>OZ012741.1:23925853-24074964 GCA_963859935.3 Lathyrus sativus
CGGAGGACAGCGGAGACAGTGATTGTGATCTTGACGCCTGGATTCAACCGAGCAAGCCGGGCGAGCACCTCCACAATTGGACATCAAGGAGATTATCAAGCTGACAAGTGAAGAGTAATGATTTGCTTTTTACAATCTTTGTACAACCCTATGTCCTGCCCGGGGCATAGTGGTTTTACTGTCAGGGCCTTGTTGGATTATGTGTATGCATTTTGTTAATAAATAAAAGGCGTTTTCTTCGTAATCAAATATTGTGTTCTCTGTTATTCCTGTTTTATGTTATTTCGAAAAACAGCAAAATGGCAACGAGGTTTGTGCTAACCTGCATATTCTTGCTTTAAACTTAACCCTTGTTATTGCAGGATCCACGTAACAGATGGCATCGACTCTGGACCCTCTACGGCTCACTACGACTTTGATTGCCCAATCTATCAAGCCGAGGATGAGATTGATGAAGACGAAGACCTTCCGGAAGAGTTGGCCCGCTTGCTGAGACAAGAAGAAAAGGTTATTCTGCCTCACGAGGAGGATATTGAGATCATAAATCTGGGTTCTGAGGAGCTCGTCAGAAATGTCAGAGTTGGGGCTGCGCTGCAGAATAATGTCAAGCATAGACTAGTCGAGATGCTTCGAGAGTATAGTGACGTCTTTGCTTGGTCATACGAAGATATGCCCGGACTTGACACTGATATCGTGGTTCATCACTTGCCGTTGCGAGAAGATTGCCCTCCAGTCAAGCAGAAGCTTAGGAGGACGAGACCAGACATGGCTGTAAAAATCAAGGAAGAAGTCCAGAAGCAGTTGGACGCAAGATTTCTAGCCGTTACCACTTACCCTCCGTGGGTCGCCAACATAGTGCCTGTACCGAAGAAGGACGGTAAGGTACGCATGTGCGTCAATTATCGGGATTTGAACAGGGCGAGCCCCAAGGATGATTTCCCGTTGCCTCATATCGATGTGTTGGTCGACAATACAGCCCAGTTTTCCGTATTTTCGTTCATGGATGACTTCTCCGGTTACAATCAGATTAAGATGGCACCGGAGGACATGGAGAAAACGACGTTCATCACCCCCTGGGGAACATTCTGCTACAAGGTAATGCCCTTCGGTCTGAAGAACGCAGGGGCCACTTACCAGCGAGCAATGGTAACTTTGTTTCATGACATGATTCATTATGAGATCGAGGTCTATGTTGATGACATGATTGCAAAGTGCCAAACGGAGGAAGAGCATCTGGTCAATTGTTGAAGCTATTTGAAAGGCTTAGGAAGTTCAGGCTGAGGCTGAATCCTAGCAAGTGCACTTTCGGAGTGCGGTCCGGAAAGTTATTGGGGTTTATCGTTAGTGAACGAGGTATTGAAGTTGATCCTGCGAAAATAAAAGCTATCCAAGAAATGCCAGCGCCGAAAACAGAAAAAGAAGTTCGTAGTTTCCTGGGCCGAATAAACTACATTGCAAGGTTTATCTCTCAGCTCACGGCCACTTGTGAACCAATGTTCAAGCTTTTAAAGAAGAATCAGGCGATTGCTTGGAATGAGGATTGCCAGAAGGCATTCGACAAAATAAAGCAGTATCTTCAAGAACCTCCAATCTTGATACCCCCAGTGGCTGGACGGCCATTAATCATGTACCTGACGGTTCTGGAGAATAGTATGGGGTGTGTTCTCGGTCAGCACGACGAGACGGGCAGAAAAGAGCAATGCCATTTATTATTTGAGTAAAAAGTTCACTGAGTGTGAATCTCGATACTCGATGCTGGAGAAGACGTGTTGTGCATTAGCTTGAGCCGCCAAACGTCTACGACAGTATATGCTCAACCACACTACCATGCTAATTTCGAAGATGGATCCGATCAAGTACGTCTTCGAGAAGCAGGCTCTTTCGGGCAGGATTGCCAGATGGCAGATGGTGTTAACAGAGTATGATATTCAGTACGTCTCTCAGAAAGCCATTAAGGGAAGCGTATTGTCTGATTATCTTGCCGAACATCCAATCGAAGACTACCAGCCGATGAAGTTTGAATTCCCGGACGAGGACATTATGTTTCTCAAAGCGAAGGACTGCGATGAGCCATTGCCCGACGAGGGGCCAGATAGGAAGTCTCAGTGGAAGTTGATATTCGACGGAGCGGTTAATTCCTATGGAAGTGGTATCGGGGCTATCATCACGACTCCTCACGGATCCCACATCCCGTTTACTGCGAGACTGACGTTTCCAGTTACCAACAACGAAGCCGAGTATGAAGCATGTATTATGGGTCTAGAAGAGGCAATTGATTTGAGAATCAAGAATCTAGACATATATGGTGATTCAGCGCTTGTAATCAATCAGATAAAAGGGGAGTGGGAAACTCGTCAGGCGAACTTAGTGCCGTACATGAACTATGCCAGGAGGCTGCTTCCATTCTTCGATCGGGTGGAACTTCATCATGTACCCAGGGCTGAAAATCAGATGGCTGATGCCTTAGCCACGCTGGCTTCAATGTATAAAGTCAATTATTGGAATGAGGCTCCAAGAATTGTGCTTTCGCGTCTTGATAGACCAGCATTTGTCTTCGCAATCGAGGATGCCACTGACGGCAAGCCATGGTTCCATGACATCCAGACCTTCCTTACGACCAAGGAGTCTCCTGCGGGTGCGTCAACCCAGGATAAGAAAACTCTAAGGAGGCTATCTGGGAACTTTTATCTCAATCCTGATGGAGTGCTGTATAAAAGAAACCACGATCTCGTGCTACTCAGATGTGTAGATGAGAAAGAAGCGAATATGCTCATGGAAGAAGTCCATGAGGGCACATTTGGTACGCACGCCGGCGGGCATGCCATGACGAGGAAGATCCTGAGAGCAGGATATTACTGGCTGACGATGGAGTCGGATTGCTTCAGATTCGCGAAGAAATGTCACAAATGCCAGATTTATGCTGATAAAGTTCATGTGCCGCCATGCCCATTGAATGTCATGTCCTCCCCTTGGCCGTTCTCCATGTGGGGCATCGACATGATAGGCAAGATCGAGCCCACTGCATCCAATGGTCATCGTTTCATTCTGGTAGCTATCGACTACTTCACCAAATGGGTGGAGGCAGCCTCGTACGCTAATGTGACCAAGCAGGTGGTAGCTAAATTCATAAAGAGGGACATCATCTGTCGCTATGGAATTCCCGAACGGATCATTACTGATAATGGTTCGAATTTGAATAATAAGATGATGAAGGAGCTGTGCCAGAGCTTCAAGATTGAACACCACAACTCATCTTCTTACCGGCCGAAGATGAATGGCGTTGTTGAAGCGGCCAACAAGAACATCAAGAAGATTGTTCAGAAGATGGTTGTGACGTACAAAGATTGGCACGAGATGCTGCCGTTTGCCTTGCACGGTTATCGCACAACGGTGCGTACGTCGACCCGGGCAACTCCTTTCTCCTTGGTGTACGGTATGGAAGCTGTCCTACCGTTAGAAGTGGAGATTCCTTCTTTACGAGTTTTGGTTGATGTGAAACTCGACGAGGCAGAATGGATTACGAATCGCTTGAACCAACTCAGCCTGATGGACGAGAAGAGGTTAGCATCAATTGCATTTGGTCGCCTGTACCAAAGCCGAATGAAGAAAGCTTATGATAAGAAGGTGCGTCCTAGAAGCTTTCAGACAGGTGATCTCGTCCTGAAGAAGATTCTTCCGCCACACTCCGATCACCGGGGCAAATGGACTCCGAATTACGAAGGGCCGTATGTCGTCAGCAAGGTTTTCTCAGGAGGAGCTTTGTTGTTATCCACGATGGATGGTGAAGATTTTGCATCCCCGGTGAACGCGGACGCAGTTAAAAAATACTTTGCTTGAAAGAGACCCGCTGGACAAAAAAGAAAGAGTCCAGGCAAAAAAGGGGCATCCCGGCGAACCAAAAACAGAATAAAAGGTTCGGGCAAAAATTAGGGATATATTGAAAAAATGTACACCCGCGAAGTCGAAAACCTACACTGGGCGGCTTCGGCAAAAAAGGGTATCCCGGTGAACTGAAAACCCGTAAAGGGCGGTTCACGCAAAAGTTAGGGATTTGAATAAGCAAATGACTGCGTTCCGCGTGTGGACTTTCATTGTTTAGTGGTTTGGAAGACCTGAGGGCCGTTTATCTGAATCAATCTCTTCCAAAGCTGAAGCGTCGGAGAAGTGTCGAAGTCGAGTGGGTCTTAGAGGGATCAACTCATGGTGTTCGTCTACGCCCCGTTGCCGACATTTGTATATACTGATGTACATTTATGTTTTATTTTTGCGCGGCTTCCTCATTCCAGGAGCTTGCCTCTGTTGTAAAACATTTTTTGCCCATTCAGGGGTTCATCATCAATAAAATGCACTTTATTCAGCAATTCTACTTGTCTGTTTAGCATTTATCTGTTTTGTTTGCGAATGAAAACGCCGATGTTTTTTGATAAAATGCGCATACATAAACTTGCGGGCCTAGGCCCATTGATTGTTGAAACAATTGATTAACTGAATATTGTCACGAGATAATAACCTGGATAGGACCCTTTGAGGAGGGAATCTTGTCTTTTTGTTTGTGTTGTTGCAGGTGTAGCGCCTTCCAGAAGATGTGCCGTGCGCATCCCCGAAGCAGGATGAGTCCTCCTTCTCCAGCAGAGTTCAGTAGTCTCTCCTCCGCAGAATCTGCACGCAGAATAGTGAGCATTGATATGTCTCCCCGGGCAGAGACGATTCTCTTCCCCAAGCAGACGCATCCTGAAGGAACGTCACCTCATCAGCTGAATCAAGCACCGAAGAATGATGTCTCCCCCCAGCACCGGGTCACAAGTGCAGATTTCAGAGGAATGTTCGGGTGCCGAAGCTCGTGTTTTCCCCAGTAAAGTCTCCAGTGGAATTGAGATTCCTCACCAGAGCCGTATTCTCTCCTGAAGTTGGATGATTCCCTCTTCCCTAGTAGAGTGTTGGGACAACTGATGTTGCATTCCCCGGCAGAGTTGTGCTCTCCCCCGAAGTCAGATGATTCTTTCTTCCCCAGCGGAATTGAGGTTCCGCACCAAAGTCGTACTCTCCAGTGAAGTAGAATGATTTCTCTCCCCGGCTGAGTCCGCAGAAAAGCAGAATCCTTGGAAGTTGATCAGATCATGATCGATTTTCCCCAGCAGAGCGTGGGGCAGCTAATGCTGTGTTTCCCCAGAGTCACACTCTCTCCAGCGAAGCAGAATGATTTCTCCTTCCCCAGCCGAGTGTGCAGATGCCCGAGAGAGTCGAGTCCGATCATGATTGGTTTTCCCCAGTGGAGGGTGGAGCAGCTGAAGTTGTTTCCCCACAGAGTTATCCTCCCCAGAAGAGTAGCCGAGGCGGCAGCGCAGTTCATTCTCGCGATTGACATCAGCAGGTCCAAGTTCTCGTAGAGCTTCGTCCCCTGCAGCAGTCAGCTGAAGTTGTTTGCCCTGCAGCAGTCAACCAGAAGATCAGTTCCCCAGACGGAGGCCAATCAACACCAGCGTGTCCACGTTCTCCTCAGCAGGATGATTCCTCTACCTGAGTAGTTCTGGTCTCCTCGACAAAAGGGTTTCCTCCCCCCGACATTTATTTTGCTGACGGGATCGCATCATCGTGCATGACTGCATAGCATTTAACACTGCATAGCATTTAACGTTGCATAGCATTGTGCATAATTGCATGGCATTTAGCATAAACGCATATCATTCCCACCGTGTGGGGCATAGCGCAGAAGCATATGCATCATAAGCATGATCTAGGTCATTATTATTCTTGCCTTACAGGTGTTCGGCCGAAGGATCGGTTGCTCAGGATGATTCCTGATATTCTCTCCAACAAGGTCGCTTTCTTAAGATGATTCTTAAGACTCCGGTGTAATCTCCACGGTCGCTCGTTCAAGATGATTTTCGAGATCCCCCGGCGAAGTCTCCAGTTCAAGTTGATTCTCGAATTCCTCAGCAGAGCCATTTGCTTAAGATGATTCTTAAGACCTCAGTACAGCTTCCCGAGATTATGTGCTCCCCAGTAGCATCCCCAGCAAGAGTTACCCAGAATAATTCTTGGAATCCCCAACAGAGTGGGGGGCTTCTCCCCCAGCAGGTGGTTGGCTTTTCCCCAGCAGCAGGCAGGTAGATTGATATTCCCAGCCGAGCACAACCATGAGTGGTAGATAAAATGTTTCCCCAAGCGGATCCTGAAGCCTGAAGGCTATGTTCCCCAGAAGGGTCGTTCCTCAGAGAGCCGTTCAGGGCATTTATCGCTTTCCCCGTGCAGAAGTACTTGCTCCCTAGTAAAGTTGGTAGGAATCGTCTGAGTGGACTCTGTCGTTATTCCCCAGCAGTTGTTGAAGTCGTTTGGGTGAACTCTATCGTCTTTCTGCAGCAAAGTCTACAAGGTTGTTTGGGTGAACCCTTCTTCCTTTTCCCCAGTGAGTCGTCAGGATTGTTTGGGTGAACCCTCATTCCTCTCTCCTCAACAGAGCTGTTAAATTGATGATTATGTCCAGTGACCCGGCGTGTTTGCTTTTATTTAGCAACGACTTGACAAGATGTCAAGAGAATAGCAGCGTGTATGTTTGAATCCAAGCTCAGGTTTAGTACCTTTGGATGCGTTCGAGTCCAAGCTCAGGTTTCGTACCTTTGGATGTGTTTGCTTCCAAGATCAGGTTTAGTACCTTTGGATGTGTTTGCTTCCAAGCTCAGGTTTAGTACCTTTGGATGCGTTTGATTCCAAGCTCAGGTTTAGTACCTTTGGATGTGTTTGCTTCCAAGCTCAGGTTTAGTACCTTTGGATGCGTTCGAGTCCAAGCTCAGGTTTCGTACCTTTGGATGTGTTTGCTTCCAAGCTCAGGTTTAGTACCTTTGGATGCGTTTGATTCCAAGCTCAGGTTTCGTACCTTTGGATATGTTTGAGTCCAAGCTCAGGTTTCGTACCTTTGGATGTGTTTGCTTCCAAGCTCAGGTTTAGTACCTTTGGATGTGTTTGATTCCAAGCTCAGGTTTAGTACCTTTGGATATGTTTGCTTCCAAGCTCAGGTTTAGTACCTGTTGCACCCCAAAATTTGCCCTCACAATACAAGACTTTGTGTTCCAAGAAGGTTCACAAGGTTCACAAAATTCACAATTGGTCAGAAGAGTTGACAATTCCCTCAGACAGTGCACCTCCTAAGCAGTGCATCCAAAACTAGGGTTTTGACTTTAATCAGGCTAAATGGACTTCCAAGACTTCAAGGGTTTTGTATTGCAGATTTGGTCCCAGGGGTATTTTGGTCATTTTACACAAATTCTACCAATTCCTTGAAGACAGGCTGTTATTAAAATTCTGAGGCATTTGATGCGTTATGGTTTTGAGGCATTTATCAATCACCAGTTCTGATCATATTGAGATTTGGCATTTGGTCAGTGGAATTCAATTACGGGCAATATCATCATTGATACTAGATCTGTTGTGATTACGGCGCACATTCGCGTTTGGTTAGAAAATGAGGAGAATATTGTTGGCTAGAATCCAAATGAATGAAGTCAGGTGATGAGATTAGGACTACCAACGAGACAAGTACATGAGCAAGAATATCATTCGTGAGTATTTATGGTTTATGACTAGAATAATGAATTTAAATATTTGTGGATTTATTCACAAATGTTTATAATTTATAACTAGAAATAAATATAAATAGATTCAAAGTTGAATGATCATGGAATTTTTATTTCATAAGAATATCATTTTACAAAAGGAAGTGAATCATTTCACATTTGAATTGCTGTGAGATTACATTTACAAATGTTACATCTACTCTAAAAAATCCTAAATCCTAAAAACTCCTAAGGCTTCTTCATGGTACCCTTCCCTTAAGTGTTCCTCGAAGTTCCCGATCACCTGCAAAAAATAAGAGAAACAAAACAGAACAGAGTAGGGAGATGTTAGAAAGATGAATTTGACACTCTCAGAACAATGTCATCATCGAGTGTCGGGAGTGGCACAACTGAAGCTGCGTCCAACCCCCGTTACCGATCCGCGCCGTAGGCATCAGATCAGGTAATACATGTTCTTATCAAAATGGGACATCCGAGAGATAGAAAAATATAAATGAAGCGGGACTGATTCGTTTTTGCCGTTTCAAAGTCAAGCAAATCCCATTTGATTCCTAAAACCGATACCGAAGTAAACACTGGCCAACTCAGGTTCAAACCCGGATGCCGACGGGTCTGAACCATTTTTTTTCGTCACCTGAAGTACATGAATCAGATGGTATCAGCTCACAACAAAATCCATAAGCTGCACAAAAACATGAACAGATAATTCAATTCAAAATGCAGCTCAGAAGGCAATCAGTTCAGACTCGAAGGTTATCATCGCTAAAGCAATACAATCAAAACCAAATGGCAGCAGTATTTCTCGACGGTTCAGACTAATAGTCATCATCACCGGGTAACCTTCTCGGCGGCGTTGATCTGTACGAAGTATTAGTTCTGCAAGAAGAAGAAGAAAAGTAAGCTTATACTGATAACCCAAACTGAATAAAAACATAAGACTGAACCAGCTTTGTTGTTTCACAATCAAACAAACGGTTGCAGAATTCAGAGACTGCTCGAGTTAGGCTGAGTTCAGACAAGACGACATCAAGTCCGACATCACGGAGAGCCAAACTGCATCAAACTTGAACAAACATCATAAATGCAAAGCTGGCCCAGCTCACAGTCACAGCCAAGGGGTAATTGAAACCATCATGAATTAAACAATCAGAACCAAGTTCGTAATCATGTGGACGACAAAACTGTCATGAACATCAAAGCCATAATAAAAGGCCTGCATCAAAAAAGCCAACTCAATTCATGAACATCAGAATACCACATTGGAAAATCGAAGAAGGTAGAATGGGGGCTCGGTCTGAACATCATTGCCCTAAATACATAGATTATCAGAAAACCGGAAAGATGATGATATCCGCTTCTGAGAACAAGTTCACGAGTCATAATTCGAAAGAAGAAGAGAAATAGCGATTCACCGGGTGCAGGGCTCAGGTACCAACATCATAGCCCAATTCACCACAATGTTCACCAAAGTAAAAGATGAATAAACCAATTCGTGACGGCATCTGGAAAAAAATCAAGTAAAACCACATCAGTTACAAATCCAGATAAACATCTAGGTCACCAAAGAGAAACGGATATCCATTTGAAGATTGTCTCCAAAAAGACTAGTTGGAGCAAATCAAAAGGATATCGAATCAAATCGGAAATACGAAAGGGGAAAGAAAAAGTTGCAAATCGAATTATATCAAATAATATCAGGAAAGCCATAAATCAAATCCAATTAGTTGAAAAAGGAATTTGTTTAAATCAAAGAATCAATCAGGTCTCAAAAAGCCCACAAAAGATCGAATAATGAAGGGTATATAAGGGTGATACAACCTGATAAAGAAACCCTGGAGGGAGAGATTCGTTCACGATAAAAAATCACAAAAAACCCTAAACACTCACAAACGGACAACGATCATAGAACACCTACGTGAGATTCCTAATCCAAAACCTCAGAAGGAAATTGCGAGGAATACTTATCTTGTGGGAGTAAGCATCATCGTCGTCGCGGCCTTCTTCCGTCGATCGACCACGTCGAAGCTTCAAACCTTTCGCAGTCGTCATCGAAGGCATTCACCGGAGATTGTTGTCGCAACACCGACGAAATCACACTCTTAATGTAATTCACCGTTAATGGCTTATATTGTTGTTTGTTTTTTCGTGAATGCAGGAAGCCAAGGACGAAGGAGTGGCTGGACGGCGCCACTGAGTTTTGGGGACTGTAAAACCCTAATGCCCTTTCAATCCATGTGCTGTTCGTAATGGGTCGGGGCTGCGATTGGCAACCCAGCCCAGTTTCGTTCATTTGTCCTTCTGGGTTTATTCCTCGTGGTTTCATTTTTTAGTTTGCTTATGTTAATGTACTTGATTGAACCATTTTTTTAAAATATAAATAACAAAAAAAAATAAGTTTAGTTTTTATATACATAATATTAAAACTTTTTTTTCTAACTCAAAATTAACATTTGTTTTTTAAGAAAAATATAACTTAAACCTTTTTGATAAATATTAAAAATAAAACCTCTTTCGATAAACTAAATGAAAACTATTTTCTTTGAAAAATAAATTTAGATTTTTTATTAAAAACTTTCACTTCAATTTAAATTAAAAGTTGTTTCATACATCTCAAAATAAACCACAAAATACGCATGATTTCGCCTTTTCATTCCATGACCCGTCTGATTATTGTCTAACCATATCCACTAACATTTTGTTCGTTCGTTTTGCAGCCTATTATGGTTACTGTTTTATTTTTCAATTTAAGTTTCGTTATTATAATTGTAACTGCTCCCCTCATGTAACCTCGCGAACTTAACAATCGCGCTTTAAATTATGCCTTAAATTATTGCTTGCATGGTTGTTAGTTCATATTGTTAATCCTCTGTTTGCATAATCTTGAAATGTCTGCATCAAACTTTCTGTCACACTACACACATCCGAAGGTTAGGTCTAGCCGTTTGGCCGCCACGCCAATAGTCCTCAAAACTACAAAATTCAAACCCTAATTTTCACAAATGCCTCGCCGCAGGCAAAATTACAATTTTACCCTTAGCATTAGGTCAAAGAGCCGCCGCGCTCATTTTAGGGTTTCCCGCCGTGGAATCCCTAATTTAACCCTAATTCACTTAACAATTCAACGTAGAGATTTGGAGTTTCTACACTCCACGTAAGCGTGTCCTTAAGATGCGTTTATTCCCCTTGAGACCTTGACCACAGTCAAGAAGTCTCTAACCTCCCTATTGAGGGGAACTACGATTACTCTGATTCCACTCCCGTAAGGATACGTAGGCACAAGATGCGATGTCTTGCCGAGTAAACTTAGAATTAACCCCCTTTATTATTGCTTATTTATATTTTATTTATCTTTGCTATTTAATTATTTTGCTTATTATTTTGTAATTGTTTCTTGGATGTAAAGTTGTTTAATTATTTAATTATTATTATGGTTAGTAATTAGGGAGTGTAACAACATGTATGTAATATTAAAATAAATTTAGATCACTTTTAAATAAAGATAATTAAAATAAACACGTCACACACGTAAGTCGATTTTAATCGCCGTCCCACTTCCTAAGGATATCCCTCAAGTTGCCTACGAATAATGGTTAAGTGGGGTGTATAAAGCAAGTCCCTCAAATGGAAAAATCATCAAAGTCCCTTATGGTTGCCTTTACGAATCGAGTCCCTTTCGAAAAATGATGATGGTCCCTTATATGTGCTTATTACATCCCACAATGGCCTTCAAAGTCAAATTGTCCCTCACATGTCCCTTAACATCCAAAGTAAGGACTACCTACTCCATTATAGTAGGGATAGTCTTACTAAGGAAAGGATAAAGAATAAGAAAGACCTTAAAACATTAGGGTAGGCTACTCCTAGATACTTGCTCACTTCAAAACTCTTTCACACTTAAACAAATTTCCAACAAAATTTTCAAACAAGTTTTTTTCACATCCATACACGGATTATTATTAAACTATTCTGAAATTTTTTGCTATTCACACACTACACTTTCAAAACAATTCAAAAGTGAGCTTAAGTACCTAAGAGCCCATGGATAACCATGGATGAAAAGGGTGCTAACACCTTCCCTTTTCATAACCTACCCCCCGGACCCAAAATATTCTCTAAGGTCTTTCCTGTTCTTTTATAACCTTTCCTTATGGATAAAATAAAAGTCGGTGGCGACTCTTGCTATCCGCAACATTGTTTAAAGTCAGTTCTCCCACCGTGTTACAGTACCTTTGGATGCGTTTGATTCCAAGCTCAGGTTTAGTACCTTTGGATGCGTTTGATTCCAAGCTCAGGTTTAGTACCTTTGGATATGTTTGCTTCCAAGCTCAGGTTTAGTACCTTTGGATGCGTTTGATTCCAAGCTCAGGTTTAGTACCTTTGGATGCGTTTGATTCCAAGCTCAGGTTTCGTACCTTCGGATATGTTTGATTCCAAGCTCAGGTTTCGTACCTTTGGATATGTTTGCCTCCAATATTAGGATGTGTACCGTGGAAGTGTTTGTTTCCATCCCAAGCTCAGGTTTTGTACCTTTGAGATGTATACTTCGGATTCCCGGACTGGGTTTGACGGCGAGGCCAGACTCTTTCAATCCCCAGTAGAGATAGTGTTTGTGCGACGGTGATGTCGAGTGTCTCTAAGAGGATGTTTGTTTCCGACGGCGATGTCAGATTCAGTTTTCCAGCGACGATGCGGGGTATTTTGTCAGATGTGTTTCTCCAGCGGCGATGCGGGGTATTCTGTCAGATGTGTTTCTCCAGCGGCGATGCGGGGTACTTTGTTCAGAGATGTATTTTCTCCAGCGGCGATGTTGGGTGTTGTGGTTGTCTGAAGGCAATATCAGAAAAAGTTAATGTGGATAACTGGCGGTGACGTCAGATCGATATTTCTCCAGCTAGTTGCCGTGCGGCTAGTGTTGCAGTATTCAAAGATTTGTTCCCCGCAGAGTACCGTGTGCTCGCGCAGTTGGCAAATTTTCGGGTTTACCGATATTCAATCGTCTCGCACCTTGATTGGTTGAGAGTCGTTCGCTTCTCACCCAGTCAGGTTCAAGCCGTTTGAATAGGGGCAGCTGTTGCACCCCAAAATTTGACCAACAATTATTTATTCATTGAGTGTTTGAAAATGGATACCTTCATCAGAAAGTTCAAGAGATCCTCAGAGGAGTGGGTTAAAACCAGGGTTATGTGCCTCACAGCTTGAGAGTTGTGGGAGCTCCTCAGATGATTCTGAGACTTTGAGAATGAACTTGATGTTTTGAGAAAGCCTATGAGATGTCTTGATAGCTATCATGAAGCCCAGAGAAGTCATTGTGCAAGAGTTCAGAAGATTCAACCATGAATGGTAGAATTAGGGTTTTGACTGGGTCAACCCTAGATTAACTGAAGGTTTGGAGAAGGTTGAGACCTAATCCAAGGGCCATGAGATCATGGAATGATGCATAGAGATGTTATAAAGAGGATTCCTAGACCAACTCATCATGATTGAAGAGTTTGAGAAGTTTTGAGTTAGGGTTTCTGAGGATTGTCAATGGAAAAACCCTAATTTGATCCCTATCTTCCAGGCAGTTTTAGCTCTAGATGTGATTGATATCTCATCTTCCCCACAACATGAATGTTGTAGAGCTTGTTCTTAGCTTTAATTTGAGTGGTGGAAGTCCTTGATAGGAGTTACAGAGCTCAAGTTATGGTTTTGACAAATTACAGGTCAGCTGAGGTGTGTGAATCTGGGTCCTTGAAGGTCACCCAACTTACAGACAACTTTTGCCCTAGTAGGATGATTCCTATGATCTCTTGGTCAACATGAATGTTGAAGGGCATCTTCTTAGCTTTAATTTGAGTGGTAGAAGTCCTTTATAGGATTTGTGGAACTCAACTTATGGTTTGAACAAGGCAGGGGTATTTTGGTCATTTGTCAGTTATGGGTCATTTTTAAGCAAAGGCCATATCTCCTATTTCCAAGCCTCAGATGAAAAAACTCAAAACATGAAAGTTGTTCAAAATGTGATTTTAAGTCTAGAAAGAAGGTCATGAAAGTTTGGAAATGCATGGAGCATGGATATTTTAAAATGGTCAAAATGAACTAAAAATGGCTTATAAGTTGAAAAAGTTGGAATTGGAAATTGGTTTGGAAGATCTAGGAATCCAAAATAGGTAATCCAATATATCATTTTGATTGGAAACATAATTTTAAAAACAATGGTTTAGCCACATTTTTGAGTTTAGGCTTAAAAATTGGAGTTGCTTTGTAAATTTGTTACTTGCACTTTAAGGCATCAAAAGGAAAGATGGGAAAATGCTACACAAGGACTTGTAAGGCTTGGTTTTCATTTTACCATATCATGTGAGGAGAAATTGAGTGATATTGCATGGTATAACATGATATTGCATGAGATTCACTCAAGATGACAAATTCAAATCCTCATTACGTGATATATTCTAGAAACTTCATGGAAGGTTCCCCAAAGTTCTAGACATTTCTATTCTCATCTATATAAGCCCTAGAGTGACTCCATGCATTGGTTGGTGATTCTTAGAGTTTGCATACCACATTTCAATTCTTTCACTCCAAAATGCATTTTAATCCCAAACTCCATTGAAACTTCATCAATCACTACAATTCTGATCATCATCATCATCTATAATCAACATTGAGTATTTGGCAAGAAAGATTGAAGAGAATTCGTGGCTGGCTCATGTATTCCAAGTGATCACTCCAACTTGCATAAAGGATTGGCCAGGTTGATTCAAGAAGTGGGATCAAGAACCACTGCAAACAGAAGCACATAGGTCCATTGAAGATCACTTGTAGCAAGTACCAAGGCTTGGATTGGAGAAGAAACACCATAGCCATCACCACTTGCAAGGTATGCGTTTTCTCTTGAATCTCATTATTTATGCATAGTTAAGGTTTGTTGTTAGGGTAAGCATGATAGAGACCAATTAGGGATGGATCATGATGAGTATGAGAGCATTCCATGGAAGTTTGTTGTATGGCCGTTTCTGTTTAGGGAGCAAGAACTCATGCCTTAGTGTACTATAATCTTAGTTCTTTAGCTTAGTGTAATCCTCATAAGATGTAGATCATTCTAGGTTAATATGAGCTCATTCCATTTCCATGCATATCCATGTGAAACAAGTGGTACCAGACCTTGCGCGCCTTGTAACTCTTTGTGGAGTGAGTCTTAATGAAATCCATGACCATGGCTGTGTAGAGGGCAGTGAGAGGATCATTTTTGCTTTTGGGATCGAGTTAAATGGTGGAGAGATGAGAGAGCTAGATGGGATGGAAGATTCGTGTATGGGGGCTGCATTCTTGAAACCCTAAATGTCCAAGGTAGAAGAGATAATCTCTACCGTTGATTCGTGTGGAATTATTTGACTTTGTCCCTCAATCTCACGGCCCAGATTCATTCAGAATTGGAGGGAATTTTCAAAATCAAAACGCTGTCGTTTTGATTAGTGGGGGGCGCCTGGGCTTATCCCGTGTGCTATCCGCACCCCCTCTTTTATCTGGCCCACTTGAAACCAACTAATCTGCCTTTCTATTTGCACCCCTCTCTCTTATCTTTTTATTTTCTTCTTTTTAATTTCTCTCCATATTTCATGCATTTTAGAAAATTCATAATAAAATGAAAATTCAATATTTTTGGATGATTCTTTTTGCATTATTTTCTTTAGGATGTCTAGAAAATTATAAAAAATAAAAATGGCATTTTATTTTTTATTAGATATTTTTCCCACATTTTCCAAATAAATGGTTAGTTTAGGTGTTACATTTGGTACATCATTTTGTTTAATTTTGTTCATGCATTTGTTGATTGATTTTTGGCTCATTCTTTTTTGTGTAATTAGATATTGAATCATAGTTCCCCATAGGATTTATTTCTAGATTTTTAGATTAAAATTTGATTAGTTTAATTAGGGTAGCATTAGGGTATCCTAATTAGGGTTTAGGTTGTGCATAGGTGAAAGAATTCATTTTCTTTAGATAGTTTTGTTTGATTTTTGGGGAGGGGCATATGTGGATGTTATGGGTAGATATTGTAGACTCTTGTGAATAATTGCTAGATTTTCCCCCTTGTGTTAGTATTTTTAGGTATTTTCTGAAGTTAGCTGATGATTTTGTCTGTTCTGTGGCTATCTGTTCATCTCTGGGGGGTTGTTTTGGGGAAGTTGTTATGGGGTTTGTGTTGTCTTGAAGATCTTGTTGGAGAGCATGATGAAGAGAAGATTGAAGATCAAGACCCAGAGACCCAGAGCTTGGCTTGTTCCCTGTTTGTGAGGTTTGAGATCCTGAGGTTTGAAGGAAGTTCATGGTACTTTCCTGAGGAAGGCACTATGAATGACTTTCATTCTTTTTTCTCACCTCTTTCTTAAGTGTCCAATGATGTTGGAGCCAACTTGTGAGTTTAATTTCTCCTGAGGAGGAATGTAAACTGATCACCTGTTGTTGAGCCACATGGGATACACCTCCTAAGTGGAAGCCTCCTAGTACTTTCCTGAGGAAGGTCCTATGGGTCTATCCACTTAGTTCCATTAGTTTATCTAGGATTTCTCAAGTATCCAATGATGTTGGAGCCAACTTGTGAGTTTAATTTCTCCTGAGGAGGAATGTAAACTGATCACAGTTGTTGAGCCACATAGGATACAACTCCTAAGTGGAAGCCTCCTAGTACTTTCCTGAGGAAGGTCCTATGAGTCTATTCACTTAGTTCCACTAGTTCAGATAGGATTTCTTAAATATCCAGTGATGTTGGAGCCTGCTTGTGAGTTTAATTTCTCCTGAGGAGGAATGTAAACTGATCACAGTGGTTGAGCCACATAGGATATGATTCCTGAGTATACACCTCCTAGTGCTTTCCTGAGGAAGACACTATGAGTCTGCTTACTTAGCTCCCTTTCTTTGGTAAGCTTGTTCTGGAGCTTGAAGACTGGGATTGATTTCTTTTGGTTAGGTTTTGCTTTAGGGCTTTGCTTAGATTTGATTCAGGATTCTGTGTTAGGGTTAGGATTAGAGAGTAGATGTTTCTTTCTCAAGCATGTGTTTTGTTTGCCTGATGGCACTTCATTTCTTTTATTTGTTCATTGCTTGATAGCATGTTGTTTATCTTCAGTATGATTACTGTTATTTCATGACTGGCTTGAGGTTGAGACGAGCTTGTGGAGGCTGAAGCCCCACACACATTTCCTCCCTCACTTGCATTGCATGCATTTTACTGTTAAAGTTGATGCTTTTGTCTGTTTTGGTGTATCATTGACATGATCCCTTAGGACTCTCATTTCCTCTGATGAGGATTTGATGATAGACTTTTAGGTTGAAACCTATGCATGACAACATCTAGGAGTTCCCTGTTCAAACCTCAACCATAGGATGAATCCATGGCATGATAACAGTAGGACTTGATAGTCTCCCTCCTAGTTGGGCCTGTTCTCTTCTCATCTCGAAGCAGTTTAAAATACAGTATTCATGAATGATTTCTTTCGTACGTTACGAGCCTTAAGCTATCTGAGGTAGGATGTTTAGTATGGTACCCTTTGGGTGACATGCGACGCATTCACTCTCAGGTCATAGTCTCTAGTGCGGTTGAGATCGCAAATATAATAAAAAAACACTTCTTCTAGGAGATAACCCGTAGTTTCCCGAACTACGTTTGCTCTGATCTTTCATACCAGATGAAAGTACGTAGGCATAGGATGCGATATCCTATCAAGCAACCTTCAACCTTTCCCCCGTAATCCTTCGTAGGCCGAACTACGTTGACTCTGATTTCTCGTTCCAGACGGGAATACGTAGGCATAAAGTGCGACGCTTTGCCGAGTCATTTTTCTTTTCCTTTTCAACCAGCCTTGATAGGTAGATAGATTATAACCAACCCGTCCAAGTAAACAAACAAGCGAGGATCCCGTCGAGTACGACGGACGTGAGGGGTGCTAATACCTTCCCCTTGCGTAATCGACTCCCGAACCCAGACAATGGTTGCGATGACCTTGTCTTACCCTTATTCGTCAGGTTTTTCCGATCGTTTCCTTTCCCGCTCTGAGGGATAAATAACGAAAGGTGGCGACTCTTCTGTCATGCCGACACCTTATTTTCGCGCAAGCGACACTATCTTTCGCTCTGCACGGTTATCGTACGACGGTACGCACATCAACCGGGGCAACCCCGTTCTCGTTGGTATACGGAATGGAAGCAGTGTTACCACTGGAAGTTGAGATTCCTTCCCTGAGGGTATTACAAGATATCCAACTTGACGAGGCAGAATGGGTGAAAGACAGATTGAACCAGCTGAGTTTAATGGATGAGAAGAGGCTAGCCTCTCTAGCATACGGTCGGTTGTACCAGAGCCGAATGAAGAAAGCGTATGATAAAAAGATACATCCTCGGAGCTTTCAGACGGGCGACCTTGTACTGAAGAGGATTCTCCCGCCACAGGCTGCTCACAGGGGCAAGTGGACCCCCAACTACGAAGGGCCATATGTTGTCAGAAAAGTCTTTTCAGGAGGAGCATTGTTGTTGTCCACCATGGACGGTGAAGACTTTACGTCGCCTGTGAATTCAGACGCAGTTAAAAAATACTTTGCTTGAAATCAACCCGCTGGACAAAAAAAAGAGAGTCCAGGCAAAAATGGGGCATCCTGGCGAACCAAAAACAAAATAAAAGGTTCGGGCAAAAATTAAGGATAAAATTAAAAAATGTACACCCGCGAAGTTGAAAACCTACACTGGGCGGCTTCGGCAAAATGCGCGTTCAAAACCATAACTCGTTTAAAAATAATAACTTTTTGGTTGAACAATTTAATTTTTATTATATTTTGAAGAAAAAAAAAGCGCGTACCATACCAGTACTCGTGCGAATGCACGGGTATTCTACTAGAATCCGTTGTGAACGTTCGAGCTATTACATTTTTTTGTATAATTAAAGAAAATAAAATTAAATATATTTAAAATAAAGTCTGAATCCAAAAATAGAAAAAATCTGTTTATTTATGTTACTAATATTTATTTATACACTTAAAACAATATTTACAAATACTATGTTATAAGTTGATTTTTATAAACTAAATGATTTCATAAATATTTTTATTAAAAATGGAAAAATAAAATTAATAATTACATAAAAATATACCGTTGATCCAAATATCTATATATATGGAATAATTATATTTATGCTATAAACATATATATATATATATATATATATATATATATATATATATATATATATATATATATATATATATATATATATATATATATATATATATATATATATATATATATATATATATATATATATATATATATATATATATATATATATATATATATATATATATATATATATATATATATATATATATATATATATATATATATATATATATATATATATATATATATTTATGTATATATATATATATATATATATTTATGTATATATATATATATATATATATATATATATATATATATATATATATATATATATATATATATATATATATATATATATATATATATATATATTTATTTATTTATTTATTTATTTATTTATTTATTTATATATATATATATAATTAATAAATTTTCTTGGTTAAATTCTTTTATTTTTTTATTCTTAATACATTTTTTAAAACAAATGCGCGTAACACACCGGTACCCGTACGAATGTACGAGTATCCCACTAGTTTTTCATGAAAAAAGATAGACGATGTATCATATAATAAATATAAATTTAAAAGTAAAGGTTAATTTAAAGAGATAAGGACAAAGTCTTAACTTAAAATAGTCCAAATTATAAAATTCATATTTACTCATATTTAATAATTGTTGAAATTTAAAGAAAAAGTAACTCACAAATAAGGCGTTAATTGAGTTGGCAATATGACTCTGACTAAAAAAAGTTTTTGATGAACAACTCAACTCATATAAAAAAGGATTCCTCATCCATGCCTTAAGAACTAAATTTATAGAGAGTCTAAATCATGTGATAACTTAAGACACTTACTAAAAGTTAGAAATCCTAATTACGCTGGATTAGTACAAAAAATAAAATATATTTAAAATTAAGACAAAAAGACAAATAATATAAACTGAAATGAACAAGATGATTCGGTGGAAAATAAATAAAAAAAAAACAAAATATAATGTAAATAAAAAATAGGAATTGTTTTACCACGGCGAAAGATCACACAATATATGTTAGGCAGTTAACATGTTTGACTTCACGGTGAAAGATCACACAATATATGTTAGGCAGTTAACATGTTTGACTTCACGCAGATAACCTCAAATAGTGAATTTGCACAATAGTTTACGTATACCATGGGTGAATACAAATTTTTTATTTTCTATTTTTTAATAATTTTTTTACACTATATAACAAATACTACTAACATATAAATGACATCTCATACATATAATACTAATAAGAAGTTAGATGTATTTTGGAGATAAGAGAAATTGTAGATAGAGATCTAACTTTTCAATTTCGCGGCTTAGTTCTTTCAAATTTCTAAGTTTTTCTTCTTGTTCTTCCATTTTATTTTGATGTTTTTTCTCTTAATCATCAAAATTTTCCGATTGAATATAAAATAATATTGTGTAGAAAAAAGTGAATTAGAATTAAGCTATTTCAAATTATAAGTATTTTATTTATAAATCTTTTTTCCAAATGTATTTGTGTTGCAGTTCTTTGATTTGGATATGAAGTTCACCATTTTAATTGAATTTATTTATACGATTAATTTTCAAAAACTCAGCACTATTATATTTGAACCTTTTTCCTATAGTAACTTACAAATATCTGAGATTGAAGGCTATAATTCTTTAGAACAATAAATCTTGATTTTTAATAAGATGGTATTGACAAATAGATATTCATTACCATCTGTGTTATATTTGTGTGCATGTGTTGTACCCATAAAACATTAATGTGTGATTTTATGTCCACTTCTTGCAATTTTTCAATAAAAAATTAGTAGATGGGAATTTTGCAATAGTATTTTTTTTATTCCATCTAACAGTTGTAGAGGAATTTTTTCATATATCTTTGCAGGTCTTGTATATTTGACGCCAAAATCATATAAGAAAGATAAATAGTTTTATTTTTACTATCATCACTTTATGGATCTTTAAAGAAAGAAAATGTAACCAAATATAGAAAAAAAACATAAGCGATGTCTAAAAAGATTGAAGACCGAGTGGAAGATCCCAATGAAAAGGAAGAACAAAATAATCAACAAGAGGAAAAGCAAAAGATTCCCAATTTTCCTTCTCATTCAAAAGAAAATAACTGTGAGATATTAGACTTAACTCTAGTATGGTCAAAGGGTAGCCTCTGGTTCGACAGGAATTAAGCATGGGGTCGAAGTCTGTTCACATGCTGCTGTCGAAGTAATGTGTGTTGTAGTAGAAGTTTATTCTAACATGCATTAGTCAATATTGCTAGGTTTGTTATCATGTTGAATTGGGCATTGCTTGTAAGCCCAATTGTTTAAGTTAACTTGAACCCTAATTTAGCTTGTAATGGATAATTGTTAAAGCCCATTAGGTTAGTGTGTTAGTTTTCTTATAAATAGCATGCTAGTCTCTCAACTTGCATAAGAAAAAATAGAAAGATAAAATCCTAATTCAAGAGAGAGAGGTTATTTGTTATTCTTGTATACTTGTAATCTTGTTTGATAGAGAAAGGAAAGAATAGCAGTTTATAACCAATCCTTGTTATTTTCCCTTATTTTCTTTGTTAACTCTAACCCTTGTGTGTTTCTTGTCTATAAAGAAACCGTGTGTACTTTGTTCCAAGGCGTTCTTTTCACAACAAATTGGTGCGGTGAGCGTGGAAAAGATGCCTTCAACAAACTATGAGATTGAAAAGTTCACCGGAGTGAACGATTTCGGTCTGTGGTGCTTAAAGATGAAGGCCCTACTAGTTCAACAGAGTTGTTTGGAAGCGTTAAAGGGAGAGGTAGCCATGGACGCTGCGTTAATGAAAAAAAAAAGACAATCATGATTAAGAAAGCCCACAACGCAATATTGTTGAGCCTTGGTGATAAGGTTCTTCGACAGATACCAAAGAAGATTACATCATCGGGGTTATGAGTGAAACTTGAAAGTTTTAACATGACCAAATATCTGGTGAATCGACTCTACCTGAAGCAAGATTTGTATTCATTCAAGATGAGTGAAGACAAAGTGTTGGCTGAGCAGTTGGATATGTTTAATAAGCTGATTCTTGATCTTGAAAATATTGATGTGAATATCGATGATGAAGATCAAGCACTGTTGATGTTGTGTGTTTTGCCCAGAACACATGCTCACTTCAAAGAAAATCTCTTGTATGGAAGGGAGTCCCTAAGCTTTGAAGAAGTTCAATCATCCTTGTATTTTAAGGACTTGAACGATCGAAAGGAGTATAAACCTTCGACATTGGGCGAAGGTTTGGCCGTTAAGGGAAAATTCTTGCGGAAGGATGGTAAGTTCGACAAGAAGAAAGGTAAAAGTCATCAGAAGTCTTATAGTGGCGAAGCATCTGGTATTCGATGCTATCACTATAAGAAGGAGGGTCACACAAGAAAGGTGTGCCCTGAATGCCTAAAAGATCATGGAGGTAAGGATAATGGCAACGCAACCATTCTTCAAGATGACTTCGACTCATCTGATGTCCTTGTAGTTTCAAGCGGCGACTCAAGAAAGGAGTGGATTATGGATTCAGGTTGCACTTGATACATGACTCCAAACAGAGAGTTGCTTGAGGAGCTATGTGATCAAGATGGTGGATCAATGTTGTTGGGAAATAACAAATCCTGCAAAATTGCAGGTATTGGATCTTTGAGCTTCAAGCTCCATGATGAGTCAATAAGGTTATTGACTGAAGTCAGGTATGTACTTGATTTGAAGAGAAAATTAATTTCTCTTGGTGAATTCGACAAGAAGGGATATGTTTTTCAAGGAGATAAAAGTATCTTAAGAGTTATGAAGGGGTCAAAGGAAGTCTTGAGAGGCATGAAGAAACAAGGCTTGTATACCCTTGAGGTTGAGGTTGTAAGTGGTTTGACAAATGTTGCATCCACAAAACCTGTGTCGAAGATAAAATTATGGCACATGAGATTAGGCCATGTCAGCGAAAGTGGTCTGGTTGAGTTGGGGAAGCAGAACCTGCTAAGAGGTGACAAAGTCGAAAAGTTGGAGTTTTGTGAATCTTGTGTATTTGGTAAATCCTGTAGGGTGAAGTTTAACAAAGGCAAGAACATGGATCCTTGGAATACATTCATGCTGATCTTTGGGGGGCTACAAGGAATGCTTCATACTTAGGTGCAAGGTATTTTTTATCCATCGTCGATGACTATTCCAGAAAGCTATGGGTACTCATTTAGAAGACGAAGGATGAAACTTTTGAGAATTTCAAAAGTTGGAAGGTTCTGGTCGAAACTCAAACTGGAAGAAAGGTTAAGAGGTTGAAAACTGACAATGGCCTTGAGTTCTGCAACAAAGCGTTCAACATTTATTGTTTTGAATATGGGATTACAAGGCATAAGACTTTAGCAGGTACTCCTTAATAAAATGGCTTAGCTGAGAGATTCAATCGAACAATCCTTTAAAGGGTTAGATGCATGTTGGTTAGTGTTAGATTGAAGAAGGTGTTTTGGGCGGAGGCTGTTTCGACAGTAGTCTATCTGATAAATAGATGTCCCTCAATTGCCTTGGGAATAAAAACACCTGAAGAAGTTTGGTCAAGACACCCACCTAGTCTCGGCAGATTGAGATTATTTAGGTATGTGGCCTATGCTCACATTAGGCAAGACAGGGTCGAACCTAGAGCTCTAAAATACATGTTCATGGGATACCCTGAAGGAGTCAAAGCTTATAGACTATGGTGCTTAGAGCCAGGTCATAGGAGGTGTATCACCAGTCGAGATGTAATTTTCAATGACACAGAGATGGCTTTTAAGAAAACTGATGATGCTGACGAAGAGCTGGAACAGGGAGAGATTTCTGTTGAGGTGGATCATGTTGATGCTGAATTACGTATCCCAAATGAAGTGGAAGAAGAAGCAGAAGCTATTGTCAAAGATGAGGAGACTGATAATAACTACCTTCTAGCAAGAGACATGTTGAGGAGATTCATCAAGCCACCTCAAAGACTTGGGTGTGCAGATCTTATAGCTTATACCTTAATCTCTGCAAGTGAGGTTCTAGACGAAGAACCTAGAGACTATAAGGAAGTTATGAGGAGTCGAAAGACGAGTGAATGGCTGAAGGTCATGGATGACGAGATGAAATCTCTTCATGATAAAAATACCTAAGAACTAATCAAGAAACCTGCTGGAGCCAGGTTAGTCAGCTGTAAATGGATTTTCAAAGTTAAATAAATAATTAAAGGAGTGGCATCAAAGAGATACAAGGCAAGATTGGTTACTAGGGGGTTCACTCCGAAAGAAGGTGTCGACTTCAATGATGTGTTCTCTCTTGTTGTAAAGCACATATTCATCTGAATGTTGCTTGCCACAGTGACACAGTTCGACCTTGAACTAGAACAAATGGATGTGAAGATTGCGTTCCTGTATGGTTACCTATACGAAACAATCCTGATGAGGCAACCTGAAGGGTATGTCGAGAGGGGGGAGGAAGATTATGTGTGCAAACTGAAGAGATCTTTATATGGACTGAAACAATCTCCTCGATAGTGAAATATGAGATCTGTCAAGTTCATGGCATGCATAAGTTTCATCAGAAGTAAGTTCGACCACTATGTTTACTTCAGATTTTGACCAAGTAATTCATTTGTTATTTTGTTGCTCTATGTGGATGATATTCTAATAGCAAGAAACAATGTCGAAGATGTAATGAGGGTGAAGGTTGAACTCAATAATGAGTTTGACATGAAGGATCTGAGAGATGCATCTAGGTTACTTGGGATTGACGTCCGAAGAGATAGAAAGCATTCAAAATTATGCTTATCTCAATAGGCATACCTATGGAAGATTCTCGAAAAGTTTGGTATGTCGAATTCAAAGACTGTTTTGACTCCGACAAACCCTCAATTCAAGCTGAGTATAGATCAGTGTCCCAATACTGATGTTGAAAGAGTTTATATGAATATCATTCCATATGCTAATATAGTGGGTTCTTTGATGTATGTTATAGTTTGTACTAGACCCAACATAGCATATGCAGTAAGTCTTATAAGTAGGTACACGACGAATTCTTGAAAGGCTCACTAGAAAGCATTGAAGTGGATTCTAAGGTACATAAATGGGCCTCTGAACAGAGTCCTAATTTATGGTGGAGCCTTGGGTGTAGATATTAAAGCAGCAATCGAAGGATATGTCGACTCTGATTATACAGGTTGTATGGATTCCAGAAAACTTATTTATGGATATGTGTTCACTATGTTTGGGACAACAATTAGTTGGAAGGCAACACTTCAGAAGGTTGTTGCCTTATCAACCACTGAAGCAGAATATATCGCCCTAACTGAAGTTGTGAAGGAAGCATTGTGGCTTGAAGGTTTTGCAAATGAGCTGAAACTTCAAGGTCGAGTTGTCACTGTTAAATGTGATAGTCAAAGTGCAATACATCTGTCAAAGAATTCATCCTATCATGAGCGAACCAAGCACATTGATGTGATACTGCATTTCGTTAAAGGGGTAATCGAGCATGGAGAAGTCCAAGTACCGAAGGTTTAGACATATCATAATGTTGTTGATATGATCACCAAGACGTTGCCCAGTTGCAAGTTTTTCCACTATATGCAGTTGATAAAGCTGCATGAAGAAAACTAGTTTGTTTCTTGATGTTATAGACTTAGATCCAAGGTGGAAATTTGTGAGATATTGGATCCAACTCTAGTATGGTCGAAGGGTAGCCTCTGGTTCGACAGGAATTAAGCATGAGGTCAAAGTCTGTTCACACGGTGCTGTCGAAGTAATGCGTGTTGTAGTCGAAGTTTGTTCTAACATGCATTAGTCAATATGGCTAGGTTTGTTAGCATGTTGAATTGAACCTTGCTTGTAAGCCCAATTGTTTAAGTTAGCTTGTACCCTAAGTTAGCTTGTAATGGATAATTGTTAAAAAGCCCATTAGGTTAGTGTGTTAGTTTTCTTATAAATAACATGCTAGTCTCTCAACTTGCATAAGGAAAAATAGGAAGATAAAATCTTAATTTAAGAGAGAGAGGTTATTTATTATTCATGTATACTTGTAATCTTTTTTGATAGAGAAAGGAAAGAATAGTAGTTTATAACTAATCCTTATTGTTTTCCCTTGTTTTCTTTGTTAACCCTAACCCTTGTGCGTTTCTTGTCTATAAAGAAACCGTGTATATTTTGTTCCAAGACATCATTTTTCACAACAATAACAATGGAAAGCGACATGCTATCGAGACTTCTGATCCGACTTTTCTTATTCAACAACTTGGTCGAGATATATCAATTCATTGTTTCCTTCAATTGTCAAGATCTGATTATGGATCAATTGCTACATTAAATACGAGTTTTCGATCACTAATTCGATATGAGGAACTTTATCAACTTAGGAGAAAAATTGGAATAATATAACATTCTTTTTAAATTGGGGGGGGGGGGGGGGGGCATTTGACCCAAATCGTGGTCGATGGATGCAATTACCTAAAGTGAATTGCGATGAATGCTTTATGTTGTCTGATAAGGAGTCATTGACTATTGGTACTGACCTTTTAATTTTTGGTAAGGAGTTAATGGCTCCTAAAAATTATAAGTACAATCTTTTAACAAATTTGTGGTCAGTTAAGAAAATGTTGAATACTTCCATACATCACTCATACCCCACCAGGAACAACACATAGTCATTCTACCCCAGTGATCACTCCACTGGGTACGACATCTTGTCATTCTACCCCAATGTATGCGACTATATCGTTATACCTTACCAGGAACAATGCCACAGTTGTTCTACGCCGGTGATTGCTCCACTAGGAACGACATCATGTCATTCTACCCAAGTGTTCACGAGCCTTATACGCATTCATTATTTTCAACATCATCATCATAATTTACTAAGAAATGCACATATGTTCGTAATATATTTTCATGCATTCTTCACTTACAATTGCATACATACAACATGCATTACAACATTTATCAAGCAACGCACACAATATGTTTATTTCAACACCGATTCACATAAATGTCAACATATCCATATATCTACACATATACATATATCATTTAGCATATTCAATCATGTCTTTTGTCCCAATTCATATCAATTCACATAACATACACATATTATGTTCATTTCCCAATGCACAACGGCAACAATGGTAGTTGCAACTCATAGAGACCGACTCACGACTCTATGCAATTCAATACGATACGACTCGATTGTTCAGCAGATTCTTCTAGGAATCATATCACTATCCCCCTACACGGGCACACAATCACTCAACAGATTCTCCTAGGAACCATATCACTATCTCCCTACACGGGCACACAATCACTCAACAGATTCTCATAGGAACCATATCACTATCTCCCTACACGGGCACATAATCACTCAACAGATTCTCCTAGGAACCATATCACGCAGCAGACCCTCCGAGGGATCAAGTCATTCAGCAGATTCTTCGAGGAAACAAGTCATTCAGCAGATTCTCCGAGGAATCAATTTATTCAGCAGATTCTCCAAGGAATCAAGTCATTCAGTAGATTCTCCGAGGAATCAGTTTATTCAACAGATTCTCCGAGGAATCAAGTCATTCGGCAGATTCTCCTAGGAATCACATCACTCATCATATTCTCCGAGGAATCACATCACCTATCAGATTCTCCGAGGAATCACATCACTCATCGGACTCTCCTAGGAATCCTATCACTCATCGGACTCTCCTAGGAATCCTATCACTCATCAAATTCTCCTAGGAATCAACAACACAAGAACGTACTTCATGATGCTTCGCATGCAAAATGACTCCATACACCTCTTGAAATGCATACATGTTTACAAACATACTCATGCATTCTTCACATTCATCGCATATATTCATTATGCATTCACATAATATATACATATCACAATACATATATACATATTCGTCATTCATTCACAACATGCATTTCTATTCAGTTCAAGTAAATGCACCAAATTGCCAAACGACCACATTCCACACTTCATAATTCACAAACTAGGATTCACGCCATACGGCTACCCACAACATACATAACAGTATATAATTAATCATCTCAGACAAGGAATGGTCGCAACCAAACCACACAACCAATCCACGAATGGAAAACACAAGAAAGGAAAATATGCTGCTTGTGTTCGCTAACCTTCGCCTGGCGAACCTTCGCTACTTCGTTCTCCTGGAGAACTTGCCAGCGAAGACCACTGGGAGTTATTTTGGAATTACTCGCTAGCACTCGCTAGCACACTCGCCTGGCGAACCTTCGCCACACTCATTCGCCTGGCGAACTTGCCAGCGAAGGACAGGGCAATTTGGTTCTGTTTGGGCTCGCTACCATTCGCTAGGCTTCGCCCGGCGAATGCTCGCTGAAGTTCGCTCGGCGAACCTGCGAGACAGAACCCCCATGGTTGTCCAAAAGCCCAAACCTCACAAAATCAACCGGTTCCAAACCAAACAACTCCGGTAAGCTCAACCCAATAATACCCGACCATACTACTCCATCCATCCTCGATTCTAACCGATTAAAACACCATTTTACCGATTAATTCATTTTCGACCTAGAAATGAAAAGTATAGAAAAAACACCCAAACAACCCACCACAACACATACATAATCATATACATGGATTAGATAATAATGTTTCTCACCCTTACCTTGATTAAATCGAAGCTTTGTGTTGCTCTTAATGATTTCCACACTTTTCTTCTCCCTCTTCTCTTTTTCCTCCTTTTCCTTCTTTCTCTTTTTCTTCCCTTTTCTTTTTCTTACCACTCTTATCTCCTTTTCTTTCTTTTTCTATTCTTTATATTTCTTTCCATTCTATTTCCTCCATAATATATATTTTCCAATCTTTTTCCATGAATCATCCACTTAACCATTAATTAAGAATATCCAAAATATTTCCAACTTAATTTTCCAAAACTCTCCAAATGATAAAATAGCATAATATGTAAACTTAACATATTATCACACTATCCCATAATTAAAATAATTCTAATAAATAAATTAATTAGTTAATCAAAATTGGGCTGTTACACAACTCACATCAAGCACTATTGTTTCTGGTTCCATATACCTCCGCTTCTTTGTAAGTATGTCCTTCATGAATTTGGCATACTTTGGCATTTGTTCCAAAGCTTCGGCGAACGGAATATTGATTTTCAATTGTTTAAAAATATCCATGAAACCGGGCGTAATGCCAGTTCATTTTCTCTCCTAGATGGAGCATGTGGATAAGGTAAATTTTGAACCGAATAGTGCTCACTACCTCCTTCCCTCTAGATGCTCTAGGGTTTCTTTCTCTCTTTCTTCTTCACTTCATCCACCTTCACTTTTTCACTTTCATTATTTTCAACTACACCATTTGTTTTATTTTCTACTTCCTCCTCACTCCATTCACCAACTTCACCATCAAGTTTGTCATCAATTTTTTTCTCTACCTCTCTTTTTTTACTCTCGTCAACCAACTCTTTCCCACTTCTCGTATTAATCGCCTTACAATGTTCCTTCAGATTTTTTTGCGTGTTTGCCGAGAAAGATGGTCCAGCTTGTTGTTTCGCTAATTGCTTAGCGAGTTGACCAACTTGAGTCTCAAGATTTTTTATCGCCGCGTCATTGCTTTTTTGATTCGCCATAGACATTTGCATGAATTGCGTCAATGTATCTTCTAGCTTAGAAGTTGCAACCGACGGTTGTTGAGGTATATACGGATTTTGACGGCTAAAGTTACCACCCCCATAACTTTGGTTATTGTGGTAGTTACCTCTAGGTTGGTACCCTTGGTTTCCTTGATAGTTTTGTTGTTGTTGTTGTTGTTGTTGAAGAGGATGTTGATATGGTTGTTGTTGTTGTGGATGTTGCCTCTGTTGGTAATCTCTTTGATTAGCCATGTAATTAACTTCTTCAAATCCGGGAGGCGGACAAAATCCGGTGTCATGTTCGCCCTTACAAAGCTCGCAACAAGCGATTTGTTTAACTTTTGATGGTTCTTTTAACTCTTTGATTTGTTTGAGTTAATAGTTCCCCTTGTTGTGAGATAAGCTTGTTTTGGGCGAGAATTGCCATCATTCGTCCCTAACTCGAGCACGACTGACTTTCTTTGAGTTACCCCTCGGTTATGGTTCCCTGGTGATCATTAAGCGCCATCTTATCAATAATTGCAATTGCATCATCGGCACTTTTGACATCAAAGATCCTCCCGCCGTAGCATCCAATAAGGTCTTGTGAACCGAAAGGAGTCCATTGCGGAAAATATGAACTTGAGTGAGCTCATCGAAACCATGTCCTTTGCACTTTCTTAACATAAATTTGTAACGCTCCCAAGCTTCATTGAGTGATTCACTAGCTCCTTGATAAAATACCGCAATCACAGTTTTAGCCTCCATGAACCGGTTATGTGGAAAGAACCATTCAAGAAACTTCTCTTCTAAAAGATTCCAATCTGTCATGATTGTTGTCGATGATTAAGATACCACTCCTTCGCTTTACCAATTAAGGAATGAGGGAATAGTCTCCTAAACAATGACTCTTCGTCAGCTTCGGTAGCTCCCGTTGCACCGCAATCTCATAGAATTTTGTAAGATGAGTGAACGGATCCTCATGGTCTAATCCTGTGAAAGGATTTGATAGACTAGAGCTAGGATTCCCGTTTTCATCTCAACTTGCCTTCCATTCTGAAGATTCCGTGCAAACTGAGCTGTATGTCTTGGACTGTTCGTGCATGGAGTAGAAACTGGTGGTGGAGGTGGTGGTTCTGCCATAATTGGTGTAAAATGTGGTGGTGGTGGTGTAGTAGAAGAACTTTGTCCTTGTTCTTGTCTTTGTTTAGCAAGTTTCCTCCTCCGTCTTGTTTTGCTGTTCAATCTTCTCGCGGTCCTTTCTATTTCTAGATCAAAAAGGAGTTGGTCCTCGGGAATCTGTCCTCACATAAACAGAAGCAAAAGCTGCACATTAAACCACACAAATTAACAAGCACAAGTAAAAGATTCAAAACTAAAAATTCAGCAACTATTGCGATGCTTGCAATATCAATTTATACTCTCCGGCAACAGCGCCATTTTGTTAGGACAATGGTAAAGTGTCGGGTTTTTGTTATCGTCTCCATAGGGAATATAAGATTTTTGCCGCCGTACGACAGTTGTTAAATTCGTAGTTTTATAGTAACAAAGGGTTTGGTTCTAAAACGGTATCTTGCATAAAAAGTTATAAACAACGGTAAAAATTAGGGTTTGATGATTTAAAGAAAGATTGCCAAAGTTAGGTTTCAATGATCACTTTGCATGCATATGCTTAATCAACAAGATTTATAAACTCCATCTAGATAATAAACCCATTCACAACATCCTCTCAATGTGATTATCTCTAACTCACATTGTGGGTTTTACCGTTTTGATCCATTGTTGATCTCTCACACAATCTATCAAACTGATAATATTAAAGTTTAATATTTTAAGTGAACATCTTCATTCTTAACTATCTCTAGCTTAAAAACAAAGATGGATGAAAACTTAGGTTAAGAGTTGGAAAATATCTCTCAATCATAAACCAACATAAAGAGTTTTTAATAAAGCAAAGTTTTCATCATTGATTCATCATCCAAGAGTTTACAATACAAATGAAGATCAATACATTTACATACAAAGGTTGATGATCACCTACATCTAACCTTGACAACAAGAAGAACTTAGCCACTCATTCTCATGGTAGCTTGAACAAGAAGGAAATGGAGAAGATGAAGAACATCCACTTCGAAGAATCGATGAAGGATGTGATCCCACTTCTCCTTGATTGCACACAAAATAGAAAAATGAAGAAGAACTAATGTTTTTAGGGTTCTAGAGCTCTATTCTTATGTTACAAGATTCATCCTTTTTCCAAGTACATGGTATGGGCTATATAAAGCAACCAATAAAGTAAAAAGGAAGTGCTGTCTGCGCACATTCGCCAGGCGAACCATGACCTTCGCTAGGTGAACCAAAAATAACTTGGCACTTTAAAGTGCCTCTGGCTAGCAAACCACCCTCTGAGGTATCGTGCATTCGCCAGGTGAACAATTCACTTCGCCAGGCGAACATTCGCTGGCCTCACTCGCCAGGCAAACTTTGGTGTGTTTTGCTACTGGAATTTGCATGAGGAAAGCTACCACTTCTTCGCCAGCACCTTCGCCAAGCGAACGGTAGCGAAGCTTCGCTGGAACCTTCGCCTGGCGAACTTCCTATCTTTTAATTCTGGGAGTTAATTCTGAATTACTCGCTCTAGCTCGCCAGCACTTGCCTGGCGAACATTCGCTGGCATTCGCTGAGCTTCGCCAGGCGAATGCTTTAGGTTGCAACTTCTCCAGACTGCTTTGTCTTGTCTCCCAAGGTGCTCTTATTAGTGTCAATTCTGCACACTAACAACAACATTACAAACACCATTCACTTGGATCACAACAAAATGAAACTAAACAAATTCGACTACTAAATCAAATACTATTAGATGAAAACGATTAAAAAAACTACTAAAAAGAAATCAAATATCTACTATAATTGGGATCTAACAGTAATCGAGCATGGAGAAGTCCAAGTGCCGAAGGTTTAGACATATCATAATGCTGCTGATATGATTACCAAGACGTTGCCCAGTTGCAAGTTTTTCCACTATATGCAGTTGATAAAGCTGCATGAAGAAAGCTAGTTTGTTTTCTTGATGTTATAGAGTTAGATCCAAGGTGGAAATTTGTGAGATATTGGATCAAACTCTAGTATGGTCGAAGGGTAGCCTCTAGTTCGACAGGAATTAAGCATGAGGTCGAAGTCTGTTCACACGCTGCTGTCGAAGTAATGCGTATTGTAGTCGAAGTTTGTTCTAACATGCATTAGTCAATATTGCTAGGTTTGTTAGCATATTGAATTGGACCTTACTTGTAAGCCCAATTGTTTAAGTTAGCTTTTAATGGATAATTGTTAAAAAGCCCATTAGGTTAGAATGTTAGTTTTCTTATAAATAGCATGCTAGTCTCTCAACTTGCATAAGAAAAAATAGGAAGATAAAATCATAATTCAAGAGAGAGAGGTTATTTATTATTTTTGTATAGTTGTAATCTTGTTTGATAGAGAAAAGAAAGAATAGTAGTTTATAACCAATTCTTGTTGCTTTCCATTGTTTTCGTTGTTAACCCTAACCCTTGTGTGTTTCTTGTTTATAAAGAAATCGTGTATATTTTGTTCTAAGACATCATTTTTCCACAACAATAACAATGGAAAACGGCATGCTATCGAGAGTTCTGATTCGAGTTTTCTTATCAACAACTTGGTCGGGATATATCAATTTCATTGTCTCCTTCAATTATCAAGATCTGGTTATGGATCAATTGCTACATTAAATACGGTTTTCGATCACTAATTCGATATGGGGAACTTTATCAACTTAGGAGAAAATTGGAATAATATAACATTGTCTTTACTTCAGCTGTGAAGTTTTTAAATTGGGGGGGGAGGGGGGGCATTTGACCCAAATTGTGGTCGGTGGATGCAATTACCTAAAATGAATTGCGATGAATGCTTTATGTTGTCTGATAAGGAGGCATTGACTATTGGTACCGACCTTTTAGTTTTTGGTAAGGAGTTAATGGCTCCTAAAATTTATAAGTACAGTCTTTTAACAAATTTGTGGTAAGTTGAGAAAATATTGAATACTTCCATATGCTTGTTTGCTTCTGCTAGCTTGGAAGGAATTTCGATATTAGCGGGTGGTTATGATATGCGTGGTAACATCTTGAACATTGTTGAACTCTATAACTCTGATAAGTGAAAATGGGAAATCCTTTCGAACAAGAATAAAGCAAGAAAAATGTGTTCTGGTGAATTTATGGATGTAAAGTTTTACGTCATTGGTGGGATTGCAGCTGACAAAATAACGCAACTTACATGCGGGTGAAGAGTTTGATATGATTACAAAAGAATGACGTGAAATACCCAACATGTTCTTAATACGAAATGAGGCGCTTGAGACACCACCCCCCTTCTGGGTCACCTCCTATGATTGTTGTTGTAAAAAATATATTGTATGCTGTTGATTATTCACAACGGGAAATAAAGAAGTATGTGAAAGGAAACAACTCGTGGGTTACCATCGGAGGATTTCCTTAGTAAGCGAACTCAATGAATTGTTGGGGACTAGCGTTTCGGACATGTGGAGATAAGCTAATATTTCTTGGAGGTCATAGTCCTCAAGGTGGAACCATGCTTGAAATTAATGCTTGGATCTTAGACGGAAATACGCCGTAGTGGAACTGACTTGCGACAAAGGAATCAATGAGTTTTGTTTATAACTGTTATGGAATGTTGATGTTGTTTAGTGTTGTATGTATTTTATTTCTTGCTATGATTTTAAAATTAGAATTTATCTCAAATCTTAATTTTTCAGGAATTTCGAGTTTGTTAATGTGGGGTGTTATTTTTGTAACATTGAATTATATTATTTTTGTTTTATATTATTTTTTGTGTTTTAATTTTAACTTTTCATCGATGGCAGGGATAAATATTAAGCTAATTGTAGTGATGAATTTTTGAAGAATTTTATTTTATTAAATATTGGATATAAAGTATAATAAGGTTTTTATATTTTGTATATTGATAAAAAAAATGTTACAAGAAAAATTAGTATTATAATCTTTTAAGACTTATAATCTATAAACAAAAATACATGATGAAGTTAAGAAGTGTAGGCCTTAAGTATTTTATACTAGTTTTATATAAAATAATTTACTTAACTTTTGTTTGTGAGGATGTTTATTTCTTGACTTGCTAATAAAGCATGATATAATTGAGTCTTAGTGTTATTAGAAATGTTTTTATATATGTTTATTTGTGGTTGTGTGACTTGCAGGTGAGGTATGTGTGGGTAGAATTACTAAGGTTATATGGAAGATTTGGTAAGCATAAAAAGCATAAACTAAAGAGAGAAGAGGTAAACTTAGTGAATCATTGCTGAATAAATATTATCATATCATTCTCATCTTTAACAATTCAATTTTATTTTTATCAAAAAATTGATATTTTAGCTAATGCGATATTTTCATCCATTTTTTTTTATCTTTCTCAAATACACATATGTAATTATGAGGTTATAAGAGAAAAACTCTCCCTCAAGAAAAGAAAATAACAAATTCATTGTATTTCTGGGTCTATGAAATAGTAAGTAAAACATATTCACCATCAGAGCTTTTGAAAAATCTCAAACAATAGCATTTAAGGTATTACATGTGTGCATTCAATTTTTTTTATTATAACATGTATACTTTGTATTAGAACTTGTGTTAAATTGAATTTGATAATTACTAAAGGATATGTGTACAACATATTTGAGTAAATGAGTTGAAAATATAATTTTTGAAAAGACATCCCGTTAAATTTTACCTTGGAAATATAAAAAAGACTGATGATAATGAAAATAAATTTTGCTTTGATTTTATCAGCTTGAGCAAGTTATGAGACAGTTTGGATATCTGTAGATTATTTTGCTCCTTCCACTATTTGTCCACAGAGATATCAATGTGATACTTGAAGATTTCGAGAGTCACCTAATAATAAAGGAGTATCGCAGCGTACTAGTTCCTGTATATTGAACTTATATTAACAGATACATGAACAGGTTTTATAGGATGTCACACCATATCATGACACCAAACGCTCCTAGAAGACCACATAAGCCAATTAACCAAGAGATACTTAAGGCTCGTGATGACCACACCAAGAGCATGATGACGCCTTGCTCGGCATGTTGTTGAGATGGATATAGAAAGCATAGAGGCAAGACTGTTTGAGGATGGCAATTTCTAATTGGCCATTGTGGAGAAACATGGTTTCTGAGTCACGAAATGTCGTGTAGTACAATCGCTGGAGGAGAAGGAAGAGGGTTAGACATACCCATTAGTTTATGTTGGGATGTATTTTTCTTTTGTATTTTCGAAAAAATATTATGTAAGGTGTTGCATTTTTGTATTAATGTATGACTTTTTTTTTACTTTCGTTTACCTTTAATTAAACTTGATTTTACTACGATTTCACTTTGATTTTACGTTAATATAACTTAGCCTCCAAAAATTATAAAGTTGGGACAATGATGTTGTTCTAAAACCATTCAGTGGATTTTCAGAGATGTATCTCCGAAGTACTTTCCTCTTTGCAATCACCACGCTTCCATTACCTGTAAAAAGACTTGACAAGATATTTCAGAGATTCATATATGGATACACCCAAACAATTTACAAAGATGCATCTTCGGACCATATTTTAATAAAAATGGGATGGATCTCAAAATAGCGCATTTTAGTGTGATTTAGGTGTGCTTGGAGATGCATCTCCGGGCGCATGAAGGACAATTTCGAATTTTCAAGGGTCAAAGATGCACATATAAGGGTGCAATGAGCATTTCCTTTATTTTTTAAAATTTTAGGACGCTAAATTTTTTTGGGGCTTTAAAATTTAAATCCCAACCCTATAAACTTTGAAGCTTATGCGAGAGTATCACACCTTCCACCTGCTTATTCCATTGTTATCTTCCAACTTGATAAAAAGTTTGGGAACAAACGATGAAAAAGTAGAAGAGTTTCGAAAAAATTAGGGGTGACAAAATGAATGGATTGGATAGATATGGATTTGATTGTTAATGGATGGATTAAAACAACCCATTAGTCCATTAACAATCCTCCACTAAAATTTTCTTAAAATTATCCAATCCAATTCATCCATTAAGAATAAAATCCATCAAATCCATCCATTAACATATTTTTAACCATCCAACTTTTTTTTTATTTCAAAAAAATAAACGTATTTTTTTATTTTTAAAAATCGATTTTATTTTATTTTCGAAAAATTCATTTTTTGTATTTTAAAAAAATATATTTTTTAATATATTCATGCCAAAAATTGAATTTGTTGTATTTTCAAGAAAAAAAATTGATATTTTAATTTTTGAAAAATATCAGAATTTTTCTAAAAAAAAAATCAGTTTTTTTTTGGAAAAATATTTTTTTTATGGAAAAAATCGGTTTTTTGGTTTGAAAAATATCAAATTTTTTTTTGAAAAAAAATTGTTTTCTAAAAAAATTATTTTTTCGAAAAACAAATCAGTTTTGTGTTTTGGAAAAAAACCGATATTTTTAAAAAAATAAACAGATTTTTTTTCAGAAAAAAATTCATTTTTTTTTAAAAAAAAAATGATTTTTGTTTTGGAAAAATTCTGATTTTCTTTTTGAAAAAAATAAATTATTTTCTTTGAAAAAAATCTATTTTTAATTATTTTTTAAAAAATAAATCTAATAAAAATAAAAATAATGCATTGGATCCTTAAATTATGTTGGATGAATTGAATACATTCATGCATATAAATTAATATATTTAATGCAATCAATTAACTTATTTTTTATGTGGTAGATGAATTGGATAGATTTTTTGATGGATAAATTAGATGGATTTTGCCTTAATGCATCTTATTGCCAATGCATCTTATTGCCAACTCTACGAAAAACTGAAACCACAACATGTCAACTGGTTCGATTCTTAGAAAAGTGATAATGATTCGTGAATTTCTATCCTCGAAAACCTTCAAGATGCACATATAAAAGAAGTTGAAAAATTAACTAAACTAACATAGAAAAGGAAAGATCAAAAGACTATTAATATCATGTCAGAATTATTAGATAACTTTGATGAGTTGAATCTCTGATTCATTCTCATTGTCCATTGATTAAAATCTTAAAAACTAAAAAATTATATATAAAGTTAATTAAAATTGGTTGGATTCTACCAAACCCTAACTACCATAACCACATCTAAATAACTCTAACAAACCATTTAAACTAATACTTTGTAATATATACATTAAGTAAAATGTTTTTTTTTGTTGCAATTCTCTAAAAAGTATATTCAAATAATTTATAACAAATCTTAAAGTTAAATCATCTATAAATTTCTATAGATTTTCTTCCTTATATTTAATTTTATATCTCCAACACTAAAAAGAGAATGAAAAGAAACAAAAAAATGAGACAAGGATGATACATGAGAGACACAAACACATTTTCCATCTTTATGAAAAGACACACAAACACATTAGTAGTAGTCAGTTAACATGCTATAATCAATGTCTTTTTTCAGTTAAACAACCCAAAATCAACTAAGCTACCGTTTCCTTCTCCAACAACCTCAAAAAAGACAGTAACTCACACTTACAAAAACATCATATCACAAACAAAAACATCTTATGTTTTTTTCTTCTTTTCCTTTTTTTAATGTCTAAACCAAATCTCAAAAAACATTACAATCTCCAATGAAACGAAACCACAGTTCCCACCACCAAAACCACCACAACCACCACACCAACCACCATAACCTACCTCATAAATGGCTCATAATCCCAACCCTAACAATCTTCCTCTTCCTCCTCCTCATCCTCCTCCCTCGCTCAAAACCCTCTTCCTCATCTCCTTCTTCCGAAAATCCAAATTTCACAACCAATTTCAATCTTCCAAACCTCCCCAAATTCGCATACTTGCTAACCGGTACAAAAGGGGAAGTTTCACAGGTCAAGAGGCTTCTTCAAGCAACGTATCATCCAAGAAACTACTACCTTGTTCACCTTGATCTAGAAGCTTCTGATGCTGAGAGGCTTGAGGTTGCTAAGTATGTGAAATCGGAGAGGATTTTTGGTGTTTTTGGGAATGTTATGGTTGTTGGGAAAGGTGATTTGGTTACTTACAAGGGTCCTTCTATGATTGCTTCTACTCTTCATTCTGTTGCTTTGTTTCTTAAAAAGGTTCATGATTGGGATTGGTTTGTTAATCTTAGTGCCTCTGATTACCCTCTCTTCTCACAGGATGGTTAGTGTTTTTCTGTTTATGTTTATGTTTTCGTTTTAGGGTTTAATTGTCATCATTTAGACTCAAATGTAGGTTAAACAAGATCAAGGTTTTAAATTATGGTCTTGGTCTAGGATATTTTCTATAGGAGTCAAGATCTATGAAGAACTAACATAGATAAGACTCGACATTGACTCATAGATATAATTGTTGAGTCATACTGGTTGATGTTCTAACATAACTAATATTATGAGAAAATTGAAGTCATTAATCTAACCATATGCTAGTTGTTTCAGATCTCTTGCATATATTTTCATTCATGCCTAGGGACATGAACTTCATTGAGCATACAAGTAACATGGGTTGGAAAGAGTGAGTATATATCTTACTTATCCATGTCTAAGTTTGTTACTAAACTTCTATACATGATCACGATTCGTGTACTCTAATCGTAACTTTGAATAACAGGTTTCAACGAGCCAGGCCTATCATTGTCGATCCCGGCTTATATCATTCAAGAGTGTCTAGTGTTTACTATGCTAAAGAGAAAAGATCTCTCCCATCTTCGTTTAAGTTATTCACAGGTATTGAACTTATCGAGTAGGATTGTTCGTAGTTCGGTTCACGAAGGAAACTGAATTGAACCAAGCATGTATGTATGTACACTCCAAACTTATTTTAGCTAACAGCATTTTTGGTTTTTGGTTTTCGGTTTTCAGGTTCTGAATGGGTTGTCCTTACAAAACCGTTTCTCGAGTTCTGCGTATGGGGTTGGGACAACCTTCCTCGCACTCTCTTAATGTACTACACGAACTTCCTCTCGTCGAACGAAGGCTACTTCCACACCGTCATTTGCAATCACAAGGATTATCAAAACACAACAGTAAACCACGATTTGCGTTACTTAAGATGGGACAACCCGCCAAAACAACATCCTTTGTCTCTGAAACTTGAGCATTTCAAAGACATGGCAAATAGCGGCGCGCCTTTTGCTCGGAGGTTCGACAAGGACGACCCGGTTCTTGATAAAATCGACAAAGAACTGTTAGGAAGATCGGATGGTTACTTTCCTCGTGGTGGTTGGTGTGTCGGCGATTCTCTCAAGGGAAGAAATCCTTGTGATGTTTATGGAAATCCGGATGTTGTTAAACCTAGTTTAAGATCAAAGATTCTTGAGAAACTGATGTTGAAACTTTTGGATTCTGAAAATTTCAGGCCAAAACAGTGTAGATAAATATTCTTATTAACACTTTTTTCATCTTTTATATATAACATTTTGAACAGTGATTAATTCTTTAAGATTTGGCACTTTAGATTTTCAAAAGATACGCAATGCCCGATCTGCATTGGACGGAAAATTCAGCCAACTGTAACCATGGTTGACAGAAAAACGTTTGCCAATACGCCACCAAACAAAACTATCCTCGACTTCAAGTACTGGACACACAGTCTGCAACGCATCCCTCAAACTGCTGAACTTTACAGCTGCGTCATCAGGTAGAACAGAAGCTACTGCATCCCGATCTCGCAATGATGAGACATAGAAAACCAAATATTGTGTTCCTTTTCCTCCGAACTGTCCAACGCGCAAATGTCCTTCCACCACAAAGAGGTTTTGCTACAAATGATATTTGTACTACATTTATATAACTATTGATCTAGAAATTATTCATTTATTTCTTGTGTTAATCTCTTTTGTTTACTGATGAATAGTTAAATTGATATTAAGAAATGATTGACCATTGACCTAGACTATTGCAGTTAAAACTAGAATAATTGTTGGATGGGTAATATCACAAGGAATATTGGATACCTATCGTAACTTAGGAAATTGGATTAAATTCAAACTTTCAATAGCAATACTCTTCCTAAGGAATTTGAGAATTATGTTTGTACATTTCGGAATTCTTAAGACAGAGTTGTTGAAATTGAGTAGCAGGAAACAAACATGCCGAGCTGCATAAACATGAGTAAATTGGATCCTGGTCAAGGGGAGTATTGTTATATGACATGAATAAGTCGGTTCTGGTCCCGGTCTTGTAAGAACGTTGGTAGACAATATGAACAGGCCGGACCCGATCTCTTGAAGGTGTTACAAGATAACTCCATGATTGCATGGGAGTTACATAAAAAATTATAGTTGAGACGTTACATGAGAGTTAGAGAGGACGATAGACGTTATTAAAAATCACTTAAACACATAATCTGAAGGAACATTCCTTTAAATGGTCCTTGATGGCATGACAAATATAAAAGGGGCTTCTCAACGAGGAAGAAAGACAAACAACCACTACCCCTACAGACAAGATGATTGTGATCTCACCTGACTCGCCTCAGGAAGATTAACCAGATAGTGTTTATCAAGAACATTTAGCGTCCACGATAAAACTTTTCTAGGCCTCACAAAATAATACATTTCACCATAGCAACTAGATTTCTAGATCATATCCTAGCATGAATGAACCTCACACCCCACGAAACATGGCTCAACTCCTTACAATTGTGGAGAATCTGCGCCAGTAGAACGAATCTATGTAGGAAAGTGTCCACACATTGCAGCAGTCACAAAACGCTAAGGAAGATGAAGAGGAGGAGGAGTTTCTTGATCCTCAACATCTTTGAGAAATAATTTGGGACAATCAAGTCCTAGAAAACTTCAAACCACCACCTTTGTCGTGGTTTGATGGCAAAAGTGATCCTTAGGAGCACATAATATCAATTAACAATCAGATGGTAATAGTCATGGCTGCCGACTCCTTGAAATGAAAGCTTATGGCGGGAATGTTCAAGGATTTGACATTGCTTTGGTATATGATTTTTCCTAGATTATCAATTACTGGTTGCACAAATCTAACCAGGAAGATGGTGCAACATTTCTCCGCCAACACACATAACAAGGTGACTACCACCAACTTGTTCAACGTCCGCCAGGGACCCACCGAGTCCCTCTGAGAATATATGGTACGATTCAATGAAGACACTATAAAGGTCAACCATCCAAATCAAGATATGTTCGTGGGAGCCTTCCGAAACGGCCTAAAGGCTGACCATTTCAACGAATCAATGGCGCATAAGCCTACCACTAGCATGAAGGAAGTCATGAACAAAGAAGAATGTTATATCAAGGGGGAGAAAGCAGTATGGAGAAAATATCTCGGGATGCTAAAGAAAAGACACAATCTAGGCATGAATTATTTGGGCCCAAGAAAAAAGACTACAAGCATGGATCAAGGGAAAGGTCGACAATGAAACCTTCCCAGAGGCCATATGCTAACTTCACTTAGAACTTTACTCCCTTCTGTCGCAACTGCGAAAAACACCCGGCGGAAAAACAGAAGAGTCACCACTGAACGTTATTTATCCTAAAGAGAGGGAAAGGAAACGATCGAAGAAAACCTAAAAGAAAGGAGAAGACAACATCATCGCAACCAAATCTTGGATTCGGGAGTCGGTTACGCAAGGGGAAGGTATGAACACCCCTCACGTCCATTGTACTCAACAGGATCCACGCTTGTTGTCTAATCAAATAGTGTGTTTTCTATAAGCTATTGCTAAACGGAAACGAGAACAAAGAAAAAAGAAAGAGACTCGATAAGACATCTCCGCCCTATGCCTACGTGTTCCCTCGTGCAATGGGAAAATCATAGTCAACATAGTTTGGAAAACTACGGGTGATGGGGGAAGGTTGCTTGCCATCTTGTACCTACGTATCCTCATCTGGTATGGGAAATCAGAGTAAACGTAGTTCGGGTTACTATGAAACCACATGTTGGTTAAGGTTTTTTTATGAGCAACGTTAAGTTCCAATTCCAACAGTTAGAGTCGATGTCTGTTTGCGATAGAACGGAAAAGTAACGTACTCTTTCTGAAAATGAGTTTGAAACACAAATCCTGAAGGATGAAAAAGTTTGAATTTTGTTTGTGAGTTTTAGTTAAGTGAATTAGTTTGCTTTGTGATTTACGTTGTACTAAAGACTATGATAGATGAACGAATGTGTCACATATCGCCTCCAGACAGGACGTACGATAAACACTCTAGACAAGTGAGAGGAGACCCATCACTCATCATTTTCCATATGCTTAATGTAACACCCCGTTCCCCAAATTAAAATAAATGCAATGAAAATAAACAATTATCAGAGTTTCACACCACCAAACGGGATGTCACAGAATAAACTCAACACGGAAACGTTTTCACTAAACGATTTTCAACAAATATAACACAGCGGAAATTCATCATTATATATATATATATATATATATATATATATATATATATATATATATATATATATATATATATATATATATATATATATATATATATATATATATATATATATATATATATATATATATATATATATAATATATATATTATATATATATATATATATATATATATATATATATATATATATATATATATATATATATATATATATAAACACCATATACATGTCATATTCATCATCCTCGGCCAACTGCCCAAAATACACCAGACAGATATTCACTAAAAGAACTCATCAAAACATGATACGCTACAGGGGCACACAAAATCATCAGATAAACAAGCAACTCCCCAAAACCCCGGTGTTACGTATCAGAGCATCCCTACGACACAACTCGCCACATTCCAGCTAGCTACACACCTGGATTATCTGTGCTTCCGAAGAAGCACAGACCACAACGAAAGCAAAGGGTGAGAAATTACGATCAAAATATAACGGTAATAATGTACATGAATAAAAAGGCAGTAATTCACACAATATCATTCACATACATCGACCCGGACCTACTGTCCCACACCAACGTAACATATAAGGCAATACAACACATGCAACTCAATCCATGATATGCGGTACCGACTCAACAACAACACCGATGGGCACCTAGCATCACTCTTTCCCGAAGGAACATATCATCATCACCGATGGGCACCAGGCCATCACCCTCCACACAGGAGCACATTATAAACAGGATAGATCACTTATGCTCCCCTGAGACAGGATCTATCCCTCACAATCACCGATGGGCACCTGGCCATCACCCTCCGCACAGGAACACGTTATCGCTACCGATGGGCACTAGGCCATCACCCTCCACACAGGAGCACATCATCACACCATGTTATGCTAACCCCAATGCACAACACACAACATCAGATACACTAAGTGTACACAATTCTACTGATCACATTTCATCACACACACACACACTATATATATATATATATATATATATATATATATATATATATATATATATATATATATATATATATATATATATATATATATATATATATATATATATATATATATATATATATATATATATATATATATATATATATATATATATATATATATATATATATATATATATATATATATATATATATATATATATATATATATATATATATATATATATATATATATATATATATCACACATCACCACATTCATACGCAATCACATGCACCGAATTCAATCATATAAATTAAACGAGTATCTAGGAAATCATATCTCATACCACACATATACTTCCCATAGTTCAATAACAGTATCATAATCAACCATGACCAACAAGGGTCCAACATCACGAGAGAACCAAATAGCACAGCTCAAAATACAACATTCTGTCACGCTCGTTGGCTCATTCTTCTGGCGAGGCCCCGCAGCGAAGACTCGCTACTAGCTCTCCCAGCAAACTCCCAGCGAAGACTCGCTACTAGCTCGCCCAACGAACTCCCTAGCGAATGCATACAGTGGCTACTGGAAGCACTCGCTGCCCAGTTTTCATGGCGAAACCCTGGCGAAGGTTCGCCCCCAGTTCGCTCAGCGAAGGTGCTGGCGAACGCCTGCAAATTCAGAAAAATAGAACTGCTCGGAGTCGGCAAAACACTCTGAACTCAGCCGATTCTACTTCACACCAGATCTCATCATATCAGACCAATAATCTACAACTTAACTACAACATCTATCCTTAATTTAACCCGATTAAATGTCAGCTTTACTCATTTAATTCAGTTCCAGCATAAACTTCGAACTACCCGGAAACCCCCAAATCGAGCAAACCACACATGCAACGGATTCAACATATCAGCATCAACCCAGAATCACAATATCATATAAAACATAATCATCAAACCTATGGGGTTAAGAGAAATCCCCTCTCTACCTAGTATTCATGCAACATACCAATTTTAACCGATTCCCCCCCTTACCTCGACAACTTGATCGGATGAAAAAGCTCTTGAAGAATCAGAATCCTAGCTTCCCTTGATTCTCCTTCGCCTCACTTTTGCTCCAATTAACCGTGTTCTTCTTCCTACCAAATTCCTTTTTGATCGTGTTCTCCTTCTCCTCCTTCTTCTCAATATTCCAAACATACCCCTCATCCCAATTCTTTTATTCCAATTCCTTTTTATTTAATAATAATAATAATAATAATAATAATAATAATAATTATAATAATACTAATAATAATAATATTAATAATAATATTACCATTATTAATTAAATTATCATCACTTAATATTATTATTAATACTAAAGTTCAAAATTATTAATAAATTCCAAATTAAGGGCTACACGCTATCGCACTCAACCACACCCTTAACACAGAAGGCACACCACAAATAAAATACACAGAAGAAAAAAACAAGATAATTAAAATGGGCGTTACAACTCTCCCCCACTTTAATTATTTTCGTCCTCGAAAATACCTGATGGAAACAATTTCGGATACGCATCCCGCATCCTGCTTTCCAACTCCCAGGTCACACTGCCTCCTGCAGCACCTCCACAAGCCACTCTCACCAAAGGTATCTCTTTCCCTCTGAGTCGCTTCATCTTGCGGTCCTCAATCCTCAATGGCATCGTCTCAATAGTCTGCTGCACAATCTCTGGCCCCAAAACCACATTCTCACCCGACTCATACCAACACAAAGGAGTTCTGCACCTTCTACCATAAAGAGCCTCAAATGATGCCATCCCGATACTGGAATGGTAACTGTTATTGTACGTGAACTCAATCAATGGCAAATGAGTATCCCACGCACCACCTCTTTCCAACACACAAGCCCTCAGCAAATCCTCCAACGTCTGAATAGTCCTCTCTGACTGACCATCAGTTTGTGGATGATAAGCTGAACTCAGCTTCCACTTGGTACCCAAAGCTTCCTGTAAACTCTTCCAAAATTCTGACGTAAACCTCGGATCTCTACTCGACACAATACTCGACGGCACACCATGCAGCTTCACAATCATTCGAACATAAATCTCCACCAGCTTCTCCAATGGAAAACTTATATTAACCGGCACAAAATGTGCAGACTTCGTAAGCCGATCCACAATTACCCAAATGGCATCAAATCCTCTCGCTGTGCACGGCAAACCCGTAACAAAATCCATGGTAATGCAATCCCACTTCCAAACCGGAATCTCTAACGGTTGCATCAATCCACTAGGCTTCTGATGCTCCACCTTCGATTTCTGACACGTCAAACAGGCATACACAAACTAAGCTATATCTCTCTTCATGCCTTACCACCAAAACATCTTCCTTAAATCATGATACATCTTCGTAGCACCTGGATGGATACTCAGGTTACTACGATGTCCTTCACTCAGAATCGACTTCCTCAGCTCATCATTATCCGGCACACAAGTCCTACCTCGGAACCTCAACACACCTGAACCATCCAACTTGAAATCACCATCGGAGTCTCTTCCCACTCCAGACATCTCATCCACTAGCTTCACATCAAGCTTCTGACCTTCTCTGATCATATCCAAGAAATCATTGTTCACTTGCAGCTTGCCCAACATCAAGCAATCTGTCGAAGTCTCACAAACCATGCTCAAATCTATGAAGTGCTCAATAAGCTCCATCTCTTTCACCATCATAGCCGACATATGAATCTCCTTCCTACTCAAAGTATCGGCTACCACATTAGCCTTTCCTGGATGATAACTTAGGCTAAAATCATAATCCTTCAAGAATTCTAACCATCTCCTCTGCCTCATATTCAGCTCTTTCTGATCAAACAGATACTTCAGGCTTTTATGGTCGCTGAACACTTCAAACCTTGAACCATACAAATAATGCCTCCAGATCTTCAACACAAAAACCACCGCAGCTAACTCAAGATCATGAGTAGGGTAATTCCTCTCATGCACCCTCAGTTTTCGCGAAGCATACGCCACTACTTTACCATTCTGCATAAGAACTCCGCCTAAACCCATCTTAGACGCATCACAATACACCAGAAACGGTTCACTCGGAGTCGGTAACACTAACACCAGTGACGTAGTCAACCTCTTCTTCAATTCCACAAAGCTCTCTTCACAAGCAGCATCCCACACAAAAACTTGGTTCTTTCTCGTCAACTGGGTCAACGGTAATGCCAAAGTAGAAAAACCTGCAATAAACCTTTGATAGTACCCTGCCAAACCCAAAAAGCTTCTAACTTCCGTCGCTGTCTTCGGCGGTTCCCACTGCAACACTGCATTCACCTTAGATGGATCTACCGATATACCATCACCAGAAATAACATGCCTCAAGAAACTCACCATCTTCAACCAGAACTCACACTTCGATAGTTTCGCAAACAACATATTATCCTTCAACACTTGCAAAGCAATTCTCAAATGTGTGATATATATATATATATATATATATATATATATATATATATATATATATATATATATATATATATATATATATATATATATATATATATATATATATATATATATATATATATATATATATATATATATATATATATATATATATATATATATATATATATTATATATATATATATATATATATATATATATATATATATATATATATATATATATATATATATATATATATATATATATATATATATATATTATATATATATATATATATATATATATATATATATATATATATATATATATATATATCACACATCACCACATTCATACGTAATCACATGCACCGAATTCAATCATATAAATTAAACGAGTATCTAGGAAATCATATCTCATACCACACATATACTTCCCATAGTTCAATAACAGTATCATAATCAACCATGACCAACAAGGGTCCAACATCACGAGAGAACCAAACAGCACAGCTCAAAACACAACATTCTGTCACGCTCGCTGGCTCATTCTCCTGGCGAGGCCCCGCAGCGAAGGCTCGCTACTAGCTCGCCCAACGAACTCCCAGCGAAGACTCGCTACTAGATCGCCCAACGAACTCCCTAGCGAATGCATACAGTGGCTACTGGAAGCACTCGCTGCCCAGTTTTCCTGGCGAAACCCTGGCGAAGGTTCGCCCCCAGTTCGCTCAGCGAAGGTGTTGGCGAACGCCTGCGAATTCAGAAAAATAAAACTGCTCGGAGTCGGCAAAACGCTCTGAACTCAGCCGATTCTACTTCACACCAGATCCCATCATATCAGACCAATAATCTACAACTTAACTACAACATCTGTCCTTAATTTAACCCGATTAAATGTCAGCTTTACTCATTTAATTCAGTTCCGGCATAAACTTCGAACTACCCGGAAACCCCCAAATCAAGCAAACCACACATGCAATGGATTCAACATATCAGCATCAACCCAGAATCACAATATCATATAAAATATAATCATCAAACCTATGGGGTTAAGGGAAATCCCCTCTCTACCTAGTATTCATGCAACATACCAATTTTAACCGATTCCCCCCTTACCTCGACAACTTGATCGGATGAAGAAGCTCTTGAAGAATCAGAATCCTAGCTTCCCTTGATTCTCCTTCTCCTCACTCTTGCTCCAATTAACCGTGTTCTTCTTCCTACCAAATTCCTTTTTGATCGTGTTCTCCTTCTCCTCCTTCTTTTCAATATTCCAAACATACCCCTCATCCCAATTCTTTTATTCCAATTCCTTTTTATTTAATAATAATAATAATAATAATAATAATAATAATAATAATAATATTAATAATAATATTACCATTATTAATTAAATTATCATCACTAAATATTAGTATTAATACTAAAGTCCAAAATTATTAATAAATTCCAAATTAAGGGCTACACGCTATCGCACTCAACCACATCCTTAACACAGAAGGCACACCACAAATAAAATACACAGAAGAAAAAAATGAGATAATTAAAATGGGCGTTACAACTCTCCCCCACTTTAATTATTTTCGTCCTCGAAAATACCTGATGGAAACAATTTCGGATACGCATCCCGCATCCTGCTTTACAACTCCCAGGTCACACTGCCTCCTGCAGCACCTCCACAAGCCACTCTCACCAAAGGTATCTCTTTCCCTCTGAGTCGCTTCATCTTGCGGTCCTCAATCCTCAACGGTATCGTCTCAACCGTGAGATTCTCCCGGACTTGCACTTCATCTCTCTGAATCACACGAGACGGATCCGCGACATACTTCCGAAGTTGCGACACATGGAACACGTCATGCAAATTCTAAAGCTCAGGTGGCAACGCCACCCTATAAGCCACAACACCCACTCTCTGCAAAATCTGATACGGCCCAATAAACTTTGGATCCAGCTTCTTGGACTTCAACGCACGACCTACACCAGTCACTGGGTTAACTCTCAGGAACACGTGATCACCTTCACTGAATTCCAACTCTTTCCTCCGATTATCATGATAACTCTTCTGCCTATCCTGAGATGCCTTCATCTATCTTCTCACGAATCATCTGAACTGTCTCAATAGTCTGCTGCACAATCTCTGGCCCCAAAACCATATTCTCACCCGACTCATACCAACACAAAGGAGTTCTGCACCTTCTACCATAAAGAGCCTCAAACGATGCCATCCCGATACTGGAATGGTAACTGTTATTGTACATGAACTCAATCAATGGCAAATGAGTATCACACGCACCACCTCTTTCCAACACACAAGCCCTCAGTAAATCCTCCAACGTCTGAATAGTCCTCTCTGACTGACCATCAGTTTGTGGATGATAAGCTGAACTCAGCTTCCACTTGGTACCCAAAGCTTCCTGTAAACTCTTCCAAAATTCTGACGTAAACCTCAGATCTCTATCCGACACAATACTCGATGACACACCATGCAGCTTCACAATTACTCGAACATAAATCTCCGCCAGCTTCTCCAATGGAAAAATTATATTAACCGGCACAAAATGTGCAGGCTTCGTAAGCCGATCCACAATTACCCAAATGACATCAAATCCTCTCGCTGTGCACGACAAACCCGTAACAAAATCCATGGTAATGCAATCCCACTTCCAAACCGGAATCTCTAACGATTGCATCAATCCACTAGGCTTCTGATGCTCCACCTTCGATTTCTGACACGTCAAACAGGCATACACAAACTGAGCTATATCTCTCTTCATGCCTTACCACCAAAACATCTTCCTTAAATCATGATACATCTTCGTAGCACCTGGATGGATACTCAGGTTACTACGATGTCCTTCACTCAGAATCGACTTCCTCAGCTCATCATTATCCGGCACACAAGTCCTACCTCGGAACCTCAACACACCTGAACCATCCAACTTGAAATCACCATCGGAGTCTCTTCCCACTCCAGACATCTCATCCACTAGCTTCACATGAAGCTTCTGACCTTCTCTGATCATATCCAAGAAATCATTGTTCACTTGCAGCTTGCCCAACATCAAGCAATCTGTCGAAGTCTCACAAACCATGCTCAAATCTATGAAGTGCTCAATAAGCTCCATCTCTTTCACCATCATAGCCGACATATGAATCTCCTTCCTACTCAAAGTATCGGCTACCACATTAGCCTTTCCTGGATGATAACTTAGGCTAAAATCATAATCCTTCAAGAATTCTAACCATCTCCTCTGCCTCATATTCAGCTCTTTCTGATCAAATAGATACTTCAGGCTTTTATGGTCGCTGAACACTTCAAACTTTGAACCATACAAATAATGCCTCCAGATCTTCAACACAAAAACCACCGCAACTAACTCAAGATCATGAGTAGGGTAATTCCGCTCATGCACCCTCAGTTTTCGCGAAGCATACGCCCCTACTTTACCATTCTGCATAAGAACTCCGCCTAAACCCATCTTAGACGCATCACAATACACCAGAAACGGTTCACTCGGAGTCGGTAACACTAACACCAGTGACGTAGTCAACCTCTTCTTCAATTCCACAAAGCTCTCTTCACAAGCAGCATCCCACACAAAAACTTGGTTCTTTCTCGTCAACTGGGTCAACGGTAACGCCAAAGTAGAAAAACCTGCAATAAACCTTTGATAGTACCCTGCCAAACCCAAAAAGCTTCTAACTTCCGTCGCTGTCTTCGGCGGTTCCCACTGCAACACTGCATTCACCTTAGATGGATCTACCGATATACCATCACCAGAAATAACATGCCTCAAGAAACTCACCATCTTCAACCAGAGCTCACACTTCGATAGTTTCGCAAACAACATATTATCCTTCAACACTTGCAAAGCAATTCTCAAATGTGTGATATATATATATATATATATATATATATATATATATATATATATATATATATATATATATATATATATATATATATATATATATATATATATCACACATCACCACATTCATACGTAATCACATGCACCGAATTCAATCATATAAATTAAACGAGTATCTAGGAAATCATATCTCATACCACACACATACTTCCCATAGTTCAATAACAGTATCATAATAAACCATGACCAACAAGGGTCCAACATCACGAGAGAACCAAACAGCACAGCTCAAAACACAACATTCTGTCACGCTCACTGGCTCATTCTCCTGGCGAGGCCCCGCAGCGAAGGCTTGCTACTAGCTCGCCCAGCGAACTCCCAGCGAAGACTCGCTACTAGATCGCCCAACGAACTCCCTAGCGAATGCATACAGTGGCTACTGGAAGCACTCGCTGCCCAGTTTTCCTGGCGAAACCCTGGCGAAGGTTCGCCCCCAGTTCGCTCAGCGAAGGTGTTGGCGAACGCCTGCGAATTCAGAAAAATAAAAGAAAAATAAAACTGCTCGGAGTCGGCAAAACGCTCTGAACTCAGCCGATTCTACTTCACACCAGATCCCATCATATCAGACCAATAATCTACAACTTAACTACAACATCTGTCCTTAATTTAACCCGATTAAATGTCAGCTTTACTCATTTAATTCAGTTCCGCATAAACTTCGAACTACCGGAAACCCCCAAATCAAGCAAACCACACATGCAATGGATTCAACATATCAGCATCAACCCAGAATCACAATATCATATAAAATATAATCATCAAACCTATGGGGGTAAGGGAAATCCCCTCTCTACCTAGTATTCATGCAACATACCAATTTTAACCGATTCCCCCCTTACCTCGACAACTTGATCGGATGAAGAAGCTCTTGAAGAATCAGAATCCTAGCTTCCCCTTGATTCTCCTTCTCCTCACTCTTGCTCCAATTAACCGTGTTCTTCTTCCTACCAAATTCCTTTTGATCGTGTTCTCCTCTCCTCCTTCTTTTCAATATTCCAAACATACCCTCATCCCAATTCTTTTATTCCAATTCCTTTTTATTTAATAATAATAATAATAATAATAATAATAATAATATTAATAATAATATTACCATTATTAATTAAATTATCATCACTAAATATTAGTATTAATACGAAAGTCCAAAATTATTAATAAATTCCAATTAAGGGCTACACGCTATCGCACTCAACCACATCCTTAACACAGAAGGCACACACAAATAAAATACACAGAAGAAAAAAACGAGATAATTAAAATGGGCGTTACAACTCTCCCCACTTTAATTATTTTCGTCCTCGAAAAACCTGATGGAAACAATTTCGGATACGCATCCGCATCCTGCTTACAACTCCCAGGTCACACTGCCTCCTGCAGCACCTCCACAAGCCACTCTCACCAAAGGTATCTCTTTCCCTCTGAGTCGCTTCATCTTGCGGTCCTCAATCCTCAACGGCATCGTCTCAACCGTGAGATTCTCCCGACTTGCACTTCATCTCTCTGAATCACACGAGACGGATCCGCGACATACTTCCGAAGTTGCGACACATGGAACACGTCATGCAAATTCTAAAGCTCAGGTGGCAACGCCACCCTATAAGCCACAACACCCACTCTCTGCAAAATCTGATACGGCCCAATAACTTTGGATCTAACTTCTGGACTTCAACGCACGGACCTACACCAGTCACTGGGTTAACTCTCAGGAACACGTGATCACCTTCACTGAATTCCAACTCTTTCCTCCGATTATCATGATAACTCTTCTGCCTATCCTGAGATGCCTTCATCTTCTCACAAATCATCTGAACTGTCTCAATAGTCTGCTGCACAATCTCTGGCCCCAAAACCACATTCTCACCCGACTCATACCAACACAAAGGAGTTCTGCACCTTCTACCATAAAGAGCCTCAAACGATGCCATCCCGATACTGGAATGGTAACTGTTATTGTACGTGAACTCAATCAATGGCAAATGAGTATCCCACGCACCACCTCTTTCCAACACACAAGCCCTCAGCAATCCTCCAACGTCTGAATAGTCCTCTCTGACTGACCATCAGTTTGTGGATGATAAGCTGAACTCAGCTTCCACTTGGTACCCAAAGCTTGCCTGTAAACTCTTCCAAAATTCTGACGTAAACCTCAGATCTCTATCCGACACAATACTCGACGGCACACCATGCAGCTTCACAATCACTCGAACATAAATCTCCGCCAGCTTCTCCAATGGAAAAATTATATTAACCGGCACAAAATGTGCAGACTTCGTAAGCCGATCCACAATTACCCAAATGGCATCAAATCCTCTCGCTGTGCACGGCAAACCCGTAACAAATCCATGGTAATGCAATCCCACTTCCAAACCAGAATCTCTAACGATTGCATCAATCCACTAGGCTTCTGATGCTCCACCTTCGATTTCTGACACGTCAAACAGGCATACACAAACTGAGCTATATCTCTCTTCATGTCTTACCACCAAAACATCTTCCTTAAATCATGATACATCTTCGTAGCACCTGGATGGATACTCAGGTTACTACGATGTCCTTCACTCAGATCGACTTCCTCAGCTCATCATTATCCGACACACAAGTCCCTACCTCCGGAACCTCAACACACCTGAACCATCCAACTTGAAATCACCATCGGAGTCTCTTCCCACTCCAGACATCTCATCCACTAGCTTCACATCAAGCTTCTGACCTTCTCTGATCATATCCAAGAAATCATTGTTCACTTACAGCTTGCCCAACATCAAGCAATCTGTCGAAGTCTCACAAACCATGCTCAAATCTATGACTGCTCAATAAGCTCCATCTCTTTCACCATCATAGCCGACATATGAATCTCCTCCCTACTCAAAGCATCGGCTACCACATTAGCCTTTCCTGGATGATAACTTAGGCTAAAATCATAATCCTTCAAGAATTCTAACCATCTCCTCTGCCTCATATTCAGCTCTTCTGATCAAACAGATACTTCAGGCTTTTATGGTCGCTGAACACTTCAAACCTTGAACTATACAAATAATGCCTCCAGATCTCAACACAAAAAACCACCGCAGCTAACTCAGATCATGAGTAGGGTAATTCCGCTCATGCACCCTCAGTTTCCGCGAAGCATACGCCTCTACTTTACCATTCTGCATAAGAACTCCGCCTAAACCCATCTTAGACGCATCACAATACACCACAAACGGTTCACTCGGAGTCGGTACACTAACACCAGTGACGTAGTCAACATCTCTTCAATTCCACAAAGCTCTCTTCACAAGCAGCATCCCACACAAAAACTTGGTTCTTTCTTGTCAACTGGTGTCAACGTAATGCCAAAGTAGAAAAACCTGCAATAAACCTTTGATAGTACCCTGCCAAACCCAAAAAGCTTCTAACTTCCGTCGCTGTCTTCGGCGGTTCCCACTGCAACACTGCATTCACCTTAGATGGATCTAGCGTATACCATCATCAGAATAACATGCCTCAAGAAACTCACCATCTTCAACCAGAACTCACACTTCGACAGTTTCGCAAACACATATATCCTTCAACACTTGCAAAGCAATTCTCAAATGTCCTGCATGCCTTCCTCAGACTTCGAATAAATCAGTATATCATCAATGAACACAACAATAAATGATCCAAATAAGAATGGAAGATCCGGTTCATATATTCCATGAACACTCCCGGCGCATTCGACACTCCGAAAGGCATTACCGCATACTCGTAATGTCCGTATCGAGTTCTAAACGCCGTCTTTTGAATATCACCTTCCTTTACTCTGATCTGATGGTAACCCGACCTCAAATCAATCTTACTGAACACACGAGCTCCCACCAACTGATCCATTAAATCATCAATCCTTGGAAGAGGATATTTGTTCTTGATGGTCAACTTTATTCAACTGACGGTAATCGATGCACAGACGCATACTACCATCCTTCTTCTTCACTAACAACACTGGAGCTCCCCATGGCGACACACTTGGCCTAATAAACTTCCTATCCAACAACTCTCCAATTTGAGACTTCAATTCATCCAATTCCACTGCTGACATCCTGTACGGCGCCATAAGATATAGGCCTCGTACCAGGTACAAAATCAATGCTAAACTCAACTTCTCGCTTCAGAGCAACTCAGTAATATCATCAGGGAAAACTTTTTGGAAACTTATTCACCACCGCCAACTCTTCCAACAACGCCTTGCTATCAACCGATAACGATGCAAATAAAGCAAACATTTAGCTTCGTCCTCCAACAAGGTCCTCAACTCCTTACCAGACAAAGAACCCGCCAATGCTTCTTCCTCTGGAGTAAGAAACAACAACACTTCCGAAAACAATCGATGTAAACTCGGTTGAACTCTAACCAGTTCATACCCAGAATAACATCCAACTGACCAAGAGGCAAGCAAATCAGACCCACTCCAAAATCTCTACTAAAATAGTTAGTGGACACTTCAAACACACCAAAGAAGTAGTCACTGAACTATAGAGGAGTCTCAATAGTCATCCGCCGCTCAAGAGTAGTCGCTCCAAACCTAACCTCTTCACACAATCCACAAAATGAACGAGTGGGTCGCACCCGTATCAATCATAGCAGACAAGGAACATTATTGATGAAACAAGTACCTTGGATAGAACGATAATCACTAGCAGCTTGAGTTCCCACCACCGCAAACACTTTACCACTGGTCTGAGACACCTGAGACGGATTCGGCTTCTCGCAATGCGTACTGATGTGGCCCTTCTCACCACAGTTGTAGCAGGTAGGCATGACGACTCGGCAATCAGCCATCACATGGCTCGGCTTACCACACTTGAAGCACTTCTTCACTTCATGAAAACAATCATCAGCATGATGACCCATGCCACCGCACCGGAAACACTTCACACCAGCAGACACTCTTCTTTCTCTGGGCTTCTTTATCAGCAACACCCTTAACTTTCCCTTATCATTAGGAACACTGTAAGGAGTACCACCAAATCTTTGCTTACCCATACGATCATTTGCAGCCTTGTAATGCGTGATCCTCGCCCGATTATCATTATCATAAATCCTGCTTCTGCTTATCAGCTCAGGATAATCCCTGATCTCTGACAAGCTATTACCATCTTCACTTCCGGACGCAGCCCATTCTCAAACTTCAAACACTTGGAGGTCATCACTCCGTCAGCATTGTAATGAGGACAATACTGCACTAACTCTTCAAACTTAGCCGCATACTCGGCCACCGTCATATTGCCCTGCTTCAGCTCCAGAAATTCTATCTCTTTAGCACTTCTGATATCCTCTAGAAAATACTTCTCCAGAAAACCAGTGCGAACAACATCCCAAGTAATTGGAGTTCCTGCAGTCTCCACCTCTGGCGACTGTTGTCCACCAAGCTTCAGCTTCTCCCTCTAACATGTGAGTACTAAACCTCACCTTCTGCTCATCGCTGCAACCCATCGTTCTGAAATCTTCTCAATTGCCTTCAGCCACTTCTGAGAAGCTTCAGAGTCCCCAAAATTCCTCCTTGAGACGTCGGCGGCTTGTTACTCTGAAACTGCGCCAAATCCCTGAATTGCGCACCCGCAACGTGTTCTGATTAGCAACCACATGAGCCATCGCTTGCATAGCTGCAGCCAACGCAGCATCATTCCTTCCCGCCATACTGCTCAACAACATCACCAAGTTAACAGAAAACAAACTCTATCCTACAAACAAACTCAACTACTACACTGGCCGGACGGACCGACCTGCTCTGATACCAGCTTGTAACACCCGTTCCCCAAATTAAAATAAATGCAATGAAAATAAACAATTATCAGAGTTTCACACCACAAAACGGGATGTCACAGAATAAACTCAACACGGAAATGTTTTCACTAATGATTTTCAATATATATATATATATATATATATATATATATATATATATATATATATATATAATATATATATATAATATATATATATATATATTATATATATATATATATATATATATATATATATATATATATATATATAAATATATATATATATATATATATATATTATATATATATATATAAACACCATATACATGTCATATTCATCATCCTCGCCAACTGCCCAAATACACTCAGACAGATATTCACTAAAAGAACTCATCAAAACATGATACGCCAAAGGGGCACACAAAATCATCAGATAAACAAGCAACTCCCCAAAGCCCTGATGTCTACGTATCAAGATCATCCCTAGACACAAATCGCACAATCCAGCTCGCTACACACCTGGATTATCTGTGCTTCCGAAAAGCACAGACCACAACGAAAGCAAGGGTGAGAAATCACGATCAAAATATAATGGTAATAATGTACATGAATAAAAGGCAGTAATTCACACAATATCATTCACATACTATCGACCCGGACCTAGTGTCCCACACCAACACAACATATAAAGGCAATACAACCACATGCATCTCAATCCATGATATGCGGTACCGAGTCAACAACAACATCGATGGGCACCTGGCCATCACCCTTTCCCGAAGGAACATATCATCATCACCGATGGGCACCAGACCATCACCCTCCACACAGGAGCAATTATAAACAGGATAGATCTCTTACGCTCCCTTGAGACAGGATTTATCCCTCTAATCACCGATGGGCACTTGGCCATCACCCTCCGCACAGGAACACGTTTATCGCTACCGATGGGCACTAGGCCATCACCTCCACACAGGAGCACATCATCACACCATGTTATGGCATAACCCCAATGCCACAACACACAACATCAGATACACTAAGTGTACACAATTCTACTGATCACATTTCATCACATACTATATATATATATATATATATATATATATATATATATATATATATATATATATATATATATATAGTATATATATATATATATATATATATATATATATATATATATATATATATATATATATATAGATATATATATATTATATATATATATATATATATATATATATAATATATATATATATATATATATATATATGATATATATTAATATATATAAATCACATGCACCGAATTCAATCATTTAAATTAAACGAGTATCTAGGAAATCATATCCCATACCACACATATACTTCCCATAGTTCAATAACAGTATCATAATCAACCATGACCAACAATGGTCCAACATCACGAGGAGAACCAAACAGCACAGCTCAAAACACAACTCATTCTGTCACGCTCGCTGGCTCATTCGCCTGGCGAGGCCCCATAGCGAAGGCTCGCTACCCGTTCGCTCAGCGAATCTCCCAGCGAAGACTCGCTACTAGCTCGCCCAGCGGAATGAAGACAATGGCTACTGGAAGCACTCGCTGCCCAGTTCGCCTGGCAAAACCCTGGCGAAGGTTCGCCCCTAGTTCGCTCAGTGAAGGTGCTGGCGAATGCCTCCGAATTCAGAAAAATAAAACTGCTCGGAGTCGGCAAAACGCTTCGAACTCAGCCGATTCTACTTCACACCAGACCCCATCATATCAAGACCAATAATCTACAACTTAACTGTAACATCTATCCTTGATTTAACCCGATTAAATGTCAACTCTACTCATTTAATTCAGTTCCGGCATAAACTTCGAACTACCCGGAAACCCCCAAATCGAGCAAACCACACATGCAATGGATTCAACATATCAGCATCAACCCAGAATCACAATATCATATAAAACATAATCATCAAACCTATGGGGTTAAGGGAAATCCCCTCTCTACTGAGTATTCATTCAACATACCAATTTTAACTGATTCTCCCCCCTTACTTCGACAACTTGATCAGATGAAGAAGCTCTTGAAGAATCAGAATCCTAGCTTCCCTTGATTCTCTTTCTCCTCACTCTTGCTCCAATTAACTGTGTTCTTCTTCCTACCAAATTCCTTTTTGATCGTGTTCTCCTTCTCCTCCTTCTTTTCAATATTCCAAACATACCCCTCATCCCAATTCTTTTATTCAAATTCCTTTTCATTTAATAATAATAATAATATTAATAATAATTATAATACTAATAATAATATTAATAATAATATTACCATTATTAATTAAATTATCATCACTAAATATTATTATTAATACTAAAGTCCAAAATTATTAATAAATTCCAACTTAAGGGCTACACGCTATTGCACTCAACCACACCCTTAACACAGAAGGCACACCACAAATAAAATACACAGAAAAAAAAACGAGATAATTAAAATGGGCGTTACACTTAAGTCTCGTGGTGCACAATGTTCATCTTCTTTATTAAGTGTGTTAGCATTGTTTTGAGATGAGAAGAGAAGAGAGGACGCACGAAAGGTCTAAGGGAAATTTGGGTCCTAACGTTGTCATGCAAAGTGGTCTTAAGTTCGGGGAAGCAAAAAAGAAATTCTATCCTAATGTTAGCATGCAAAATATGGACCTAATGTTAAGGTTAAAAGGGACTAGCCTACTTGTTATCATCCATGGATTGCACTCCTAATGTCTATCCTAATCCCAAAATTAAAAATCAAAAATTAAATCAGAATAGGAATCCTAAGGGAGGATGGCAAAGGCAAGGCAAAAATCAAGAAAACAAGGTAAAAACAACAGGTGACAACAACGCTTCATGCGTAAAACAACAACAAAATCCAGCAAGGCAGCACAACAACATTTAACAGCTACTAATTCAGCACAAACATTAGACAACATGTTGTTGCGGTGAAATTTTGGATGTCAAGCTATTGATTAACTTGAATCTTAATTCATTTACAACCGGTCTTTGATTTATCCGAAGGAAAGGTTTAAAGAAAGGAAAAACCTAAAAGGGAGAGATCTAAGGTTCGGGGGTTAGTTAAATTTAGGAAGGTATTAGCACCCTAAACTTCCGTAGTACTCCTACGGGAACCTTTTGTTTATTTTTTTTATTTATTTCATTAATTATTTTTCTTAAGGGTATATACAAAGGATTGAAAGATTAAAAAAGACCTAGGAGTTAATTCTAAGTTTACTCGGCAAGACATCGCATCTTGTGCCTACATATCCTTACGGGAATGGAATCAGAGTAACTGTAGTTCCCCTCAGAAGGGAGGTTAGAGACTTCTTGACTGTGGTCAAGGTCTCAAGGGGAATAAACGCATCTTAAGGACACGCTTACATGGAGTCTTAAACTCCGATCTCTACGTTATGAATTGTTAAGTTGTATTAGGGTTAGGTTAGGGATTCCGCGGCGGGAAATCCTAAAGATGAGTGCGGCGACTCTTTGACCTAAAGCTAGGGGTAGTTTTGTAATTTTGTCCCACGGCGAGACATTTGTGAAAAGTTAGGGTTTGTAAGGGTTTGAAGTTTTGAGGACTATTGGCGTGGCGGCCAAACGGCTAGACCTAATCCTTCGGAGGAATGCAATGGGACAAATTAACGATGCAAATGCGCGAATTTAAACCATACAAACAACAGAAATTAAAGTGCGGAAAGGTAAACGCGATAATTTGTTCGCGAAGTTACAAATGAGAAACAAATACAATTATAATACAACTTGAATTGAAAAACACATTAAAATAGCTAATAGCAACGTAACAAGCTGCACATTGAATACACAAGGTTAGTAGACAGAGTCAGACCAGTAATCAGACGAGTTATGAAACGGAAGTGCGAAAGTTATAGATATTCTTTGTTGTTTATTTGTGATATATAAAAAAAGCTTTGATTTAAGTTAAAAAAGAGGTTTTAATATTATTAAAAAAAACTTTTCAAAATAGTCCTTAATTTAATTATCTAACAAAAAGGTTTTATTTATAAAAAAAAAAAGGTTTAATGTTATTATTATATATTTTTTTAAAAACGTTCTAGTTATTATTTTAAAAATATATTTTAGTTATTATTTTAAATTTATCTAAAAAAAAGTTTTTCTTAAAAATAATAGGTTTTCATATTAATTTGGAAAAGATGTTAATGTTATTTATTTTAAAAACAGATTTTTATATTAAACAAGTTTTAATAAATTAATGATAATAATAATAATAATAATAATAGTAATAATAATAATAATAATAATGATAATAATAATAAATAATGATAATAATAATACTAATAATAATAATAATAAATAATGATAATAATAATACTAATAATAATAATAATAATAATAATAATAATAATAATAATAATAATAATAAAGCAATAATGAATTTTAAATGTGCCAAATAACCCAACAATGTTGCTAACGCAGAAATGCGCTCAGCGCAACCAGATCTAAATCGGACGAAACAAAATTTATCGGAAAGAAAAAGAAATTAAGCAAAAAAAACAGTATTATTGCTCACACAAAAATGCGATCATCGCAACCAGATCGAACTAACACAAATGTCACGCGTCATGCACACAAATGTTCAAACATCGTATCGATATAATTCGATCAAAAATTAATCTTTATATATATATAAACTCTAACAATTTAAAAATTATAAATATATAAACGTAACAGTAATAGATAAAGAAAAAGAAATAACGGTAATAGATGAAGAAAAAGAAATAATGGTAAAAGATAAAGAAAAAGAAACAACAGTAATAGATGAAGGAAAAGAAATAACGGTAAACGATGAAGAAAAAGAAACAACAGTAATAGATGAAGAAAAAGAAATAACGGTAAACGACACTCACTCCTCTTAGGTTTTTTTTTTTTCATTCCCCCTTTTTCAACAAAGCAACACATGTATATATAGGGAACAAATTAGGGGTTAACACCAAATTGTCAATAATGTCCCCTAAATCCCATTTTAAAGCCCAAACTAAATATAATTAGTTAAGAAAAAATAAAATTTAAATAATTTAAAATAATTAAAATAAACTTAAAATAAAAACTAATAATCCTATTGATTCCTAAAATCAAAAAAATATATAAAAAGAACAAAATTTTTTTCAATATTTTTTATTTTATGATTTTTTGGATATTTTTATGAATAATTTAGAAAAAAGTGAAAAAAATAATATTTTAGAAAAATGATTTAATTAAAATACGAAATAATAATTAAATAATAATAAAAAACTATTTTGTTATTTTTTTAATGAAAGATAGAAAATTTAGAGTAAAAATAATAAAAAACAAAAAAGTGACAAAGGTGAGATTCGAACTCTCAACCTCTCACACTTACAACTCCTTACACATGTCCTCTTGCCAATTATGCCATTTTTACTTTTTAAAAAAAAAAATGCATGCCATATGATATTTACCTGCAAAAAGTCAAACGACTACACAAATTTGTTAGTAATTGATTAAATGCAATAAAAATGCAATGAAATGCGACGACAAATCTTAGGGCAAAATTTGGGGTATTACAGTTGCCCCTATTTAAATAACTTCACCGGGTGATTCGAGCAACGGAGACTCGAGAAATCGTGGTGGAGGGATTTAAATACAGATAACCGAAAATTTTGCCTTTAGACGCAGTGCTATGCAATGATATGGACAAAACAAAACGAACTATAATGCTAAATATGATATGAATCTGATATGATGCGTATGATGAAAATGACAAATGCACGGATACAGACGAAACAACGTCACAGGGGACGACCATCGAGGAATTGCACTAGGGAAGAAGACATGTCTATCTGGAAGAACGTTCGGATAGACACGACACAGAATTGTTGATAGGTGCCAAGTAAATTAGAAATTGTCCGCAAGGTAAGACGCGGGTAAACACGAGCTCAGGAGAAAAACGCAAATGGGGATAAAACACCCATGATGCCAAGTAAATAAATTTTGCCCACAAGGTAAGACGCGAGTAAAACACGACCTCAGGGAGAAAAAAAAAGTAATGGGGGTAAAACACCATGATGTTAGGTAAACCCAGGAATATCTGGTAAACGGGGAATAAAAACACCCGGGATAAAAGGTACATGGGGGATAAAACACCCAAGGATAGAAGGTAAATGGGGAGTAAAGCACCCAAGATAGAAATGTAAATGGGGAGTAAAGCACCCAGGATAGAAATGTAAATGGGGAGTAAAGCACCCAAGATAAAAATGTAAATGGTGAGTAAAGCACCCAAGATAAAAATGTAAATGGGGAGTAAAAGCACCCAAGATAAAAATGTAAATGGGGAGTAAAGCACCCAAGATAAAAATGTAAATGGGGAGTAAAGCACCCAAGCTAGAAATGTAAATGGGGAGTAAAGCACCCAAGATAGAGAGGTAAATGGGGAATAAAGCACCCAAGATAGAAATGTAAATGGGGAGTAAAGCACCCAAGATAGAAATGTAAATGGGGAATAAAACACCCAAGATATGCACATGTATAGGAATTATGCTATGACATATGATCAAATGCAAATGCAGACGTCGACAACAAGGCTCGACTCTTTCGGTGAGATGACAAAACTGGAGGACTGATTCCTCAACACAGAGATCACTGTCATTCTGTTAAACTGTATCAAGTTGATAGTCACTGTAGGAATGATGAATAACTGCTTAGGGATTATGCAAGTAAACTGCCCCAGGTCAAATGAACTGATAATTGCTTCAGCTGTCTAATTCGTGGAATCGACTGTTTTGCTGTATCCTCGGAGGGCTTGCCCCAGTCTGGGTCTTGAACAATTCTCTGGATAAACCAAATATGAGAAGATATTGTGCCTTGAACAAATCTTGAACTAATTCTTTGACAGGATGTAAAAGGAACTTGCCCCTGATAAGATCACTTGACCAAGTTTCTCATTGTTTGAAAATTCCTTAGAGGAAAGCCAGTTTGCAAACAAAAATATTCATACAAACATGGTAATGCAAAGTTCGTGCGATTTTTGAAAAATTATTTTTGAAAGATGGAAAATACATGAGTCGTTAGTCAGAACAAGGCGGTTCAAGACACTCAAAGTTTAAAATAAAAGTGTATTGCCAAAATAAATGATTCGCAAGGACCTTTTGGAGTCAGGTTACGCAACCTTGCTGTAGTATACTTTCAAAATAACCTTGCTTCAATTAGGTCTTTTGAGGGTTGTAATGTGGCCTGGTTCACGGTTTATGAAACAAAAGATAAAGGCTCAAAATTTATTTGTACCCACCCAATCTACGTGATGATCTTCAATCCTATGCTCAGTTAACTCATACTATGCATTCAGGTTCCCATAAGTTATGGATTTCATTGATCGTCGCAGTGATGATTCAGAAGTCAAAGGGACCTATGAAAAGGCAGCCACTACTCCCCTATAACATTTGATTGTTTTGACATTGAGGATTTTCAAGATAAGGATTTAAAAATCTCTTTGTATTATCCCTAAATTTTGCCTGAACTGTTTATTTTAGAGTTTACAGTCAGCGGGATGCCCCAGTTTTGCCTAAGTCTCCTTCATAGGTTTTGACTTAGCGGGTTTCTTTTGATTTTTTTTTATATTATTTTTTTTTGTGAAGGAAAGTGACTGTTTGATTTTAAATGATTACGATGAACCATCATCGACCTTTTGATTAGAAAACATCTTCAACACTTGTTTGACGTGTGCGAAGGAAAATTTGTGAATGAAAGGTGTATCATATGAACACACAACCAAGTTAACTGAGAACTACCCATCCCAAGGTTAAAATTGTGGGTTTTTTAATAACGAAAGAAACTCCAACTTCTAGGCTCGAAGGGGGTGACGAGGGATTAACTTCCTTATTTCTCCAGTGTTTGGGAATTGAAACAATGCCTTACATCGTCAACAAGGTTTGATTGAAAGCATACTGACAGCAGTTATGGGTATAACATTTTCGTCATCCTCCCTCCGATCTTAGCATATCAAACTTTTGGACAAAAAGTAAACATTTGAAAAATAAAGCATAAAGATGCAAATAAATGGACGGAAATGAATTGAATCAAAAGTCGCAATGCTTATTTCATTAATGAAAGTACAAACATAATTAAAAGCAAACAACTTAAACAAAATAAGGAAAGTGCAAACAACGAGAAACAAAAGGCCTAGTGACAAAACTTCATTTCTGATGTACTGGCAAGGGATTTTTCTGAACATCCGGATGACTGTCTGTAAAATCAAGTATTCCAGTTCTAACCAATTCACATACTCTAGCCTTCAATGCAAAACAATGCTCCAAGTCATGGCCTGGGGCACCCTCATGGGAAGCACAATGGAGATCAGCCCTAAATCCAGCCGGAGGATTAAGAGGAGGTGGTAAAGCCTTTGTAGTAATCAGTCCTTGCCGGACTAAGTCAGGATATAGCTCTGTGTAAGTCATGAGAATAGGATCAAAGTGACTCCTGTTCCGTTTCTGGTCTGATATCTGTGTCGAGGAATTAGCTTGATGACTCAAAGGTACACTAGAAGACGATAGGACCAAGAAGGAGAAACTGGGGGATAAATGCAATGCAAAAATGTGATTGCTAATGCCATGCAATGGTCTCAAGAATTTCAACGGTCGATTGCAAACATTCCTTTTAGGAAAGCGAGAAAAGCTGTTAGACTTTAAAATGTAGGACTTCTTGAATTTGCAAAGGACTTTTGAATTCCTTGAAACTAGAAATGATATGATGCTTTATGGATGCAAAGCACAAACGCACATAAGCAAACAAAGGTCCTAATTTTAGAGGAACAATGAATGGAGTCAAGGTCTACCCTTCCCAAAGTGGTGTGTACTATAGATTAATTGTACCTGCAGAACAAGGGTTCTAAAAAGTGCCCAAAGTCATCAGCCCATCTTTTGGATCATTATCAACTTCTCGACTGACTCAAGGGTCGATAATATTCTCAAGAGAACCTCGTTCGAGTGTAGTATCGCGTAGCAACCATTGTAGGACTACTCCCACATAGTTCCCACACTACGTCCTAGATAAGGGCCAAGATGGTGTAAAGGTACTACGGTTCCCAGTATCACAGACTCCAATCGATAATGGTAAAAGTTTTCATGACTACACTCGATCAACTGAACCATTTTCAAAAGGGTCTCAACTGAGCGGTGATTCTCGATTTAGCTTAGTCGGGACTCACTCCCTATAAGCCTCGTCGAATATATCGCCATCCTATAATAATGTCACTCAAGTCCGGGTGTAGGACTTATCTCACAACACAGTAATTCCCAAGCAAGGTACCCCTGAACAATATATATACAAATGAGCAAAAATATTATGAAACAAATAATATAATGAAAAATAAACAAAATGGGGATAACCCTCAAAAGTTAGGACTCCCCAGTGAAGTCACCATTTTCTGTTGCGGTGAAATTTGGATGTCAAGCTATTGATTAACTTGAATCTTAATTCATTTACAACCGGTCTTTGATTTATCCGAAGGAAAGGTTAAAGAAAGGAAAAACCTAAAAGGGAGAGATCTAAGGTTCGGGGGTTGGTTAAATTTAGGGAAGGTATTAGCACCCTAAACTTCCGTAGTACTCTACGGGAACCTTTTGTTTATTTTTTTTATTTATTTCATTAATTATTTTGCTTAAGGATATATACAAAGGATTGAAAATTAAAAAAGACCTAGGGGTTAATTCTAAGTTTACTCGGCAAGACATCGCATCTTGTGCCTACATATCCTTACGGGAATGGAATCAGAGTAACTGTAGTTCCCCTCAGAAGGGAGGTTAGAGACTTCTTGACTGTGGTCAAGGTCTCAAGGGGAATAAAACGCATCTTAAGGACACACTTACATGGAGTCTTAAACTCCGATCTCTACGTTATGAATTGTTAAGTTGTATTAGGGTTAGGTTAGGGATTCCGCGGCGGGAAACCCTAAAATGAGTGCGGCGACTCTTTGACCTAAAGCTAGGGGTAGTTTTGTAATTTTGTCCACGGCGAGACATTTGTGAAAAGTTAGGGTTTGTAAGGGTTTGAAGTTTTGAGGACTATTGGCGTGGCGGCCAAACGGCTAGACCTAATCCTTCGGAGGAATGCAATGGGACAAATTAACGATGCAAATGCGCGAATTAAAACCATACAAACAACAGAAATTAAAGTGCGGAAAGGTAAACGCGATAATTTGTTCGCGAAGTTACAAATGAGAAACAAATACAATTATAATACAACTTGAATCGAAAAACACATTAAAATAGCTAATAGCAACGTAACAAGCTGCACATTGAATACACAAGGTTAGTAGACAGAGTCAGACAGTAATCAGACGAGTTATGAAACGGAAGTGCGAAAGTTATAGATATTCTTTGTTGTTTATTTGTGATATATAAAAAAGCTTTTGATTTAAGTTAAAAAAGAGGTTTTAATATTATTAAAAAAACTTTTCAAAAATAGTCTTAATTTAATTATCTAACAAAAAGGTTTTATTTAAAAAAAAAAGGTTTAATGTTATTATTATATATATTTTTTTTAAAACGGTTCTAGTTATTATTTTAAAAAAGATTTTAGTTATTATTTTAAATTTATCTAAAAAAAAGTTTTTCTTAAAAATAATAGGTTTTCATATTAATTTGGAAAAGATGTTAATGTTATTTATTTTAAAAAACAGATTTTTATATTATAACAAGTTTTAATAAATTAATGATAATAATAATAATAGTAATAATAATAATAATAATGATAATAATAATAAATAATGATAATAATACTACTACTACTACTAATAATAATAATAAATAATGATAATAATAATACTACTACTAATAATAATAATAATAATAATAATAATAATAATAATAATAAAGCAATAATGAATTTTAAATGTGCCAAATAACCCAACAATGTTGCTAACGCAGAAATGCGCTCAGCGCAACCAGATCTAAATCGGACGAAACAAAATTTATCGCAAAGAAAAAGAAATTAAGCAAAAAAACAGTATTATTGCTCACACAAAAATGCGATCATCGCAACCAGATCGAACTAACACAAATGTCACGCGTCATGCACACAAATGTTCAAACATCGTATCGATATAATTCGATCAAAAATTAATCTTATATATATAAACTCTAACAATTTAAAAATTATAAATATATAAACGTAACAGTAATAGATAAAGAAAAAGAAATAACGGTAATAGATGAAGAAAAAGAAATAACGGTAAAAGATGAAGAAAAAGAAACAACAGTAATAGATGATGGAAAAGAAATAACGGTAAACGATGAAGAAAAAGAAACAACAGTAATAGATGAAGAAAAAGAAATAACGGTAAACGGCACTCACTCCTCTTAGGTTTTTTTTTCCATTCCCCCTTTTTCAACAAAGCAACACATGTATATATAGGGAACAAATTAGGGTTAACACCAAATTGTCAATAATGTCCCTAAAGCCCATTTTAAAGCCCAAACTAAATAATTAGTTAAGAAAAAATAAAATTTAAATAATTTAAAATAATTAAAATAAACTTAAAATAAAAACTAATAATCCTATTGATTCCTAAAATCAAAAAAATATTATAAAAAGAACAAAATTTTTTTCAATATTTTTTATTTTATGATTTTTTGGATATTTTTATGAATAATTTAGAAAAAAGTGAAAAAAATAATATTTTAAAAAATGATTTAATTAAAATACGAAAATAATAATTAAATAATAATAAAAAACTATTTTTGTTATTTTTTTAATGAAAGATAGAAAAATTTAGAGTAAAAATAATAAAAAACAAAAAAGTGACAAGGTGAGATTCGAACTCTCAACCTCTCACACTCACAACTCCTTACACATGTCCTCTTGCCAATTATGCCATTTTTACTTTTTAAAAAAAAATGCATGCCATATGATATTTACCTGCAAAAAGTCAAACGACTACACAAATTTGTTAGTAATTGATTAAATGCAATAAAAATGCAATGAAATGCGACGACAAATCTTAGGGCAAAATTTGGGGTATTACACATGTAAATTTAGAATAAGATAACTATAGAAAGCAGGGCAGCAAGCATGTTTAAATGTAATCAAATATGAGCGAGCATCAATCATGAACAATTATCATGCAAGGATGGACATGCATCAACAATCAAACACTAATGTTCAACAAGAATGCATCATCAAGAATCAACAAGATCAACACGCTCTTCAAATCAATTCAAGCAATTAAATGATCATGCGACAAACGGAATCGGAAGCACACACACACATACATCACAAGTCCAACAAGATAATCATCAACAATTAATCATTAACAAGATACAAGTAAGCAAATCATATGATCATCACATCAATCAAGCAACTTGAACATGTTAAACATTCAAACGGAAACCAAAAGTCACGCGTCGAAAAATCGAGATCAAACAATCAAGCATGATGAAACAAGTCGAAAACAGTCCACACAAATGTATCATATCAACCCATGAAGGTTAGAGGTGGAAGGAAATCAAAACATGTTTGAAAACAACCAAAATTCAAATTTTGTTCCAGTGTTAATCGATTAACCATTTGCTTGTGCAAACTGGTTAATCGATTAACCACTAAAAAGTTTCAGAAATTGCACTGGTTAATCGATTAACCAGTTTTGTATTGCAACTGGTTAATCGATTAACACTGCACCAGAAGTAGAAAAACAACAATTTAAAAGCACTTTCAGCAATTAATTTAATGTGCAATCATCCAAATGATCATGTAATCAATTATGCACGAATTTAACACCAAAATACCAGTGATCAAACATCAATCAAACTTAATCAAGCATTGAGTTCACAAATCACATAGATCAAAATCACCAAAATCAATAAAAACTTGAAGATCTACATTGTGATCATTCAAATAAGCTCAAAAGAGAATTGAATCTAGAATCATTCAACCTTCAAAGCTGAGATTTGCTTTGGTAAGTGTCGATTTACTACAAATGATAGATCCAAGCTAGAAACCCAAGAAATATTCAAGATCCAAGAGCTTTCTTGCAATAGAAATGAAGAACAAGCGACAATAAGCCAAAATTGATCCAAGAATCACTTATTAACTTGCTTCCAAGATCAGATCCAAATCCAAACGAAAATCAAATAATGAATTAAAGATGATGGAGATGAATGATGTAGGTTTAACTCTAGAATTCAATAATTCCAATGAAGAATCGAAGAACTCAAGTGAAAAGAGCTTTAATGGAGGTTTTGGAGTGTAGAAAAGTTAAGAGAATTTTGAGAGCAGATTCTCAAGAATGAGAGAGTGTGAAATCTGAAGTTGGAAATTATGGTGAATTCTCCTCGGAGGTTTGGAGAAAATTCATTTAAATAGGATCTTGGTTAGGAGTAGAGTTATGGTTTGGAGTGAGGTTTTGAAAATTGGAATGAGATTGGGAATGGAAAATTGGAGGGAAATTGAATTGATTTTGAAAGTTAATCCAAATTTAGATGATTTTAGATCCTTCTTCTGGTGTAAAATCAAATTCACAAGTGATCAAAATAGACCCCAAAAGTGGCAGCAATGAAAATGCACGTTACTGAGCAAAATTTGCTATGGTTAATCGATTAATCATTTGCTAGTGCAAATTGGTTAATCGGCTAACCACTCACAAATTTTCAAAAATAGCGCCATTTGGAGGGAAACTTGCACATCCGCCCGTTTTCACCCGTTCTGAGCCCTGTTAAGCCTCTGAAACTTGCCCTTGGATATTATAACTTTGAGAATGCTTGAGATATCCTGTGACATGTCTCCTGTGCTGCGAATAACCTGTTGAATAAAATAAAATCGGGCATTCGATTGCTGGACAAAATAAATGCCAACACCTTTGGTGCTCGCTGTTTAAACTCTTGCAATGAAAGAGAACCCTGAGTCATGAAAAATCGTGATCCCACGTCTCAAGAGCCAATGCCATGATATGCAGAAATGCAAAATGCAGAGAAACATAAGCCAGTAAACCAAAAAACGAAGAGGCAAATTTTGGGGTGCTACAACTGCCCCTATTCAATCGACTTGAACTTGAAAGGATGATAACAACGATTTTCAAACATTCAAGGTGCATGGAGATTGAATACCAAGAGAACCAAGAATTTTGCAACCTACGGGGGTGAAAGATAGCGAATACTAACCAAAAGTTGGGATGTGACTCGCTGCGGATATCAACCAAAAGTTGGAATGAAAACCACCGCATACCAACAAAAAGTTGGGATTACAAGTATGACGTCCAAAGGCGACCCTCTAGGGACAAAATCAAGTCAATATATACAGGAAGTACAATCAACAGACTTACAACCTGGGGAGAAAAAAGTTGACTCCACGGGGGGAGAAGAGAAGCCTAACCAGACAACACTGTGAGGGATAAATATCATCCAAAGATAACAACCAAAGGCGAGAAGAACAATAGCTACCAACCAAAAGTTGGAATCACCGGAGCACCGACGGAAGGCGACCCCAAAGGGATAAAATAACAACCAAACATACCATCCAAAAGTTGGAATAACAACCAAACATACCAACCAAAAGTTGGAATAACAACCAAGGTACCAACCAAAAGTTGGAATGAAGGCTACTCCCCGGGGAACAAACAAACAAGAGCACCAACCAAAAGTCAGGATAAACAAAGGCTACCAACCAAAAGTTGGAATCACTCGAACGCTGACCGAAGGCAATTTGATGGAGAAAACACACTAACCAAAAGTTGGAAAGTTGCAAGAAAATGGCGACTTCACTGGGGAGTGTACCAACCAAAAGTTGGAATGAAAGGCAAAGGCTACCAACCAAAAGTTGGAGCACAACGCAGGTATAAACACAAGCTACCAACCAAAAGTTGGAATCACTGGAACACCAAACAAAACTGAAACCACAAACGAAGACTACCAACCAAAAGTTGGGAAACAAGGCTAGTAACCAAAAGTTAGAATCACCAGAACGCCGACTAAAGACGAACTCTGCGAGAAAAGATACTAACCTCAACAGTTGAACCCACAAAGGAAGACTACCAACCAAAAGTTGAGATCATCAACACAAAAATGAAGACTTCCGACCAAAAGTTAAGATCATCCATAAGAAAATAAAGACTACCAACCAAAAGTTGGAATCATCCATACAGAAACGAAGAATACCAACCAAAAGTTGGAATCATCAACAAGGAAACTAAGACTACCAACCAAAAGTTGGAATCGTCAATAAGGAAACAGATACTACCAACCAAAAGTTGGAATCGTCAACAAGGAAACAAAGACTACCAACAAAAAGTTGGAATCATCCACACAGAAGCGAAGACTACCAACCAAAAGTTGGAATCATCCACAAAGAAGCGAAGACTACCAATAAAAAGTTGGAATCGTCCACACAGAAACGAAGACTACCAACCAAAAGTTGGAATCGTCAATGAAGCTATACCAACCAAAAGTTGGAATCAAGTGAAGGATACCAGCCAAAAGTTAGAATCACCGGAACACCGAACAAAGGCGAGCTCACCACAACAAAGACTACTAACCAAAAGTTTGGATAATGACTCCGCAGGAGAAACAATACCAACCAAAAGTTGGGATAACATCCAAGAACAACAGGACTACCAACCAAAAGTTGGGATAACATCCAAGAAACAAGGGACTACCAACCAAAAGTTGGGATAACATTCAAGAAACAACGGACTACCAACCAAAAGTTGGGATAACATCTAAGAAACAACGGACTACCAACCAAAAGTTAGGATGACATCCATGAAACAACGGACTACCAACCAAGAGTTGGGATAACATCCAAGAAACAACGGACTAAGCCAGGGATTACCAACCAAGAGTTGGACTAAAACACCCGGGATAGGCAGGAAGTAGAATCAACTGACTCACAACCTGAAAAGAATACTTCAACGGGGAAGGAGAAGTTTAAACAAATGACTATGACGAGGAGAATCAGGTGAAATGAACATATATGTCAATGATTTCTGTTGAGGATAAAGTAACACAAATCTTCTTGAATCATGTCGTTGTCTGCCGGGGAGACAATTGGCGACAAAGATACCAAACCTGGCTTATGCTTCCGATGCATATGTTTGAATATAGTGTAATGCTTTATATGAAATGGAAATGCTATGCATTTGGGAGGATGCTATGCAAAAGGAACACCATCCAAAGAGGTGTGAGAATATCCGCAAACCAACTCTGCTGAGGAATATGCCCTGAATGGCCTTCCTGAATAAAAATCTTCTGGGAGAAAGTCCACTCTGAGGGAAAAAAAAACAAAATCCACTCAGTGGGTGTCGCAACTGCGAAAAACACCCGGCGGAAAACAGAAGAGTCGTTACCTTTCGTTATTTATCCCAAAGAGAGGGAAAGGAAACGATCGGAAAAACCTAACGAAAAAGAGAAAATACGAGGTTATCACAACCAAGTCTTGGATTCGTGAGTCGGTTACGCAAGGGGAAAGTATTAGCACCCCTCACGTCTGTCGTACTCGACGGGATCCACGCTTGTTGTCTAGTATAGAAGGGTGTGTTTAATCTATCTAATCTAAAGGTCTCAGGGACAAAAGGAAAGAAAAAGACACTCGGCAGAGCATCGCCGCTCTGTGCCTACGTATTCCCTCGTGCAATGGGAAAGTCAGAGTCAACGCAGTTCGGATAACTACGGGTGAAAGGTGAGGGAAAGGTTTCTCGCCAAGACATCGCGACTTGTGCCTACGTATTCTCATATGGTATGAGAAATCAGAGCGAACGTAGTTCGGGCTAACAAGAACACCGGTTGGTTCAAATTTTTTTTAGGCCCGAGTAGGGTTAACAAGTAGTTCTAGCAGTTGGTGTATGCAGCTCGACCATTGGAGACTTAGGCGTTACCGTTTGCGATAGAACTAAAAGTTAACAACACTCTTTTATCTGAAAAGATTTTCCTAATTAAAAAGTCCTAAAGGACAAAAGAAGTTCAATGATTTGTTTTTGTGTTTTTTAGAGAAGAAATATTTTGAGTTTGATTTGTAATTCCTGTTGCACTAGAGACTATGACCTAGGAGTGAATGCGGCGCATATCGTCTAAAGGACATATACTAACATTCTAGACAATTGAGAGGCAACCATTCAATCATCATTTCCCAAGTAGCTTAAGGCTCGTAGCGTACAACATTCATTAGCCTTTATTATATGTTTTATGAGTGTTTGAAGATGAGGAGAGAAAGGACACACTAAAGGGAGACTAACTCAATCCTAAAAGTTGTCATACAAAGTGGACTTAAAGTTGGGATACAAAAGGGAACTACCTAATGTTATCATGCATGGTTTGATCCTAATGTCTATCATAATCTTTCTTGAAGAAGAGAGATTATAGATCCTAAGGAAAAGCAGACAAAAGAAGAAAAGAAGAAAGGAATATAAAAATGCAAGAATGCAAACATAGGATGCACACATAAGATGAAAGTGAGGGAGGAAATATGTGTGGGGAATTAGCCTCCACAAGCTCATCTCAACCTCAAGCACGCATATGAGAATGCAAAAGAAGAAGAGAGAAAGAAAAGCATAAGGTGAAATCAAACAATAAGAAGAAACCACACAAAAATGCACCAAAAGTGGGATGAAATGACCTAAGTCAAACAACATCAACCACAAGTGCCAAAAGCCAAATCAAATGAAAATAAAGCCTAAAATAAAGGTGAGGATGGGAGGCTATATGAGGACATCAAGGAACTCATAACATGCACTCAACCATAAGCATCACAAGAAAGGTTCAAAAGAAAGCACAAAGAAGTCCTCATGGATTCATCACTTTAGGTATGCTTCAAGTACCTCATAAGGAGGGACTAAGCCACCTCAAATGAGACTCCAAGGTCATGGGACAAAAGAGGGGATGAGAGAAGAGTGCTCAAAAGCAAAGGAAATCAAACCAAAAGAAAATGAAAGCATAAACATAAAGGAATGCAAACATGCTACACATGGAAACCCTAAATGGAAACTCAAAAAGAAACACAAGTTTGAACAAGCAAAACAAAATGTCATGACCTAAAATTGAGCAACCAGCAACCTTAACATGTTAGTAGCATGAATAAAAAGGAATTGAAGGCTCAAAGGATCCATTAAAGTCATATCTAAGGCAAACTAGGTCAATGTGCATGTATGAACCTCCCTTTGGGGTAACTTGACTTGCAAGTTACCTCAAAATTAGGAAAATGATTCAAAAAGGGCCAAATAAAATGTCACAAGCTCATAAAAAAGTTTGCAAACAGAGGCCAAGAAATCATAACCAAAGTCATCTCAAATCATCATCAAAGAAATTGATTCACATTGATGCACCAATTTGAGAGAGGGTTAACGAGGGTCAACAAAAGCAAGGTCAAAGTCAAACCAAAAGTCAACCAAACAGGGGCAAAATGGTCCTAAAAAATTAATCAACTCATCATGGATATGAGGATTGATTTTCAGTCATTGGATCAAAAGGAAAATGCAAAAACCAAACAAGAACAAGAACATGTCAAGAATTAGGTCAAATAAAACACTTCCAATTGATTAATTCTTTTTTAAATGAAAAATAATTCAAAAAAATAAAATAAAAATTTCATAAAATAAGAGACATCTCAAACTATCCAGAAAATACTTTTTGTGAATTTTATCAATGTTGGAAGTATTTTAAAATGATTTAATTCTATATAGCAACAAAAAAAGATAAAAAAAAGAAAAGAAAAATGAAATAAAGAAATACACGGTGCGAATAGCAGCCCAGAAGCGTGCAAATCAGTGGACTTGAGCAAAGGGGGTGTCAATAACAATTGAGGCCCAGATCCACAAGGGCGTTTAAGTGAAACATTGAGTTTCACTAGATCGTGTGTGGTGAGTCAAATGAAGTGCACGGTAGATCATGTTTCAGGCTGTTGGATCAAAAAGTAAACACATCAAACAGATCACATGCACACACGTGGTCAAGGCAATGTTTAAATATGAAAAATAGAGGGTAAAACCAGATGGCCGGAGCACGGTGGCTCCGGTCATCTTCTCCGGTGAGCCACAAATCCAGGTTGAGCTACACTTCACCAAATCAAGAAAATAAATAGTCTAAAATCATCTACAAGTCACGTAGATCTCAAATCCATGGTTTGTTTTCATTAATCATGCGTAAATAAGCTAAATCAAATGAAACAAGAAAGCACATGCTCCACTAAAATATCACCAAACATTCAAAATTATGAACCAGAAACTGCCTACATGAGTAAGACTTCAGCACAAACCAACAATGGCACAAGATAGATGCATAATTAGGGGGAAATTTGGATCTGAAGTTTACCTAATGGAATAACTCCGTTGGACCTTCTTAGTGGCTTAAGCTTGAAGAAAATGACCCAGACATGTTCAAGGAAGCTTGCTGAAGATGATTTTGACCTTGAATTGCTTTGAAACCAGCTCAATTAAGATTCACGATTTGAGATTTTTGCTTGCTTGCTTCAACTGTTCTTGAGCTTTATGGGCATGAATTAGCATGAATGAATGCTCAAAATTCATTTGCATATTATATATGATGGGTTGGGAATCATTTGGAGGCCCAATTGTGGCTCAATTGCTTGCAATTCAAAAATGCCCAATTCTGATTTTCCATGCCCATGCACACGTGAAACAACCTCAATTCTCCTTGTTTTTTATTCAAAATAACTGCTGGCACTTCACTTTGATCATGTGGATGGTATTCAACCCTTAGTTTGATCAAATGGTGGATATTAGATTATCAATTTTCACTTGGAAATGCTATTGAACCATACGTGAAAATGACACCCAAAATGGAAATCCAATGCTTGCATCATGCTTTCTATATCTTTGGCACTCAAAATATGTATAAACATGACTTGTTTTGGTTCAAAATCAGTTAATTGCAATTTTCCCTTTTTAAGCTTTCTTCATGAAAAAGTCTCACACCAATTCTTCAATCTAAGACAAATTCATCACAAGTGAGAGTTTCAAGATGAAATTGGTACCATTTGGAGCAAGTTTCATGTTGGGAAAAGTTTCATTTGAAGTATGCAAGATAGTGAAATGGACCTATAATAAAAATGACCTATAATCTTACTTTCCCAAAATATCCTTGCCTTGCAAGCTTCATAACTTGAGTTCTATAAATCAGATGAAGAACTTCTAGTACTCTTTGGAAAGCTAAGATCATGAGGAACAACTTTCATGTTTGGGTCAAAGTGAGGAGAAACATCCTTCTAGGTCAAAATTGGCTTGGAAGTAGGCTGACTTTTGTTGACCAACATCACATTCATCTGAGGACTTGTAACTTGTCAGCATCATAACTTGAGTTCTAGAAATCAGATGAAAGACTTCTAGTACTCAAAAGAAATCTAGAAACATGCTCTACAAGTTTCGTGTTGGGGTCAAGATGAGATGAAACTTGTATCTTGAGATATGTGGTCTTGAAGTTAGGAACTAAACAAGGGATTTTACACTAACAAGTTTAGAAACCCTAGCTTAGCAACTTCTCACACTCTTGATTCTTTTTGATTTGATCTTGAAATGATATATTAGACATCTCAACACAACACTCCATGATCACAAATACTTGGAATTGAGTCTTAATCTCCTTCAATTTCACAGTTGACTGAGGGTTGACCAGATGAAAACCCTAGATGTACCAATCTTGACTGTGGCCTCTTACACATGACACAACAACTTGAATAAACTCCAACATGGCTCTCAAAGCCTTCAATGATCTTTCTCAGCATCCCATATCCATAATCATGAATTCACAACCTTCTAATGATCCTCAATTGGCCTCCAAGTTAGGAGCTAATCCATATACACCCATCAACCCTTTCACAAAGCTTTGACTACTTCTTAGTGACTTGATGACCACTCATGAGTAAACCCCTTGCTTAGGTTCAAAACTCTTGGTAACCTCCTCTTGCTGTGCATAACGTCTTGATCCCTTGCTAAATGAACAATGTTATGCAATGCAAATGCTAGAATATGAAATGAAACACAAGCCAAGTAAAGAAAAAGGATGGTCAAATTTTGGGGTGCAACAGCTGCCCCTATTCAAGCGACTTGGACCTGACTGAGTGAAAAGCAAATGACTTTCAAACAATCGAGGTAAAAGACGGTTGAATACCAACGAACCAAGAAATTTGCCAACCGCAGAAATCTCCGGAGATAACTGAACTAAACACAAGAATACTCCGCTGGGGAAGTACACTGACCAAAAGTCAGAATGCAACGAAAGTACCAACCACAAACTACCAACCAAAAGTTGGGATCACCGGAATACTGAACAAAATTGAATTCACACTATCAACCAAAAGTTGAAATCACCAGACGACCACAAGCTACCAACCAAAAGTTGGGATAACACTCCACAGGAGAAACCAAAAACTACCAACAAGAAGTTGGGATCGCGCCCACAAAATCTTACCAACCCAAAAGTTGGAAATAAACAAAGCTACCAACCAAAAGTTGGAATTGAAGCAAAGGATACCAACCAAAAGTTGGAATGACATCAACAAAATCTCACCACCAAAAGTTGGAATCAAACAAACTATGATAAGTCGCAAATCACCAACCAAAAGTTGGAATAACAAATCCAGGAACAAAGGACTACCAACCAAAAGTTGGAATCGAACAAAGCTACCAACCAAAAGTTGGAATCACACGAAGTTACCAACCAAAATTGGGAATAACGACTCCGCCCAGGAACAGAGGAGAACTACCAACCAAGAGTTGGGATAAACATACTGCCACCACAAGATTACCAACCAAAAGTTGGAATAACAACCCCAGGAACAACGGACTACCAACCAAAAGTTGGAATAACGCCAACAAAGCTTCGGACCCCGCTGGGGACTACCAAACAAAAGTTGGAATAACATCAACCAGAAATAGACTACCAACCAAAAAAGTTGGAATAACGCCTACAGGGGATAAAAATCCAACAAAAAGTTGGGAAGCAAGGCTACTAACCAAAAGTTAAGATCGCCAGGAAAAGACCGACATCGACCAAAAGTCGGAATGCGAGCTACTAACCAAAAGTTAGGATCGTTGGAGACACTTGAACAAAGATGACTCCCCTACAGAAAACTACCAACCAAGAGTTGGAATGATCATCCAACACTACCAACCAAAAGTTGGAATAACGGCCACAAAAGCAGACTACCAACCAAAAGTTGGAATGATCAACAAAGGAAGACTACCAACCAAAAGTTGGAATAAAAAGACTACTAACCAAAGGTTAGGATTGCCGGAACCGCTTAATGAAAATGAACTGACTGCAACAGAGATTACCATCCAATAGTTGGCATAATCAACTTTATTGAGGAAAACAAGGATTACCAACCAAAAGTTGGAACAACATCCAAACGCCAATAGACCAACCAAAAGTTGGAATGAGACCAACATTACCAACCAAAAGTTGGAATAAGGACCTTGCCGGGAAACCAGGTATTACCAACCAAAAGTTGGGATAACACATCCAACATAGGCAGGCGAAAGAATCAACCGACTCACGACCTGCGGGGAAAGCTCCGATAAGAAAAGAGAGGTTTAAACGAACGATTCTGCCAAGGAGAAACCAATAACGCGAAGACTCCAAAGATCCGTCCAATGGGGGGATAATACAAAAGATCCCCTGAATTCAAAAACCTCAGCCCTTAGAGGCAAACGACACCAAAGGTATCGAACCTGGCTTATGCTTCAGATGCATATGTTTGAAATGGCGTAATGTGTAACACCCCCTTTCTATACCCCCAAATAAACAATTAAATCATTTAGGCACTTAATAAAAATTTTCATCAGAGTATAATTAACACATGGTATAAAAGAGGCACGTCACATTATCTAGGAAATTCAAAACACATACAACACCTGCTCATAAAGATATGCAACAAAGCGTAAATCACCACAAAGGAACTTAGTCCTTAAACCCACACATCAATATTTAGAATAAAAGCGGAAACATCTAAAACTTGAATCACTTCATTCATATAAACATTGTATACATAAACTGTTCAATGCAAGTCATAAATCATGTTTACAAAACATTCCCAGCATATACATCCACAGATGTATCACAAAAGAACCAAAAGAATTCCTAATTACCCGGTGCTACATATCAGAGCCAACCGACCAAAAAGAACGAAGTCACGCTTCGCAAAAGACCTCCAACAAACCTACTCTACAATGCCTCATAGAGCATCATAAAACAGCAGAAGGGTGAGAAACATTATCATAACAAATAATGCATATAATATTAATATATATATATATATATATATATATATATATATATATATATATATATATATATATATATATATATATATATATATATATATATATATATATATATATATATATATATATATATATATATATATATATATATATATATATATATATATATATATATATATATATATATATATATATATATATATATATACATATATATATATATATATACTATATATATATATATATATATATATATATATATACATATATATATATATATATATATATATATATATATATATATATATATATATATATATATATATATATATATATATATATATATATATATATATATATATATATATATATATATATATATATATATATACACCAACATAGAATGCACATACCATATTTCTCACCTTAATACATCACAATTCAATCATATATACATCGCAACACATATATAATTCACCAAGCATATTCACCATCATTTAATCGCCAATCATTCACATATTTCACATAAACATTTAGACTTATGTTTACTTCAATAATTCACATAAACATACATAGTTATGTTCATTACACTAATATATCATATGAAGATAATAATGCACTCATAGAGACCGACTCACGACTCTATGCAGATGCAAATGCGGTACCGACTCATTCAACAGGTTCAATTGAAGAACCAAATGGAACCATCGCTCGTTACCGAAGTAACTCCCCGTCGGGCCTACGATGTTCACCCATCGCTCACACCCCACATGGGCACACGATGTTTCAGGATTGCTCACACCTCACACGGGCACACAATTCGATTGCTCACACCCCATAAGGGCACACAATCATTCTGCAGATTCTCCACAGAATCAAATATAAACTATCGCTCACACCCCACAAGGGCACACGATCGTTTCTGCAGATCTTCCTAGGGATCAAAGATAAACCGTCGCTCACACCCCACAAGGGCACACGAGGTTTCTGCAGATCCTACGCGGGATCAGAAATACAAGAATGTTATCATGATGCTTCATAAACAAAACGACTCCATACACTCTTGAAATGCATACATATTCACAAATATACTCATGCATTCTTCACATCATACAAATACATACAGTTATGCACATTCACATCAATCTCATCATGCATTTTCACTAAATTCAAACAAATGCACAAAATTGCCAAACGGCCACATTTCACACTTCATGATTCACAATCTAGGATTCACGCCATACGGCTACCCACAACATTTCGTATCACACACACAACTATGCATAATAAGAAAGGATTAATCATACTTAAATCAAAGAATCGACATGGAAGTGAAAACACAAGAAAATAACATCCTGCTACGCTCGCTACCCTGCTCGCCTAGCGAGCTCCTAGCGAGCGCTCGCTACCTGTTCGCCTAGCGAACAAGCTCGCGAAGGCAAACAGAAGCCACTGACTTGATTCGCTACCCCATTCGCTCAACGAAGGCCTAGCGAATGCTCGCCACCACCCCTTCGCTACCAGCGAAGAACCCCAAAACCATTATGTCCAAGTCTGGGACCGTTCGCTACTGGCTCGCCACAGCGAATGCTCGCGACTTGCTCGCCTAACAAATGTGCTAGCGAGGCTCTGCGAACTCAGAATTCCCCACTGTCCAAAACTCTGAAACTCATCGAAATCTACCCGATTCAATCCCAACTCGTCTCAGTAGCCTTAGCCCAACATTCCTCGACTAAACTCTACCACTCATTCTCATTTTTAACCGTAAAAACCCAGTTTCTATCGATTAAATCAAATTCAACCTAAAAATGGAAAATGAGCAAAACTCTCTCCAATCCAAAAGCAAACCAATAGAAACATACATAATCATTCACATCGAAAGAATAATAAAGTTTCACACCCTTACCCGATTAATCGAAGCTTAGAAGTTGATTCTTGATGATTCTAGGTTTTCTCCTCTTCCTCCTCTTTTCTCTTCTCTTTTCTCTTCTTTCCTTTCTATTTCTATCTATCTCTTTTCTTTTCTCTCTATTTCCACTTATACTCTTTCTATTCTATTTCTCTCAAATATCTACTAATTAAGGATTATCTAAAACACCCTCTAATTAATTCCCTAAACTCTCCGAATAATAAAATAACATAACACGCACACATAACATATTAATATTCAAATTCCACAATTAAAAGAATAATCAATCAAAATAAATTAAAAGACTCAACAAAAATGGGAAATTCAGAATCGGGGCGTTACAACTCTCCCCCACTTCAGAAATTTTCGTCCTCGAAAATATTACCTGATCCAAACAATTCCGAATGCGACTTCTGCATCTTACTCTCCAATTCCCTAGTCATGTTGCCTTCTGTAGCACCTCCCCATGCTACTTTCACAAGCGCAATATCCTTGCCTCTTAGCTTCTTAATCTCACGATCCAAAATCCTAATCGGTAAAACTTCAACCGTAAGATTATGTCTTACTTCAACCTCGTCCATAGGAATCACATGTGACGGATTCGGAACATACTTCTGAAGTTGAGAAACATGGAACACATCATGCAAATTCAAAAGATTCGGAGGCAATGCCACACGATACGCCACAGCACCCACTCGTGCAATAATCTGATACGGACCTATAAAACGAGAAGTCAACTTCTTCGACTTCAAGGCACGACCCACACCCGTAACCTGTGTAACTCTCAAAAACACATGGTTGCCCTCTTGAAACTTAAGATCTTTCCTTCTCTTGTCATGATAACTCTTCTGCCTACTCTGAGAAGCTTTCATCTTTTCTCAAATAAACTTCACCTTCTCCGTCGTTTGTTGTACCATCTCCGGCCCAACAACCGACTTCTCACCAGTTTCATGCCAACACAAAGGTGTTCGACATCTCCGACCATACAAAGCCTCAAATGGTGCCATACTAATACTTGAGTGAAAACTATTATTGTAGGTGAACTCAATCAACACTAAATAACTATCCCAAGCACCACCTTACTCTAGTACACAAGCACGCAACAAATCTTCCAACGACTGAATCGTTTTCTCGGTTTGACCATCTGTTTGAGGATGATAAGCTGAACTCAATCTCAGCTTAGAACCCAAAGCCTTTTGCAAACTCTCCCAAAACCTTGAAGTAAATCTAGGATCTCTGTCCGATACAATACTCTTAGGAACTCCATGCAACTTCACAACCACACGAACATAAATCTCGGCTAACGTCTCCAAAGGATAACTAATATCAATCGGAATGAAATGAGAAGATTTAGTAAGTCTATCAACAATCACCCAAATAGCATTATGACCTCTTTGCATATTCGGCAATCCCGTAATAAAATCCATCGATATGCTATCCTATTTCCATTCTGGAATATCCAACGGTTGCATCAATCCACTAGACTTCTGATGTTCTACTTTAGACTTCTGACAAGTCAAACACGCATACACAAACTGAGCTACATCTCTCTTTAATCTGGACCACCAAAAGATTTTCTTCAAATCTTGATACATCTTATTCTCTCCTGGATGAATACTCAAGTTACTCCGGTTTCCTTCCTCCAATATCATCCTTTTCAACTCCACATCATCGGGAATACAAATGCGACCACGAAATCTTAAAACTCCAAAATCATCAAACTTGAAATCCTCATTCCCATTCGTCATCAAGTCAACGAACTTCAAGTCCAACTTTTGCCTTTCACATACGGTAGCAAGAAAATCATTTGTAATACGAAGCATACCAAGTCTCACACTTCTCGGCATCATTTCACAAACCAAACTTAAATCTCTAAAGTTCTCCAAAAGTTCCCATTCTTTCATCATCAATGTAGACATGTGCAACGACTTCCGACTTAAGGCATCAACCACCACATTTGCCTTACCCGGATGGTAATTCAAACCAAAGTCATAGTCTTTCAAAAGCTCTAACCACCTCCGTTGCCTCATATTCAATTCCTTTTGGTCAAATAAATACCTCAAACTCTTGTGATCACTAAAAACTTCAAATCTTGCACCATAAAGATAATGCCTCCAAATTTTCAAAACAAACACCACGGCCGCTAATTCCAAATCATGTGTAGGGTAATTCTTTTCATACACTCTCAACTGTCTCGAAGCATAAGCCACAACTTTTCCCTCTTGCATCAACACACCGCCCAAACCTGACAAAGAAGCATCACAATAAGCCACAAAAGGTTCTGTAGGATTCAGCAAAATCAAGACTGGCGTTGTTGTCAATCTTCTCTTTAACTCAATGAAACTCTCCTCACAACCAACATCCCAAATGAATGCCTTTCCTTTACAAGTCAACTGCGTTAACGGAAGTGCCAACTTCGAAAATCCTTCAATAAACCTCCGATAATAGCCTGCCAAGCCCAAAAAGCTTCGAATCTCCGTAACCGATTTAGGAGTCTCCCATTGCATTACCGCATCAATCTTGGATGGATCCACACTAATACCATCACCGAAAATAATATGTCCGAGAAAACTCACTTCCGACAACCAAAATTCACACTTTGACAACTTAGCATACAATTTCTTCTCTTTCAAAATCTGTAACACAATCCTTAAATGCTCTTCATGCTCCTCTTGAGACTTAGACTAAATCAAAATGTCGTCGATGAACACAACTACAAAACGATCCAACTACTCATGAAAAATACAATTCATGTATTCCATAAACACACCCAGTGCATTAGAAACTCCAAATGGCATCACAGAATATTCGTAATGACCATACCGTGTCCTAAAAGCCGTCTTTGGAATATCCTCCTCCTTAACCTGAATCTGGTGATAACCTGATCTCAAATCAATCTTGCTAAAAACACGCGATCCAACCAATTGGTCCATCAAATCATCGATTCTTGGAAGCGGATACTTATTCTTAATCGTCACCTTATTCAACTGCCGATAATCAATGCATAACCGTATACTCCCGTCCTTCTTCTTTACCAACAATACCGGCGCACCCCAAGGAGAAACACTTGGTCTTACAAATCTCTTATACAACAAATCATTCAACTGCTCCTTCAGTTCTACCAACACTGATGCTGACATACGATACGGTGCCATCGAAATCGGTCTAGTACCGAGAACTAGATCAATAGAAAATTCAACTTCTCTTTCCGGCGGTACATCCGTAATCTCCTCCGGAAATACTTCTGGAAAATCACACACCACTGGAAACACATCAAGCTCAACTTTGCTCTCCATCAACAACGATGCAAACAAGCCGAACAACTGAGCTTCGTCCGCTAAAAGCTTCTTCAACTCTTTAGTGGATAGAAAACTCTCACCTTCATCATCTTCCAAAGAAGGAAACCTTACTAACTTATGATAGCAATCTAAATGAACTCTATTAAATTGCAACCAGTTCATACCCAAGATCACGTCCAAACCTTCCAACGGCAAACACACCAAATCTATAATGAAGTCTTTACCATACATGGTCAAAGAACAACTTACACACACCAAAGAAGTAGTTACCGACCCCGAAGCGGGAGTCTCAATAACCATGTCTCCACTCAAAGACACCATGCACAAATCCAAACGCTTAGCACACTCATGAGAAGTGAACGAATGAGTCGCTCCAGTATCAATAATAGCAACTAAAGGCATATTATTAATAAAGCATGTACCTTTAATCAAGCGATTCACATTAGTAGTGTCTGAACCTGCTAATGCAAATACTTTTCCATCCGACTGAGCTTGCTTTGGTTTGGTACACTTGGTGCTAATATGACCAACTTCCCTACAATTAAAACACTTTACCACATTCCTTCTACAACCAAAAGTGGCATGTCTAAGACTTCCACAATTAGCACACTTCTCCTCAGACTTCCCACATTCAAAAGATTTGTGACCCATCATGCCACACTTGTAACATTTGACCGCACCAGAACTTCCTCCTCCGAGTCTCATGTCAAAGTTTCCCTTATACTTGCCCTTATCAACAGGCGTCACATAAGGTCCACTCCTTACTTGCTGCTTGCCTTTCTTCTCACTCAAACTCTTATAATGGGTAGATCGAGCCCTACTGTCCTCTTCAAAAATCCTACAACATTCGGTCAAGTCCGAAAATCTTCGTATTCTTTGGTATCCCTCTGCTTGCTTTATCTTAGGACGCAAGCCATTCTCATACTTAATGCACTTAGAGAACTCCGTCGTAACCGCCGTATAATATGGATGAAATTGAACTAATTCCACAAACTTAGCCGTGTAGTCCACCACTAACATATTGCCTTGCTTCAGCTCAAGAAATTCCATTTCTTTTTTCCCCTTTACACTCTCAAGATAATACTTTCTCAAGAGTTCTGTGCGAAGTAAATCCCAGGTTATTTCCTCATCACCTACCTCAAGAACTTGTCTCATACTGACCCACCAGTCGTCGGCCTCTTCTCTCAACATGAGAGTTCCAAGCCTCACCTTGTTTCCTTCAGCACACCCCATAACTCTAACCATTCTCCCAACCTCCTTCAACCAGATCTGAGCACCGTCCGGATCAAACCTCCCCTTGAATACCGGCGGCTGATTCTTTCTAAACTCATCATTAGCGTTCGAATTCGGTGCACCTTGCACCTCCCTAGCCATAGCCTCCAACGCCGCAGCCATAGCAGTGTCATTACAACCAACCATATTCTGATTATTCCCAAAAATAACAACAAGGTTAAACAACTGTTCAACCAGCACAACAAGATAGGCACAACTGACTCAACACTGGCTTTGATACAACTTAATGTAACACCCCCTTTCTATATCCCCGAATAAACAATTAAATCATTTAGGCACTTAATAAAAATTTTCATCAGAGTATAATTAACACATGGTATAAAAGAGGCACGTCACATTATCCAGGAAATTCAAAACATATACAATACCTGCTCATAAAGATATGCAACAAAGGGTAAATCACCACAAAGGAACTTAGTCCTTAAACCCACACATCAATATTTAGAATAAAAACGGAAACATCTAAACATTGAATCACTTCATTCATATAAACATTGTATACATAAAATGTTCAATGCAAGTCATAAATCATGTTTACAAAACATTCCCAGCAGATACATCCACAGATGTATCACAAAAGAACCAAAAGAATTCCTAACTACCCGGTGCTACATATCAGAGCCAACCGACCAAAAAGAACGAAGTCACGCTTCGCAAAAGACCTCCAACAAACCTACTCTGCAATGCCTCATAGAGCATCATAAAACAGCAGAAGGGTGAGAAACATTATCATAACAAACAATGCATATAATATATATATATATATATATATATATATATATATATATATATATATATATATATATATATATATATATATATATATATATATATATATATATATATATATATATATACACACACACACACACCAACATAGAACGCACATACCACATTTCTCACCTTAATACATCACAATTCAATCATATATACATCGCAACACATATATAATTCACCAATCATATCCACCATCATTTAATCGCCAATCATTCACATATTTCACATAAACATTTACACATATGTTTACTTCAATAATTCACATAAACATACACAATTATGTTCATTACATCAATATATCATATGAAGATAATAATGCACTCATAGAGACCGACTCACGACTCTATGCAGATGCAAATACGGTACCGACTCATTCAGCAGGTTCAATTGAAGAACCAAATGGAACCATCGCTCGTTACCGAAGTAACTCTCCGTCGGGCCTACGATGTTCACCCATCGCTCACACCCCACATGGGCACACGATGTTTCAGGATTACTCACACCCCACACGGGCACACAATCCGATTGCTCACACCTCACAAGGGCACACAATCGTTCTGCAGATTTTCCATGGAATCAAATATAAACTATCGCTCACACCCCACAAGGGCACACGATTGTTTCTGTAGATCCTCCTAGGGATCAAAGATAAACCGTCGCTCACACCCCACAAGGGCACACGAGGTTTCTGCAGATCCTACGCAACATCAGACACACAAGAATGCAATCATGATGCTTCACAAACAAAACGACTCCATACACTCTTGAAATGCATACATATTCACAAATATACTCATGCATTCTTCACATCATACAAATACATACAATTATGCACATTCACATCAATTTCATCATGCATTTTCACTCAATTCAAACAAATGCACAAAATTGCCAAACGGCCACATTTCACACTTCACGATTCACAATCTAGGATTCACGCCATACGGCTACCCACAACATTTCATATCACACACACAACTATGCATAATAAGAAAGGATTAATCATGCTTAAATCAAAGAATCGACATGGAAGTGAAAAGACAAGAAAATAACATCCTGCTATGCTCGCTACCCTGCTCGCCTAGCGAGCTCCTTGCGAGCGCTTGCTACCTGTTCGCCTATCGAACAAGCTCGCGAAGGCAAACAGAAGCCACTGACTTGATTTGCTACCCCACTCGCTCAGCGAAGGCCTAGCAAATGCTCGCCACCACCCCTTCACTACCAGCGAAGAACACCAAAATCATTATGTCCAAGTCTGGGACCGTTCGCTACTGGCTCGCCACAGCGAATGCCCAGCGAATGCTCGCGACCTGCTCGCCTAGCAAACGTGCTAGTGAGGCTCTGCGAACTCAGAATTCCCCACTGTCCAAAACTCCGAAACTCATCGAAATCTACCCGATTCAATCCCAACTCGTCTCAGTAGCCTTAGCCTAACATTCCTCGACTAAACTCTACCACTCATTCTCATTTTTAACCGTAAAAACTCGGTTTCTATCGATTAAATCAAATTCAACCTAAAAATGGAAAATGAGCAAAACTCTCCCCAATCCAAAAGCAAACCAATAGAAACATACATAATCATACACATCGAAACAATAATAAAGTTTCACACCCTTACCCGATTAATCGAAGCTTAGAAGTTGATTCTTAATGATTCTAGATTTTCTCCTCTTCCTCCTCTTTTCTCTTCTCTTTTCTCTTCTTTCCTTTCTATTTCTATCTATCTCTTTTCTTTTCTCTCTATTTCCACTTATACTCTTTCTATTCTATTTCTCTCAAATATCTACTAATTAAGGATTATTTAAAACACCCTCTAATTAATTCCCAAAACTCTCCGAATAATAAAATAACATACTTTGATTTCATCCGAAGGAAAAGGTCAAAAGAGGGAAAAACCTATTTTTGCATCGTAAACACAATGCGGGGGAAGATCTAGGGTTCAGGGGTTGGTTTAAGATTAGGGAAGGTATTAGCACCCTAAACTTCCGTAGTACTCTACGGGAACCTTTTGTTCAAATGTTTACTATTTTTCTTTATTTATTTGCTTAAGGTATATGTACAAAGGGATTAAAAGTGAGAAAAGAGACCTAAGGGGTTAATTCTAAGTTTACTCGGCAAGACATCGCATCTTGTGCCTACGTATCCTTACGGGAGTGGAATCAGAGTAATCGTAGTTCCCCTCAAAAGGGAGGTTAGAGACTTCTTGACTGTGGTCAAGGTCTCAAGGGGAATAAACATGTCTTAAGGACACACGCTTACGTGGAGTGTAGAAACTCCAAATCTCTACGTTGAATTGTTAAGTTGTAATTAGGGTTAAATTAGGGATTCTGCGGCGGGAAACCCTAAAGTGAGCGCAGGCGGCTCTTTGACCTAATGCTAGGGGTAAAATGGTAACTTTGTCTGCGGCGAGACATTTATGGAAAATTAGGGTTTGTAAGGTGAAAGGGTTTGAAGTTGAGGGACTATTGGCGCGGCGACCAAAACGGTTAGACCTAACCTTCGGATGTGTGTAATGTGACAGGAGTATTGATGAATGTGTGAGACTTGAATCATGCAAGCAGAAATAAAAATGCAGACAGTAAGGCATACAAGCAGAAACTTAAAGACAGAAACTAAAGCGCGATTGTTAGGATTCGCGGAGTTACAGATGAGAAGCAGTTACAATAATAATGAACTTAAAAACACAACGCAATAGTAGTAAACATGAGCTGCAAAAGATGAACACCCGTTAGTAGGCAAAGTCAGACGGTAATTGGACGGGTCATGAGACAAAAGTGCAATATCGGAGATTTTTGTTGTTTTGAAAAAAAGATTTTAATTGAATTTATAAAAAGAAAGAGTGATGTTAGTTTTAAAAAGATACTTTAATTTTAATCTAAAAAAAAAGTTTCCACTTGTATTAAGAAAAAGTTTTAATTTATATAACCTTTTTTAAAAAGATTTTAAGTTATTTATTTAAAAAAAAAAGGTTTTTTTATTTATCATATAAAAAAAAGGTTTTTTTAATTTTATTTATTTAAAAAAAAAAAACAAATTTAATATTTAGTTAAAAAAAGTTTTAAGAAAATTTAAAACTAAACTAATTATAAAAAAATAAAAAAAAGAAAATAAAAGGGGTTGGGCCGGTCATCACTCCGGACCCAACCCGGTTGGTGTAAAATGTAAAAAAAGAAAATTTAGGGTTTCAGAAACCCTATTTCTCTTCGCGGGCGCCCGTTGTGCTTCTTCTCGTCGCTTCGCTTTGCTTCATCTCTCATGTTCTTTCCCTTTTCGTTTTCGATGATGGAATCCCTGAAATCAAACACCATACATCAATCACCACGTTTTTTTCACTCACGATCTCAGCTGCGATGGTGGTAGTTTCTTCGAGGCGATGATGTGAGAAGCTGAGCCCTCAGGGTTGTTTGCCCCGTCGTCGAATGGCGGCGCCGGCGGACCTCCTTCGTTGGGTTTGTTCGCTCTGGGGGTTTCTTCCTTTCGATCTCGCGACCGCTTTCCACTTTCTCCCGCTAGGGTTCGCGATTTGGCCTCTCTCCCTCTAGGGTTTTCGCCGTTAGCCCGTTAGGGTTTCAACATGGTGATGTTGTTCTCTCTTATACTCTTCTGATCTTCGATTTTCTGGGCCTAATTGGATATTGGATTTACGTTTTTTTCTGATACTGAATAATATTCTGGATTTGACTTGGGATCATTCCTCTTTTGGATGCGATTTGTATTATTGCTGATTTGATTGGATTTCTCTTTTGATATTTGCAGATGTAGATTTGATCCCTGATGGATTCTCAAACGCGGGTTTTTGCGATTTTGCTTGCTGACTTTCCTTTTTGGGTTCACTTGATTGGATTTGATTTTTATCGGATGCGGACCCTTGTGATTTGTCTGATATTTGTTTTGAGTCACGTCTTACTTCAAAATTCCTGCCTGATGCGAGTTCACTAACATTCTTTTTTCTTCTTTTCAGATTTGGTATGGATGCTTTGGTTGAATCCAAACTGCCGAGAAGGGGTATACGGCGATGATGACGCTCTATCTGAGCCTGATGAGGGAATCGATGATACCGCGGTTGCCTTTAACCATGTTTCGACAGTTGCTTTTGATAATCTCTGCTGTGTTCTTTGCTTGTTTGAATTTGGGTTCAGAGTCATGGTTTCTGGGCTTGTGAACTGATATGGTTCTGATATGGGTTTGATCTCCCGATCTTGTCTCTTCTTCTTTATGCACCTGAGCTGTTTTCATGTTTATGGATTGAGTTGTCTGCTCAAGCTTTGTGCAGCTGAACAGCTTTGGTCTTAAATCTCTGTTATGGACTTTGTACTGATGCTGTTGTGGTGAATTTCAGGTGTTGGAAATCTTCGAAAACAAAGAGATTCAGACCTGCCGGCATCCGGGGTCTGAGTCCGAATTGGCCGTGCTGTTTTAACCCTTGTATCAGTTTGGAAAACCAATTGGAACACACTTACTTTCTTCTTCTTCTTATTTCAGAATGGGTACTTTGAACTGATCCATGCCGCCGGGGATGGTTGCGCGGTGATGATGACCCTTAGGGTCTGAACTGCTATTGTGGGCTGACAGTTGCACGAAATTACCGTATGCTATAATTCGATGTTCGGTAGGGAGTGGCGACGGCTTCGGCCGTGGCTCTCTCAGCCACTCGATTTCTTACGCCCAATGATGATTAAACTGAGGGCTGAAGCTTCTCTATCCTCTCCCCCTGCCTCGTGATTTACATTGGCTCACGTTCGCACTTTGCGTTCGAATTACCGACTGATTCCCCCTTTTTGTCTTGACAGTGTGCAGGAATTGATGCTTAGATTCTTCTTTTGATATTCACTTTTATGCTTAACCAACTTCTTCTTCTTCTGAACTGAACTTGATTTTAATTATGAAACTTATGAACTTTATTTGGTACAATTGATTTTAGTGACATTCAGTTTGGTGTTGTTGGCGTGGTTCTTTTTCGGCGCATAATCTCAGTCCCTTTGAACTAATATCTGCTCATTTCCATCGTTTTCAGGGCTGGAGTATTCGGATTTACAAACAGTTTTGATGATTGGGGCTGTGATGTTGCTAAACTGAGCCTACATGATGGCTGCCCTCTGATTGTTTTCTGTTGTGCACTTTCAGTTTGTATTTCCAATTACTTTTGGTTGTGAAACCGTTTCGAGAAAAGCCACATATTTACTTGATAGGCTGCTATATTTACTTGATGGTCCCTTTTTGAATCCATATCTGCGCAAATCATTTCGGCTCGAAAAAGCTTCCTTTATCTCTCTCGGTTGTCCCGTATGATACGAACAGGGGATCACCTGATCTAGACGCCAAATGCGCGGAACGGTAACGGGGGTAGTGACGCAAGCTTCGGTTGTGCCACTCCCGGCACTCGATGATGACGATGTTCTGAGAGTGTCAAAAATAACTTCTAACCCTTTCTTGCTTCTGTTTGTTCTTCTTTGATTGTGCAGGTTAATCGGAGAAGCATGAAGTAATGTCCAGTGGATGAAACATCATGAAGACACAATAGGATCTTTAGGACTTAGGACCTTTTTAGAGTAGATGTTCAGTGTAAATGAAACTTCTTGTAAACAAAAATGAATATTCATGAATGAAATTCAAAGGTTATTTATCCCTTTCAATTGTAAATTAAGTACTTATGAAATAACATTCCACAAATATTTATTTACTTCTCAATTGAAATCTCAAATACTTATGAATACCAAATTTTGAAATTATTTATATTTACTTTCTTAGTTGTAAATTATAAATATTTATGAATAAAAAAATCCACAAATATTTGAAATTCACTTCCTAATTGTAAAGTATAAACATTCGCGAATGACATCCATATATACTTAATTTTCTCGTCCCCTAGTGTTTATTCCTCTCGTGGCCTTGATCTCACTGCCCTGATTAAATCTGAGTGAATTCAAACTAAATCCCCAATCATTGTATATCAAGAGAACGCGTTATCAACTGAAATGGAACCCCGCCCAGAATGGTCTTGAACCTTAAGCAAATGAATGACCCAAATTTAGATACACTCCCGGCAATTTTCAATAATAAACCGCGCCAGCTCGATGCCTTGATGATAACCAACCCATATGACAGACAACTGTCCCACGTATCATGGTTTGAACGCCCCGAGGCTTAAAGATCGATTTTCTTCAGGATTGGCCAAAATAGTGTAAAATGACCAAAACGCCCTTGAACTGGATTCCTGCAAAACAAATCAACTCCAGGACTGGTTAGTGATTACAAATGGAATGATATGCGATATGGATGACTAAATGTAAGGGAAAAATTTTGGGGTGTTACAATAATCAATCAAAATAAATTAAAAGACTCAACAAAAATGGGAAATTCAGAATCGGGGCGTTACATAATGCTCCATACGAAATGGAAAATGCTACGCATTTGGGTAAATGCCATGCACGCATGAGATACAGAAACCACCCTGATGAGGAAACAACCTACTCATGCCAATAACAATTGGACTTGTGCCGAGGAAACAGGCCCTTGCTGGCCTCCCTGCAAAGAAAATGTCGGGAGGTAACCATATTCCTCCATCCTGTTGGGGATTACTCAGCTGGGAGCGAACCTACCTAGGCTGTAGCTTACTCAGTGGGAAGAAGATCCAATCACAACTCACTGAGGAGTACATACGAACATGCACCTCGGTGGGGATATAACGTATTAAACGTGTACCATCTGCGGAGGGTAAGCATACAGACTACCCCGCTCACTTAAACTGCATACAACTCTAGTGGGGGATAGAGACGCAAACCTCACTTATTGGGGAATAAACTCTGGCTGGAGATAAAATGAATTTCACTCACACCTCCTTGCTCTAAGGGTAACGACCCTGCAAACACAAACAGACAAGATATCCTACGCAACGGAACTATCTTAGTCATCATTCGTGATGTTGTTCAATTAATTCAAAGTTTTAAAAAATTATTGGGCAAGGCCTGCAAGTTTATGTATGTGCAACTTTATCAAAACATTGGGCGTTTTTCACAAACAAAATAGTAAAAGTTAAAACAAACGCGAACCAGATACTGAATAGTATATGTTTATTGATAAATGGTCTGTAAATAGGCAAAGTTTTACAACAGGTGCAACCCCTGGAAAGAGGAAGCTGCGCAAAAAACAATACAGATATGCACAGAAATATACAAAAGTGTACAGAAATGTCGGCAATGTGGCACAAACAAACACCATGGGCTGATCCCTCTATGACTCGCTTGACTTTGATGCTTTCCCGATGCTTCGTCTTCAAAAGAGATTGATTCGGATAAACAGCCCTCGGATCCTCCCAATCTACTAAGCAATGAAATTCCGACACAGACCGCAGTCATTTTCTTTTCAATCCCTAACTTTTTCCTGAACCGCCCTTTCAGGTTTTTGATTCACCGGGGATACCCATTTTTTGCCAAAGTCGCCTTTTCAGGTTTTCGACTTTGCGGGTTTACATCTTTTTCATTTTTTTTATCCCTAATTTTTGCCCGAACCCATTCTCCATTCTCTTTTTATGGTTCGCCGGGATGCCCCATTTTTTGCCTGGATATTCTTTTTTCTTTCAAGCGGATCTCTTTAAGCAAAGTATTTTTTAACTGCGTCTGCGTTCACAGGGATATAAAATCTTCGCCATCCATGGTGGACAACAACAAGGCTCCTCCGGAGAAGACCTTTCGCACGACATATGGACCTTCATAGTTGGGAGTCCATTTGCCCCTGTGATCTGATTATGGTGGGAGAATCTTTTTCAACACAAGGTCGCCCGTCTGAAAGGCTCAATTGCTTGCAATTCAAAAATGCCCAATTCTGATTTTCCATGCCCATGCACACGTGAAACAACCTCAATTCTCCTTGTTTTTGATTCAAAATCACTGTTGGCACTTCACTTTGATCATGTGGATGGTATTCAACCCTTAGTTTGATCAAATGGTGGATATTGGATTATCAATTTTCACTTGGAAATGCTATTGAACCATACGTGAAAATGAACACCCAAAATGGAAATCCAATGCTTGCATCATGTTTTCTATATCTTTGGCACTCAAAATATGTATAAACATGACTTGTTTTGGTTCAAAATCAGTTAATTGCAATTTTCCCTTTTTAAGCTTTCTTCATGAAAAAGTCTCACACCAATTCTTCAATCTAAGACAAATTCATCACAAGTGAGTGTTTCAAGATGAAATTGGTACCATTTGGAGCAAGTTTCATGTGGGAAAAGTTTCATTTGAAGTATGCAAGATAGTGAAATGGACCTATAATGAAAATGACCTATAATCTTACTTTCCCAAAATATCCTTGCCTTGCAAGCTTCATAACTTGAGTTCTATAAATCAGATGAAGGACTTCTAGTACTCTTTGGAAATCTAAGATCATGAGGAACAACTTTCATGTTTGGGTCAAAGTGAGGAGAAACATCCTTCTAGGTCAAAATTGGCTTGGAAGTAGGGCTGACTTTTGTTGACCAACATCACATTCATCTGAGGACCTGTAACTTGTCAGCATCATAACTTGAGTTCTAGAAATCAGATGAAAGACTTCTAGTACTCAAAAGAAATCTAGGAACATGCTCTACACGTTTCGTGTTGGGGTCAAGATGAGATGAAACTTTTATCTTGAGATATGTGGTCTTGAAGTTAGGCACTAAACAAGGGATTTTACACTAACAAGTTTAGAAACCCTAGCTTAGCAACTTCTCACACTCTTGATTCTTTTTGATTTGATCTTGAAATGGATATATTAGACATCTCAACACAACACTCCATGATCACAAAGACTTGGAATTGAGTCTTAATCTCCTTCAAATTTCATAGTTGACTGAGGGGTTGACCAGATGAAAACCCTAGATGTACAATCTTGACTGTGGCCTCTTACACATGACACAACAACTTAATAAACTCCAACATGGCTCTCAAAGCCTTCAATGATCTTTCTCAGCATCCCATATCCATAATCATGAATTCACAACCTTCTAATGATCCTCAATTGGCCTCCAAGTTAGGAGCTAATCCATATACACCCATCAACCCTTTCACAAAGCTTTGACTACTTCTTAGTGACTTGATGACCACTCATGAGTAAACCCTTGCTTAGGTTCAAAAACTCTTGGTAACCTCCTCTTATTGTGCATAACCTCTTGATCCCTTGATAAATGAACAATGTTATGCAATGCAAATGCTAGAATATGAAATGAAACACAAGCCAAGTAAAGAAAAAGGCTGGTCAAATTTTGGGGGTGCAACAGCTGCCCCTATTCAAGCGACTTGGACCTGACTGAGTGAAAAGTGAATGACTTTCAAACAATCGAGGTAAAAAGACAGTTGAATACCAACGAACCAAGAAATTTTCCAACCGCAGAAATCTCCGGAGATAACTGAACTAAACACAAGAATACTCCGCTGGGGAAGTACAACTGACCAAAAGTCAGAATGCAACGAAAAGTACCAACCACAAACTACCAACGCAAAAGTTGGGATCACCGAAATACTGAACAAAATTGAATTCACATTATCAACCAAAAGTTGAAATCACCAGACGACCACAAGCTACCAACAAAAGTTGGGATAACACTCCATAGGAGAAACCAAAAACTACCAACCAGAAGTTGGGATCGCGCCCACAAAATCTTACCAACCCAAAAGTTGGAAATAAACAAAGCTACCAACCAAAAGTTGGAATTGAAGCAAAGGATACCAACCAAAAGTTTGGAATGACATCAACAAAATCTCACCAACCAAAAGTTGGAATCAAACAAACTCTGACCAAATCGCAAATCACCAACCCAAAAGTTAGAATAACAAATCCAGGAACAAAGGACTACCAACCAAAAGTTGGAATCGAACAAAGCTACCAACCAAAAGTTGGAATCACACGAAGTTACCAACCAAAATTGGGAATAACGACTCCGCCCAGGAACAAAGGAGAACTACCAACCAAGAGTTGGGATAAACCATACTGCCACCATAGGATTACCAACCAAAAGTTGGAATAACAACCCCCAGGAACAACGGACTACCAACCAAAAGTTGGAATAACGCCAACAAAGCTTCGGACCCCGCTGGGGACTACCAAACAAAAGTTGGAATAACATCAACCAGAAATAGACTACCAACCAAAAAAGTTGGAATAACGCCTACAGGGGATAAAAATCCAACCAAAAGTTGGGAAGCAAGGCTACTAACCAAAAGTTAAGATCGCCAGGAAAGACCGACATCGACCAAAAGTCGGAACGCAAGCTACTAACCAAAAGTTAGGATCGTTGAGGACACCTTGAACAAAGCTGACTCCCCTACAGAAGACTACCAACCAAGAGTTGGAATGATCATCCAACACTACCAATCAAAAGTTGGAATAACGGCCACAAAAGCAGACTACCAACCAAAAGTTGGAATGATCAACAAAGGAAGACTACCAACCAAAAGTTGGAATAAAAAGACTACTAACCCAAAGGTTAGGATTGCCGGAACGCTTAATGAAAATGAACTGACTGCAAAAGAGATTACCATCCAATAGTTGGCATAATCAACTTTATTGAGGAAAACAAGGATTACCAACCAAAAGTTGGAACAACATCCAAACGCCAATAGACCAACCAAAAGTTGGAATGAGACCAACATTACCACCAAAAGTTGGAATAAGGACCTTGCCGGGGAAACCAGGGATTACCAACCAAAAGTTGGGATAACACATCCAACATAGGCAGGCGACAGAATCAACCGACTCACGACCTGCGGGGAAAGCTCCGATAAGAAAAGAGAGGTTTAAACGAATGACTCTGCCAAGGAGAAACCAATAACGCGAAGACTCCAAAGATCCATCCAATGGGGGGATAATACAAAAGATCTCCTGAATTCAAAAACCTCAGCCCTTAAAGGCAAACGGCACCAAAGGTATCGAAACCTGGCTTTTGCTTCAGATGCATATGTTTGAAATGGCGTAATGTGTAACACCCCCTTTCTATACCCCCAAATAAACAATTAAATCATTTAGGCACTTAATAAAAATTTTCATCAGAGTATAATTGACACATGGTATAAAAGAGGCACGTCACATTATCCAGGAAATTCAAAACACATACAACACCTGCTCATAAAGATATGCAATAAAGCGTAAATCACCACAAAGGAACTTAGTCCTTAAACCCACACATCAATATTTAGAATAAAAGCGGAAACAACTAAAACTTGAATCACTTCATTCATATAAACATTGTATACATAAAATGTTCAATGCAAGTCATAAATCATGTTTACAAAACATTCCCAGCAGATACATCCACAGATGTATCACAAAAGAACCAAAAGAATTCCTAACTACCCGGTGCTACATATCAGAGCCAACCGACCAAAAAGAACGAAGTCACGCTTCGCAAAAGACCTCCAACAACCTACTCTGCAATGCCTCATAGAGCATCATAAAACAGCAGAAGGGTGAGAAACATTATCATAACAAATAATGCATATAATATAATATATATACTATATATATATATATAATATATATATATATATATAGTATATAATATAATATATATATATATATATATATATATACACCAACATAGAATGCACATACCATATTTCTCACCTTAATACATCACAATTCAATCATATATACATCGCAACACATATATAATTCACCAAGCATATTCACCATCATTTAATCGCCAATCATTCACATATTTCACATAAACATTTAGACTTATGTTTACTTCAATAATTCACATAAACATACATAGTTATGTTCATTACACCAATATATCATATGAAGATAATAATGCACTCATAGAGACCGACTCACGAGTCTATGCAGATGCAAAAATGCGGGTACCGACTCATTCAGCAGGTTCAATTGAAGAACCAAATGGAACCATCGCTCGCTACCGAAGTAACTCCCCGTCGGGCCTACGATGTGTCACCCATCGCTCACACCGCCACATGGGCACACGATGTTGTCAGGATTGCTCACACCCCACACGGGCACACAATTCGATTGCTCACACCCTATAAGGGCACACAATCATTCTGCAGATTCTCCACAGAATCAAATATAAACTATCGCTCACACCCTACAAGGGCACACGGTCGTTTCTGCAGATCCTCCTAGGGATCAAAGATAAACCGTCGCTCACACCCCACAAGGGCACACGAGGTTTCTGCAGATCCTACGCGGGATCAGAATACAAGAATGCTATCATGATGCTTCATAAACAAAACGACTCCATACACTCTTGAAATGCATACATATTCACAAATATACTCATGCATTCTTCACATCATACAAATACGTACAGTTATGCACATTCACATCAATCTCATCATGCATTTTCACTCAATTCAAACAAATGCACAAAATTGCCAAACGGCCATATTTCACACTTCACGATTCACAATCTAGGATTCACGCCATACGGCTACCCACAACATTTCACATCACACACACAACTATGCATAATAAGAAAGGATTAATCATAATTAAATCAAAGAATCGACATGGAAGTGAAAACACAAGGAAAATAACATCCTGCTACGCTCGCTACCCTGCTCGGCCTAGCGAGCTCCTTGCGAGCGCTCGCTACCTGTTCGCCTAGCGAACAAGCTCGCGAAGGCAAACAGAAGCCACTGACTTGATTCGCTACCCCACTCGCTCAGCGATGGCCTAGCGAATGCTCGCCACCACCCCTTCACTACCAGCGAAGAACACCAAAACCATTATGTCCAAGTTTGGGACCGTTCGCTACTGGCTCGCCACAGCGAATGCCCAGCGAAATGCTCGCGACCTGCTCGCCTAGCAAACGTGCTAGCGAGGCTCTGCGAACTCAGAATTCCCCACTGTCGCAAAACTCCAAAACTCATCGAAATCTACCCGATTCAATCCCAACTCGTCTCAGTAGCCTTAGCCTAACATTCCTCGACTAAACTCTACCACTCATTCTCATTTTTAACCGTAAAAACTCGGTTTCTATCGATTAAATCAAATTCAACCTAAAAATGGAAAATGAGCAAAACTCTCCCCAATCCAAAAGCAAACCAATAGAAACATACATAATCATACACATCGAAAGAATAATAAAGTTTCACACCCTTACCCGATTAATCGAAGCTTAGAAGTTGATTCTTAATGATTCTAGATTTTCTCCTCTTCCTCCTCTTTTCTCTTCTTTCCTTTCTATTTCTATCTATCTCTTTTCTTTTCTCTCTATTTCCACTTATACTCTTTCTATTCTATTTCTCTCAAATATCTACTAATTAAGGATTATTTAAAATACCCTCTAATTAATTCCAAAAACTCTCCGAATAATAAAATAACATAACACACACACATAACATATTAATATTCAAATTCAACAATTAAAATAATAATCAATCAAAATAAATTAAAAGACTCAACAAAAATGGGAAATTCAGAATCGGGGCGTTACATAATGCTCCATACGAAATGGAAATGCTACGCGTTTGGGTAAATGCCATGCACGCATGAGATACAGAAACCACCCTGATGAGGAAACAACCTACTCATGCCAATAACAATTGGACTTGTGCCGAGGAAACATGCCCTTGCTGGGCCTCCTGCAAAGAAAATGTCGGGGTAACCATATTCCTCCATCCTGTTGGGGATTACTCAGCTGGGGAGCGAACCTACCTAGGCTGTAGCTTACTCAGTGGGAAGAAGATCCAATCACAACTCACTGAGGAGTACATACGAACATGCACCTCGTGGGGATATAACGTATTAAACGTGTACCATATGCGGAGGGTAAGCATACAGACTACCCGCTCACTTAAACTGCATACAAGCTCTAGTGGGGGATAGAGACGCAAACCTCACTTATTGGGGAATAAACTCTGGCTGGAGATAAAACGAATTTCACTCACACCTCCTTGCTCTAAGGGTAACGACCCTGCAAACACAAACAGACAAGATATCCTACGCAACGGAACTATCTTAGTCATCATTCGTGATGTTGTTCAATTAATTCAAAGTTTAAAAATTATTGGGCAAGGCCTGCAAGTTTATGTATGTGCAACTTTATCAAACATTGGGCGTTTTTCACAAACAAAATAGTAAAAGTTAAAACAAAGCGAACCAGATACTGGAATAGTATATGTTTATTGATAAATGGTCTGTAAGATAGGCAAAGTTTTACAACAGGTGCAACCCCTGTGAAAGAGGAAGTTGCGCAAAAAACAATACAGATATGCACAGAAATATACAAAAGTGTACAAAAATGTCGGCAATGTGGCACAGACAAACACCATGGGCTGATCCCTCTATGACTCGCCTGACTTTGATGCTTTTCCGACGCTTCGTCTTCAGAAGAGATTGATTCGGATAAACGGCCCTCGGGTCCTCCCAATCCACTAAGCAATGAAATTCCGACAACAGACCGCAGTCATTTTCTTTTCAATCCCTAACTTTTGCCTGAACCGCCCTTTCAGGTTTTCGATTCACCGGGATACCCATTTTTGGCCGAAAGTCGCCTTTTCAGGTTTTCGACTTTGCGGGTTTACATCTTTTTCATTTTTTTATCCCTAATTTTTGCCCGAACCCATTCTCTTTTTATGGTTCGCCGGGATGCCCCATTTTTTGCCTGGATATTCTTTTTACTTTCCAGCGGGTCTGTTTAAGCAAAGTATTTTTTAACTGCGTCTGCGTTCACAGGGGATGCAAAATCTTTGCCATCCATGGTGGACAACAACAAGGATCCTCTGGGAGAAGACCTTTCGCACGACATATGGACCTTCATAGTTGGGAGTCCATTTGCCCCTGTGATCTGATTGTGGTGGGAGAATCTTTTTCAACACAAGGTCGCCCGTCTGAAAGCTCTGAGGACGCACCTCTTGTCGAAAGCTTTCTTCAATCCAGCTCTGATACAACCGACCGTATGCAATAGACGCTAGCCTCTTCTCATCCATTAGGCTAAGCTGATTTAATCTGTTCTTTATCCATTCTGCCTCCTCAAGTTTGATGTCGACTAACACTCTTAAAGAAGGAATCTCAACCTCCAATGGTAGGACAACCTCCATACCATATACCAGAGAGAAAGGAGTTGCCCTAGTTGATGTACGTACCGTAGTACGATAACCATAAAGAGCAAAGGGCAACATCTCATGCAATCCTTGTAAGTGACAACCATCTTTTGCACTATCTTCTTGATATTCTTGTTGGCCACTTCAACAGCGTCATTCATCTTCGGACGATAGGGAGATGAGTTGTGATGCTCGATTTTGAAATTCTGGCATAATTCCTTCATCATCTTGTTATTCAGATTCGAACCATTGTCAGTAATGATTCGCTCGGGTACTCCATATCTGCAGATGATGTCCTTCTTTATGAACCGGTCTACGACTTGCTTTGTGACATTGGCATATGAGGCTGCTTCAACCCATTTGGTGAAGTAATCAATGGCAACCAAGATGAAATGATGACCATTGGATGCAGTTGGCTCAATCTTGCCAATCATGTCAATGCCCCACATGGAAAAGGGCCATGAAGACGCCATAACATTCAATGGGCATGGAGGTACATGAATCTTGTCTGCTCTTGTCTGCATAAATATGGCATTTATGGCATTTCTTTGCAAATTTGAAACAATTTGACTCCATGGTTAACCAATAGTACCCTGCTCGTAGTAGCTTCCGAGACATGGCATGCCCGCCGGTATGTGTACCAAAAGTACCCTCGTGGACCTCTTCCATAAGCAACGTTGCTTCCTTTTCGTCCACACATCTCAATAACACCAGGTCATGATTCCTTCTATAAAGTACACCATCCGGGTTCAGATAAAAGTTACCAGACAATCTCCTCAAAGTCTTCTTATCCTGAGCTGATGCCCCTGGTAGATACTTCTGCTTCTTGAGGAAGTTCTGTATGTCATAAAACCATGGCTTGCCATCCGCAGCTTCCTCAATGGCGAATACAAAAGCGGGCCTATCAAGGCAAGAGATGACTATTCTTGGAGCATCATTCCAAAAATTCACTTTATACATCGAAGATAGCGTTGCCAAAGCGCCTGCCATCTGATTTTCTGCGCGCAGCACATGGTGGAACTCTACCCTGTCAAAGAAGGGTAACAATCTCCTTGTATAATCTTTATAAGGAATTAGATTTGGCTGACGAGTTTCCCACTCCCATGATCTGATTAACCACTAGCGCTAAATCGCCATATACATCCAAATTCTTGATTCTCAAATCAATAGCCTCTTCTAGACCCATGATGCACGCTTCGTACTCGACTTCATTGTTAGTGTAAGGGAACGTCAACCTGGAAGTGAAGGGAATATGAGTGCCCTGAGGAGTTGTAATGATTGCCCCAATTCCACTACCATAGGAGTTGACAGCGCCGTCGAATATCATCTGCCACTGAGAACCCTTCTCTGGACCTTCGTCAGGTAATGGCTCTTCACAATCCTTCATATTGAGGAACATGATGTCTTCGTCAGGAAATTCAAACTTCATCAGCTGATAGTCTTCGATTGATTGTTCAACAAGGTACTCTGACAGAACACTTCCCTTGATGGCTTTCTGGGAAACATATTGTATATCGTACTCTGTCAGTACCATCTGCCACCTGGCAATTCTTCCTGAGAGCGCTTGCTTCTCAAAGACATACTTGATCGGATCCATCTTCGAAATCAGCATGGTTGTATGATTAACCATATATTGTCTTAAACGTTTGGCAGCCCAAGCGAGTGCGCAACACGTTTTCTCGAGCATTGAGTGTAACACCCCCTTCTATACCCCCAAATAAAACAAATGAACATTTCAAAATTCATCAGAGTACGATTTAATAAATGGTATAGAAGAAGTATGTCACATCATCACCAATTAAAACACTCTACACCTCAATATTTAAAATTAAAGCGGAAGAATAAAACATTTGAATTACCTCAAAACATTTGAACACATAAATATATATTATCCAGTTGTTCATCAATCATTCATGTTACAAAACATCATCAACTAATACATCAAAATGTATCACAAAAGAATGCTATACAAGCCTAACTACCCGGTGTTACATAATCAGAACAGTCCGACTCAAAAGAATGAAGCTATACTTCACAAAAGAAACCTCCCGCAACCTAATCTGCAATGCCTTATAGAGCATTATAAAACAGCAGAAGGGTGAGAAATATTACCATAATAATCAATGCATAAGATTATATATATACAAGTAACAATTGCATATAATCCATATTTCTCACCACAATTCATTTTCATTATCATATGCATCATCATACATATACACAAACCATTCATGGATATTCAACAAGTATATTTCACCCTACATACATCCATATCCTCAACTCCATAATTCACAATCAAGCATATTCATATAACCAGGACATCCATGTTATGTGACTCAATCACGGCTCAATGCAACTACATGCTATGTGGTACCAACACTTGTTATCATTTTTCGGTTTTTACACTTAAACCGGGTCCACCCTTCTAGACCGATAACAACAAAGCCCGTCCCCTAGGCTTCAAACCCACCCTTATAGGTTTGGGACAAGCCACTAGTCTGCACGAAACTAGCAACATTGCCTCTTGACTAAATGATGCATATGCAATCAACCAGCTGTCGCTACTGCGAAAATCGGCGCCGGCTAAACAGAAGTGTCGCCACCTTGCGTTATTTATCCCAAAGGAGGGAAAGGAAACGCTCGAAGTAAACCTACCGCAAAGACGGGAAAGGAATGGTCATCGCAACCAAATCCTGGATTTGAGAGTCGGTTACGCAAGGGGAAGGTATTAGCACCCCTCACGTCCGTCGTACTCGACGGAATCCACGCTTGTTTTATAGTACGGATTGTATTCTATCTATGCTAGAGGTCTAGGTTAAAAAGAAAAGAAAATAACTCGGCAAAGTATCGCACTTTATGCCTACGTATTCTCGTCTGGAACGAGAAATCAGAGTCAACGTAGTTCGCCTAACTACGGATGAAGGTGGGAAGGTTGCTCGCTAGGATACGACATCCTATGCCTACGTACTTTCATACAGCATGAAAGATCAGAGCAAACGTAGTTCGGGCTACGAAAGACACAATCTTGTCTGACTGTTTTTTATTACCTTCAAAAAGGGTTTTTTTTTATGACACTTTGATGTTTGTTTTGAATCTTTTACGGAAGAAGTGTTTTATTAGTTTGTGTGCAACCTCTGACGTACTAGAGACTATGATTTGAGAGTGACTACGTCGCGTGTCACCCAAAGGGTACCACACTAAGCAGCCAGACTACTGGAAAGAAATTCTCCAGCAACCCTTTCTCAAATAGCTTAAGGCTCGTAACGTACGACATCGATTAACCTTATTACTGTGTTTTTGAGTTGTTTTGAGATAAGAAGAGAAAGAAGCTCTAAAAAGCCTAGGGTTGAAAAGGGAATAAAAACTAACCAAATGTTGTCATGCATGGATAAGAATCCTAATGTCTGTCATAATTCCCTCCTACACAAAGGAAATCAGAGATCCTAGGGGATAAACAGAAAAGAAAGCAAGCAAATATAGTAAAATGCATGCAATGCAGCAATACAACCGAGGCAAGGGAGTCCTGCTCAACCTCGAACCTGGGAAAACAACAGGCAAAGTGAATCAACATTCACCTCAAACCTAGGGGGCAAGCTACACAATCCAACAAACAATACAGAAAATAAAACCCAAAAGCAGATAAGGCAGCCCAAGCAGCAGCACGAAACTCCTACAGCAGCTCTGACAGCAAAGTTGACAGTAATATAACTCCACCTTCAAGCAGACCTTATGAAAGGCATCTTCAACATCTTAGATCTTCATCTCCAAGCTCTAGCAAGATTCACCAAGAAAGATTGGTTATTGGGATCAAGTTATAATGAATGGGAACTAGTGAAAACCAAAGGAAATCACTAGAAACCATCATCTGCAAAGAAGGGAATCCTCAAAAGTTCTACTCTTTAAGGCATGCCACTCATCCCTCCAAGGGAGAGATGGGGCTTCCTTAATAGGACTTTGAATCATAGGATATGATGGAAGCAAACAAAGCATTCCATGTTTGAGGAAAGATATGAACTAAGTCTAAAAAGCTCTTCCTAAAACCCTAATTTTCCTAAGCTCCTGACAAGCATTCCAACAGATGAGAGAATCTTCACATCCAAGCTCTTCAAGATCTCCAAAGCATCTTCAATTGATCTTCAATTCATACAAGCAAAGTCCAAGCCAAAAGCCCACCCAAAATGGCCTCAAACAAAATGAATAAACCAAGCATCCAAGGGAGAAACCCACAAACATCACACCAATTGCAAAATACAAATAAATGCTAAAATAGATCATAAAATCCTAATTAAATTTCTAAGGTAACCTAAGCCTATACCCAATACCACATATAAATCCCAGGACCTAAATCAAACACCAAGTCCCCAAACTATGCCCTAAACTACAACTAGTTGTTTTGAAACCCTAAATCTAACACTCCTTATGTTCACCACTCAAATTGGCCTAAAACTTATTCACAAAAATATGATAAAATTTCTAAGGGTACACATGCTTCTCTAAGCTAACTAATCCAACAAGAATCAACTCAAAATCATGCACCAATTGGTCACAATAAAATCCACAAAATCATGTAGCAAATATACAAAATTAAAGAAAATAATAAAATGGAGAAAATCAAATCAAATTGAAAAAATGGATGAAAATGATATTTCTTGATTTAAGAAAATCACAATTAAATCCAGGGACCATAGAGATACTTTTAAAATATTTTTTGGATCAATATTGGATTTAATATGGATTTTAGAAATCAAATGAATTAAAATAAATCCAAAAAGAATAAAAAAAAGAAAATAAATACTGAATAAAACAGGGAGCGTAGGATCATGAGACTGGGTAATCAAATCCAAGAGCCCTGAGGCTACCCACGTGAGGGTCCAGATGGCATCCCATTCACACGCTGACTGGGATTAATGAAAAAGCAGCGTATTTGGTTAAAGAGGGAAAGCTGAGTTTGAATCATATCCACACGATCATGCTTCCAAGTCAATGAGTCAACCTGATCCAACGCTTCAGGCTTCGTCTTCCCAAAACTCAGGTGACCTGAGGCAATTCTCAGACGGTGGTTCACGGTGGAAAACACCGTCTTCTCCGGTGAGGTTCCAAACTCAGGTGGCCAAACGAAACAAAGTTTATATCAATCTTGACCAGAAAATCACCAGGATCACGAATATCACCTCCATTTCATCTAGATCTTCCTAGGTTTTGAAATTCGAAGGCAAATAGAAATGCCACCACAAGAATTGATCATCACTAAACTCCAATCTAAAACCATAGGAATGATCCTCATGTTTCGTACATCATAATGATCTATCCAAATCAGTTCATAGCCTTAGGATCAACTCAATTCGTGCTCAACCAGAAATCACATGTCATCTTGGAATGTCTCTAACTGCTCAAATTTCTATCCAGAAACGACCTAAGTTCCATCTAAACCCTAACCACATGTAAGAATCTACCTAGTTCAGCCTAGATCATGAGGAAACTTGAGAGTTACATACCTGAAGAAATTGGATGAACAGAGGTAGTTGTAGCTCAATTCAACCTTCCAAACCTTCCAGACACGATCAAGAATGCAAGATAAAGCTTCCAGTATCTTCAATTTGGCTTGATCTTGATCCAAACTCAGAAACCGTTTCAGTTGAAGCTCTTGAAACTCAACTTGCTATCTCCTTCTCCTCCACGAAATTTGCACCAACCTTCACCTGGAATCATTGAAATGAATATATAGAAGCTTCTCATGGGCTTCTAAGTCCAAATTAAGGCCAATTCAGTGATCCAAAGTTTCTGATTTTCTCTTGAAAATCCAATGTGACATTCACGATTCTGAGCTCTCAGCTTGCTCTAGAATGTTCTAACCAACTACAAATTGATCATGGAGTGTGTTTGGATAGCTATCTCAGCCTGAAATGCCTTGTTTTTTGTTTTGGAATTGTAACTTGTAAATGAAGTAATCACTTTTCAAAGTAAGTCATGAAATTAGGGCTCATCTCAAAATTGTGGAAATGTCATTGTGTTTAGAATGAAATTTCTGGTCAAAATGACTACTCAAATGACATGTTTATGACTTATAATTCAAAAATCCCAATTTCCCTCCTTTGAATCATTTGAAAAATCCCTCTTTTTAGGCCATTTTGGAGCACTTCTTGATACAAGCTCATTCAACCCACCATGACTTCACATCTGATCTAAAAACATCATTTTAAGCACATCTCATGTTGAACAATTTTTCATTTGAAGAGTGGAAGATGGAGATTTTGGCACGTTCTTGAAAATGACCTATAATTTAACTTTCCCAAAATACCCCTGGATTGCCAAGATCATAACTTGAGTTCCACAAATCTTATTGAGTACTTCTAGTACTCAAATTAAATCTAAGATCAAGACCTACAACTCTTATATTGGCCAAGAATCCATTTGAAAACTCCTTGAGGGGCAAAAGTTTCTTGGAAGTCAAGTGACTTTCACAGATAAATTTCAGTGTTCTCTGGTGACTTATAACTTGCAAGAACCATAACTTGAGTTCTACAAATCTTATTGAAGACTTCTAGTACTCAAATTAAAGGTATTGAGAAGCTATACAAGTTTCATGGTTACCAAAGATCCATTTGAAACTTGTATTTTGACTTATGTGGCTTGGAAGTCCAGTGCTATACAGGGGATTTTACCCTAGGAACCCTGTCTCAAACACCTCCAACCACTCTTGATTCTTTTGAAATTGGTCTTGGCTCATCCACACACATGCTTAAACATATCAATCCATGACTTCCATGACCTAGAGCTAGGTCTTGATGCCCTTTGTTTGCTCTCATTGACCTAGGGTTACCCAGATGAAACCCTACTTGTACACACCTCAACCATGGCTCTTGAACTTGATACAATGACTTGTCTAAGCTCCTTCTTGACTTTTTAGAGACTCATTAAGCTTCATTCACACATCATACCCTTGATCAAGACTCCTTAAACCCTGGAGGCTCCTCAGATACCTCCTCACACTTGAAGATAGGCCTCATACAGATGATCAAACTCCTCAAGGACACCCTCTTTTGACATGATACTCCTGATGACTTTTCTATTTTGTGTGAACCTCCAGCTAGGCTCTTTATTTCATATCTCACCCTTGATCCCCTGCACAATGAATGATGCTATGCTATGCCAATGTTAGGGCTATGTTATGCTATGCAAATGAAATGCAATGAAACATAAATCAGGCAACAAAAGGTTAAGCAAATTTTGGGGTGCAACAGCTGCCCCTATTCAAACGGCTTGGACCCGACTGGGTGAAGAGTGAATGGCCTTCAAACGATCGAGGTATGAGACGGTTGAATACCAAGAAACCCGAAAATTTTCTAACCGCAAAAATAAACTGCACAACTGCTTGGGGAACGACATCCGCCCATTGAATCTGGTTGTTACGGCAACAACTGATCCAACGTCTGATGATAATTCTGATTTCGACTTCAACCACCTGTGTAACGCCACAGGTACTGAACACCTCCGTCCACAACTGGACTAACCTTGTTAACACAAGAAGAGAAACAAATTCATCAACACGAACAGAGATTCTGTCATCACAGGAATAACTTTGTCCACATCTGGACCCAAATCTCGTCAAATCACGAATAAACACCAATCTGTTCACGTCAGGACTCACATTTCGTCAACCCAAAGAAATCTCAACACCATTGGAATAGAACTTTGTCCATGTTAGGACGCTACATTCCATCAACACGGAGAAATCCAGGCTACTCCACTGGGGATGAGTTGTCCGCCTCTTGCCAACACGAGGAGGTCCTATCAATCATAGGCAATAAATTTGTCGACTTCAATGGGAAATACTTCTGTCCAATCACAGGAAACTCCATCCGCCTATCCATATGGGAAAACCATTTGTCTAACCACAAGAAACTTCATCCGTCTATCCATACGGGAACATCATCTGTCTAACCACAGGAAACCCCATCCGCCTATCCATACGGGAAAATCATCTGCCTAAACACAGGAAACTTCATCCGTCTATCCATACGGGAAAATCATCTGTCTAACCACAGGAAACTCCATCCGCCTATCCATACGGGAACATCATCTGCCTAAACGCAGGAAACTTCATCCGCCTATCCATACGGGAAAATCATCTGCCTAAACACAGGAAACTTCATCCGCCTATCCATACGGGAACATCATCTGCCTAAACGCAGGAAACTTCATCCGTCTATCCATACGGGAAAATCATCTGCCTAAACGCAGGAAACTTCAACCGTCTATCCATACGGGAAAATCATCTGTCTACACACAGGAAACTGCTTATCTCTGCAGTAGCTAACTCCGTTGGTCCCAAACCACAAACGACTTTGAGGAGGACTCTACTGGGGATAATAATATTTCGTCAACACGAAGAAATCACGACGACTTCATTGGGGATAGAACTCTTCCACCCAATAGGAATTCAATTCTGTCAATCATACTGGACAATAACTCCGCCTTATCTTTGCAGTAGCCCAAACCCACTGGGAATGCTCTGAAATTAGCGGCCGGGCACCTATTTCGACAGCAGGCGACAACTCCTGAAATTTTGATTATGAAACCCTGTGACGCTGACGGAACAGTAAACTTGAAGAAAATACTCCGATGGCCGGATAAGAGAAACTTCAAAAAGCAACTCTGTGGGGGAAAAACTGGCAACAACTCCAAAGTCTACTTATGAAGCTATTCCATGCGGACAAACATTCGGACAACAACTCCAAAGTCTAATCATGGAGCTGTCGTAACGCTGAAGAACTCCAAAGTCTAATTACGAAGTCGTTTGATGTTGACGACAACTCCAAGGTCTAATTATGAAACGGCTCAACGCTGACGTAACAGTTGCTATAGAAAACTCTGTTGGGGAATTGCTAACGACGATTCCAAAGCCTAATCGCGAAGCCGTGTAACACTGACGTAACAACCACTCGAAGAAAACTATGCCGATCTCCAAAGTCAAATCATGAAGTCTGCATTGCTGACATAACAGCTACGCGAGGAAAATCCGCTAGGGAACTCCTAACAACAACTCCAAAGTCTAGTCATGAAGTTGTTTAACACTGACAATAACTCCAAGGTCGAATCATGAAGCCGTATAAACTGATAATAACTCCAAGGTCTAATTATGAAGCCATCCACTGCTTCTAACAACTTCAAAGTCTAATTATGAAACAGTGACACCAAGCAACGATTTCAGCCGTCTAATCGTTGAAATTCCCCTTTGAAAAATGCCAACAACAACTCCAAAGTCAAATCATGAAGCCTTATAGCGCTGATGTAACGAACTTCAAAGTCTAATTATGAAGCCATATCATGATGTTAACATCTTCAAAGTCTAATTATGAAGCCACAACAACAAAACGGGGAGATCTCTGCCGGGGGAAATTCTGACGTCAACTGCCAGACGTTCAACTTGATGACGAGTAATGACTTCAGATGTCTAATCCCTGAAATCTTTTCTGAAAATGCTGACGTGACAGCAACCCGATGGAACACTCCACTGGGGAATCTTTGACACAACTCCACAGTCCAATTATGAAGCCGCGTAAAGACCACTCCGCTGAGGAGGAAGAGGAGTTAATCAAGCACCTCTGATAAGGGAACATATGGCGGGACGAACATTATCATCACATATCTTATACCGCAAATCTAAATATCTGAAAACGATCCTGAACAAGAATTCCAATTACCTGCAGGGAAGAACACCTGAAAACAAAGAGATAACCAACCTGACTTATGTTTCAGAATGCACATGTTTGAAAATGGCGTAATGCTCCATATAAGATGGAAATGCTACACGTTTGAGTAGATACAAATGTGATGATATATGCAAATGCAAATGCAGGCTCAAGCTGCCGGGGCCACTCTGATAGTGTTGTCTCAACAACATGAATGTTGAGGATAACGCCAACCCCGCTGGAGAACAAGTATCATAAGGTATTCCGGCAAAATAAATGCCGGAAGCATAGCCAACTCGGTCGGGGAGAGATTACACATCGATTTCCACTGGGAGGAAAGAACAAACATCCTGCTGGTGAACAAACTTAGTTGGGGAAAAAGCGACACTTCTAGGAAAAGCGCACTATCTGGGCACAATTCACAAACTCGAAGCCCCAGACTTTGTTGAGGATCAACATCCTGTCAATGGCACGACGACCCGTGGGGAGCAAGAAAACCATCCTTCACGGATATAAACCTTTCGAACCAACAACCTGGTTAACTATTGCGGGAATCTCCCATGCTGGAGATTGAACGCGCACACCTTCGATTCGCTAAGGAGCGTAACCTCTGCAGGGAACATTGATTCTGACTTGCTGGGGTTAGTCCTATGGACGGCTTTCCATGAGGACACTCTTCTGGGGAGAATAATCCCTCATTCGGTAAGGGATAACGTTATTCCAACTCTCTGGGAAATAAGCTGCGACTAGCTGGGGAATGACATCGACTGGAGTCAGGTCTTACGTCAAGACATTTTGGCTGGGGAATGCAATCCCTGACTGTTTGCTCCAAAGGTAAGAACCCTGCAAAACACAAACGAGACAAAACAGGCATATACAACAGAATCTACCCGGGTTAGCACCGGTGACATTACTTCAGTCAATTTGAAGTTTTAGCAATTATTGGCAATGGCCAGCAAGATTATGCAAGTGCAAGTTTATCAAAAACATCGGCGTCTTTCACAAAGAAAACAGTAAAGAACAAACATCAAGTACTGAATAACATGTTTTATTGATAACGGGCCTCTGAATAGGCAAAGTTTTGTACACTGGATGCAACTCCTGAAAAGAGGAAGTTACGCACAAACACACATACATATATGCACAAGAAGCATAAAGAAAATACAAAACAATATTTGTATATATGTCGGCGACGTGGTACCGACAAACACCATGAGCTGATCCTCCTATGACTCGCCTGACCCTGCGCTTTCCCGGTACTCGATCTTCGGAAGAGATTGTTTTTGGATAGACGGCCCCCAAGTACTCCCAAACCACTAAGCAATGTCGTATCAAATCCGGACCGCAGTCATTTGCTTTTTCAATCCCTAACTTTTGCGTGAACCGCCCTTTGCGGGTTTTCAATTCACCGGGATACCCTTTTTTGCCGAAATCGCCCTTTTCAGGTTTTCGACTTCGCGGGTGTACATTTTTTTCAATTTTATCCCTAATTTTTTCCCGAACCTTTTATTGATTTTTTATGGTTCGCCAGGATGCCCCATTTTTGTCTGGACTCTCTTTTTACTGTCCAGCGGGTCACTTTCAAGCAAAGTATTTTTTAACTGCGTCCGAATTCACAGGAGATGTAAAGTCTTCACCATCCATGGTGGATAGTAACAAGGCTCCTCCAGAGAAGACTTTTCTAACAACGTAGGGACCTTCGTAATTGGGAGTACACTTGCCCCTATCATCTTTTTGTGGTGGGAGAATCTTTTTCAAAACAAGATCGCCCGTCTGAAAGCTTCGAGGGTGCACCTTCTTGTCGTAAGCTTTCTTCATCCGGCTCTGATATAACCGACCGTATGCTAAAGAAGCCAGCCTCTTCTCATCCATTAAGTTGAGCTGATTCAGTCTATCTTTCACCCATTCTGCCTCGTCGAGTTGGACATCACGTAAAACCCTCAGGGAAGGAATCTCAACCTCTAACGGTAACACTGCCTCCATCCCGTATACCAATGAGAAAGGGGTTGCCCCGGTTGATGTAGCATCTCGTGCAAAGCGAAAGGTAGCATCTCGTGCCAATCCTTATATGTCACAACCATTTTCTGGACAATCTTCTTTATGTTCTTATTGGCCGCTTCGACAACGCCATTCATCTTGGGCCGGTAAGGAGAAGAGTTGTGGTGCTCAATCTTGAAATTCTGACACAACTCTTTCATCATTTTGTTATTCAAATTCGAACCGTTGTCGGTGATAATCCGCTCAGGGATTCCATATCTGCAGATAATATCTCGTTTGATAAATCTGGCGACCACTTTTTTGGTGACATTGGCATATGATGCTGCCTCCACCCATTTGGTGAAGTAGTCGATTGCCACCAAAATGAACCGGTGTCCGTTGGATGCCGTAGGCTCAATCTTGCCAATCATATCAATTCCCCATATCGAGAAAGGCCACGGTGATGACATCACATTCAGAGGACTTGGAGGCACATGGATTTTGTCCACATAAATCTGGCATTTATGACACCTCTTTGCAAACTTGAAACAGTCTGTTTCCATAGTTAGCCAATAGTAACCTGCCCGCAGCAGTTTTCTCGTCATAGCATGCCCACCAGCATGTGTACCAAATGTGCCCTCATGTATCTCTTCCATGAGCAATTTTGCCTCTTTCTCATCTACACAGCGTAGCAACACCAAGTCGTAGTTTCTTTTGTATAAGACACCGTCCGGGTTCAAATAGAAATTGCCAGCCAATCTCCTGAGAGTCTTCTGATCTCGACTGGATGCCCCAGCCGGATACTCCTTGTTCTTCAGGAAATTCTGGATGTCAAAGTACCAGGGTTTACCATCGGGAGCCTCGTCAATGGCAAATATGAATGCATGCCTATCAAGCCGAGAGATAACAATCCGGGGAGCCTCGTTCCAGAAGTTAACTTTATACATTGAAGACAATGTCGCCAGGGCGTCAGCCATTTGATTTTCTGCTCGCGGCACATGATGCAATTCCACCTTGTCAAAGAAAGGCAATAATCTCCTTGCATAATTCATATATGGTATCAAATTGGGCTGACGTGTCTCCCATTCTCCTTTAATCTGGTTCACCACTAGAGCTGAGTCTCCGTATACATCCAGATGTTTGATTCGCAAATCAATAGCTTCTTCCAGACCCATGATGCAAGCCTCATATTCAGCCTCATTATTGGTAACGGGAAAGGTCAATCGGGCAGTAAAGGGAATGTGAGTCCCTTGAGGAGTAGTGATAATTGCCCCTATTCCACTACCGTAGGAATTCACAGCTCCGTCAAATATCAACTGCCATTTGGAACCCAATTCCGGTCCTTCTTCCGGCAACGGTTCTTCACAATCTTTCATCTTCAGGTACATGATATCCTCGTCAGGAAAATCAAACCTCATCGATTGGTAGTCCTCAACAGGCTGCTCCGCAAGGTACTCTGACAGAATGCTACCTTTAATAGCTTTTTACGAGACATATTGGATATCGTATTCAGTTAACACCATCTGCAATCGGGTAATTCTTCCGGAGAGTGCTTGCTTCTCAAACACGTATTTGATTGGATCCATCTTTGAAATTAGCATGGTTGTATGATTCAGCATGTATTGCCTCAAACGTTTGGCGGCCCAGGCTAGCGCGTAACACGTCTTCTCGAGCATTAAGTAACAGGACTCATAGTCTGTGAACTTTTTACTCAAGTAGTAAATCTCATGCTCTTTACGTCCGGTCTCGTCGTGTTGACCGAGAACACAACCCATACTTTCCTCAAGAACCGTCAAATACATAATCAAAGGTCTCCTGGCCACTGGGGGTATCAAAACAGGAGGTTCCTGCAAGTATTCTTTTATCTTGTCGAATGCCTTTTGACAATTTTCATTCCAGGTCAACACCTGATCCTTTTTCAACAACTTGAATAACGGCTCGCATGTCGCAGTTAGGTGAGATATGAACCGAGCGATGTAGTTCAACCTCCCTAAAAACCCCCGCACTTCTTTTTCTGTTTTAGGTGTCGGCATTTCTTGTATAGCTTTTATTTTCGCAGGGTCAACCTCTATTCCCTTTTCGCTCACAATAAACCCCAGCAGTTTACCCGATCTCACCCCAAAGGTGCACTTGTTAGGGTTCAGTCTCAACCTGAACTTCCTAAGTCTTTTGAACAGTTTCAGCAGATTAACCAAATGCTCCTCCTCCGTCTGGGATTTAGCAATCATATCATCAACATAAACCTCGATCTCCTTGTGCATCATGTCATGAAAGAGAGTCGTCATAGCACGTTGATATGTTGCCCCAGCGTTCTTCAATCCGAAGGGCATCACTTTGTAGCAAAATGTTCCCCAAGGAGTAATGAAGGTAGTCTTCTCCATGTCTTCTGGCGCCATTTTGATATGATTATAGCCTGAGAAGCCGTCCATGAAGGAGAATATGGAGAACTGAGCAGTGTTATCAACCAGCACATCAATGTGAGGAAGTGGAAAGTCGTCTTTCGGGCTCGCCCTATTCAGATCACGGTAGTCTACACACATTTGCACTTTACCGTCTTTCTTCGGCACTGGTACTATATTAGCGACCCATGACGGATAAGTTGTAACAGCTAGGAAACCAGCATCCCACTGTTTTTGAACTTCCTCCTTGATTTTCACAGTCATGTCTGGTCTGGTTCTTCTGAGTTTTTGTTTAACAGGCGGACATTCCTCTCGCAACGGCAGACGGTGCACAACCATGTCCGTATCTAACCTAGGCATATCCTCGTACGACCAAGCAAATATATCACTATACTCTCGCAGTATTTCAATCAGCCTTTGCTTGATGTCGCTCTGCAACGCAGCCCCTATACAGATATTTCTCACAACTTCTTCCGACCCCAAGTTAATAATCTCAATTTCCTCCTGATGAGGCAGAATGATTCTCTCTTCCTGTTTCAACAAACGTGTCAGCTCCTCTGGCAGGTCGCTGTCCTCAACAATCTCTTCCTCTGCTTGAAATACCGGGTGCTCGAAGTCGAAACGAGTCATAGGCGGTTCGTATGAGATGTCATCTGAAATATTAGTCCTGCAAAGGAAATGGTTAAACGCTTCAACATGCAAACAAAGCAAATAACCACGTTGCCATTTATTGTTAAAGTAAAAACAAGAAAAACAGGGATCACAACATTTGAATATGAAAAATGCCTTTATTTCATGATTAAAACAGTGCAATACACATAATCAAGTAGCCCTAATGTAACATCACTATGCCCCAGGTAGGACATAGGATTATTCAACAATTGATAAAACAAATCATTACTGTTTAAAAGTCACCGGGACAGTTTCCCGGATGGACCAGTTGCAGAGACTTTGTCCTGGCACGCTTGGCTTGATCCACGCGTCCATATCGCAGTCGCTATCCCCGTCCTCAGCATTGGAAATAGCGTTGATAGTCTCGAAGCACACCCCACTTGGCGTAATCGTGACCGGTCCCTTGAACCTGGGCGCTCCTGAAGATGACGTTGACGACGTCGGTCGATACCCTAGCCCAAACTTGTCATTCTTCACGGGAATCTCCAGTACCTGCCCCCAGCCTTTAGTCTCACCAGTCTGCACTAAAGCCTGAACCTCTTTGTAAGATGACACTGCCACATCTGATATTTTGCTGAAACCCTGAGCTTTGTCTTTAATCCGCAACCCCTCAAAGGCTTGACAAGGTGTCTCGTGTATTTCTCCGTTGACCTCCACATATCTGAATGATGACAGGTGACTGACCAAAATATCCTCCTCCCCGCAAACGGTAACAACACTATCACCCACCATATACTTCAACTTATGATGCAGTGTGGATGTTACGGCCCTTGCAGCATGGATCCATGGTCGTCCCAGAAGGCAGCTATAAGCTGGATGGATATCCATGATGTAGAATTCGGTATCAAATATTTCCAGCCCCACCTGAAGCGGTAATGTTATTGACCCAAACACTGATCTTTTCGTCCTGTCAAACGCCCTCACAACCAAATCGCTGGGCGTGCAAATAACTCCCCGTATGTCCAATTTCATCATGGCTTTCTTTGGCAATAAGTTCAACGACGATCCAGTATCTACCAATACATGCGACATTACGGTGCCCCGACACTCCACCGATATATGCAAGGCCATGTTGTGCTCCCGACCTTTGGGCGTTAGGTCAAAATCTGTGAAACCCAGGCTATGTCCAGCATTGACATGTGCCATTACCCCCTCTAACTGATTTACAGAAACTTCTTGGGGTACGAATGACGTATCCAAGATCTTTAGCAGGGCGTTCCGGTGCGCCTCGGAACATAACAACGACAAGATAGAAATCTTCGACGGTGTCTGCTGTAGGTGTTCAACAATTTTGTAGTCGCTCTTGCGAATCAGTCTCATGAACTCCTCTACGTCCTTTAGCGATGTATCCTTTTCTTTCGACTGAGAAGGCCCGCTTTCACTTACTTTGGCTTTACCTTTGGCCAACCTCTCTGCTTCTATTTCAGGTGAGGTAAAGATCCTTCCGCTACGGGTCATGCCCCCCATTCCAACGACATTATCAACAGCCCCAGCTGGCTGGCTATTCACCACAATCTTTCGACCGTTGCAATACGCTTCTAAACCGTACGTCCACGGGACAACTTTCGTACTTTCAAAGGGAACGGGCCCTGCTTTGGTGATCGTAATAGTTGGCCGCTTGGCGAGCGCCGTTATCGTTATAGTCTTTCTCGGGATCGTCACTGTTGCAACATCATTCTGCTCTTCACATAATGCCTTCACAGGCTTCTCAACCGCAGTTCGATCAAATTGCAAGGTCCCTTCGTCGATCATGGCCTGAATGCCCTGCTTTAAATCATTACAACCCTCTGGCTGGGTCCAACACTCTAAACAGTATTCATCACAGCCAGGGAATACTCCCCCTCTGAGCAACCTGCTTTTCACCTCACTCAATGGTGTCTTCAGTTCGTTAACATCCAACACCAAGTTCAAATTTTCTTCTGTCAAGGTGGCATTTGCCCCATGATTAGGCATAGGCTGTTGTACAATATTGGGCCCCACTTGGCCAAAGTTTATGGCTTTACTGTCCAACAAGTCTTGAACCTTATGCTTGAAAGCATGACAAGATTCTATATCGTGCCCGGGCGCCCCGGAATGGAATTCGCATTGCTTATTAGCGTCGTACCCTCTAGGAAGTACCGGTCCTGTAGGTGGTTCCATTGTCCTTTTCTCGACCAAATTCAACCCCAGCAATGTCTGAAGAAGCTCTGCATATGTCGATGGAGGCTTATCAAATACCCTCTTTGGCCTTATATTCTGAAACCTTCCCTGACCCTGATTCTGCCTTTGCTGCTGCTGCGGTTGTTGTTGCTGTTGTTGTGGTTGTTGTTGCTGTTGTTGCTGAGGAATTGGAATAGTAACACTGGCTATCTGTTGAGGTTGAATGTACTGATTTATGCCTCTGCCCCGACCTCTGCCACCATACACAGCGCTAGTATCACCCTGTCGTCTTCCGCCGAACGCTTTTCTCGCACTCCCAGCTGGAGTAGATTCGCCTGCCTGAATCTTTCCAATTTTGATTCCATTTTCGATCCTTTCCCCCATAAGGATCATATCGGAGAAGCTACCCATCGAAACATTGAGTAACTTGTCATAGTACATTCCAGTAAATGTCCCCACAAACATGTCATTCATTTCCCTTTCAACCAAAGGAGGGTGCACTCGAGCTGCCATATCGCGCCACCGCTGCGCGTACTCTTTGAAACTTTCACCATTTTTCTGCGACAGGCTCTGCAACTGAACCCTATTTGGCGTCAAATCGCTGTTATATTTGTAATGCATAACGAAAGCGTCAGCCAACTGCTTCCACCTTCTAATCTGAGTGGGCTCCAGTCTCATGTACCACTCCAATGATGATCTCGATAAGCTATCTTGAAAGAAATGCATGCGCATCCTTTCATCATTGGAATACGCAGACATCCTTGTATAATAAGAACGTACATGGACCTTTGGGCAGGTATCCCCTTTGTATTTGTCGAATGTTGGAGCCTTGAACTTCAATGGCACCCTCAGCCCTGGTACCAACCCCATAGTAGCCATATCTAACCCAACGGAGTTCTGATCAACCACACCTTTCATCTGCTCTTCTAGCATTCTGATCCTCTGAACAGGGTCAATAGGACCTTCAGGTCCCATGCCTCTTCCTGAAAAAGCGCCCTCCTGTTGATCCATATTCCAGTCATTGTCGTACCCATCATAACCCATATTACGACCCAATCCCTGCTGATTGATCACAGGACCCTGTCCTCGGTTGCCGAACCCTAGATTGACCCCAGTGGGTCCAAAACCATTATTGAAAGGAAATGCTCCAGCGCCGTTCACATTCACATTACCGAATCCACCATTACCATAGTCGTACCCCTGAGTGTTGTCGTAACCATCATTACCAAAGCCTTGATTGTTGAACCCGAAGTTCCCGTCCTGATTAACATTGCCATACCCATTGTTTCCGAAGCCAACATTGTCAACGAATCCTTGATCAACATCCACAGTGTTGCCTTTGTTGTTAACAACATGCCCATCAGCACCATTCCCGATATTGCCGTTACCAGCGCCAACACCTGCACCAGTACCAGTGTTTCCGTTGATAGTCACAACAGGTGGAGTAATAACTGCCGGTATCTCATTCTCCTGGTGAGGAGTTTCAACAGAAATGTGGTCAGTGTTGCCATTTCCGTTCGCCCGCGTCAGCAACGGCTGCACCAAGGTCTGAAGATTCTCCTGGCCCTTGGCCATGCTCTCCATAGCTTGCATGAACAAAGTCAACTTCTCACGGATTTCCTGCATCTCGACTTGAACTTGATCGATTGCCTTCTTACAGTTGTTTCGGGTTGAATAGCGGTGGATTCTTTGGTCGTCAATCCTGAAAAACCTGTGAGATGCAGGAAATAAGATACAAATTCAACAAGTATCTGGCAATGCAAAATGAGTATGTAAATGCAATATGTGTCTGTGCGTTAGGGGAATCAACCCCTGATTCTAGTGCCAAAGTGCCAGTGTAGTGACAGTGATAGTGATAAGAAGCTTGGATCCATTCACGGGGAAAAACGTCTCATATATTTCTGAAAAGCCCATCAAGTCAGGAATACAATATCACTGAGTGTACAACAAGAAGGCATGACCTCAACCAACAATCCTGGTGATGGCCAGCATAATGCAAATAAAGCATACACAACAGTACATAAGGTAATCAAGTGCGACCATATGCTTGATACTCCTCTAACAATCTCTTAGTCTTGGGATGGTTTGGCTGAGAAAGCAACCCTTCGACGAGCGAGTCTCTTTGCCTGATAACACGCTGGAGATCCCCAATGGATTCCTCCCAAACACCTTCTCCAAAGCAATCCTCTAGCTTCCGCTTCTGGGATGCAGACTCTTTCTTATGCTTGATGACTTTGTTCAAGGTATTCTGAACGTCATATCTCCGCATAGCCTCTTCTTTAAACTTCTAATGGCTAGCTTTCAACTGACCTTCCAGCTTAGAGATCTGCAGCTTCAGTTTGTCTTCTCTTTCCTTATTGCCGGACATCGTGGCATTCCAGGTTTTGCTGAATGCGGAGATCTCCCGGTAGGCTATATCAAGTGCTTTCTTCTTAGACTCCAGCATGTCGTGAGAGCTCTTGAAATCTATCCCCAAACATTCATGCTTCTTTCGTTGTTCAGTCAGTTTTTTGCCTAATTGGTTCACCAGCTCTGTTTGCTGCTTGAAGGAATATACGGCTTCGTTTCTTTCGCTCCTGAGTTGCACTAGCTCTTCTTCCAACTTCTCATTGGCTTTCATCAGCTCTTCTTTCTCCTTCAAAACCTGTTCATATCTCTCAATAGGCACAGTAGTTGGCTCTTCAATCATGAGGGGAGCAGGAGGTAATACTGCAGGGAACGGAATCCGCACCTGCTTTGCCCTATCTTGGATCTAGACTTTGTACGGAGCATAGGCTTGACAATCATTCTTACCCAACAACGGCTTCCCTTTCTTGCGGATGTTATTCCAAGCATGTTGAAGCTTGGACAATAATTCTCCACTCAGATCACCTGTGAAGTATAGAGATTCCTGCACTTCCTCCTCTTTTGGCGGGCTTTTCAAACCATAACCGAATTTCCTGATCAACAATGACGGATTGTAGTTAATGCACCCTTTCCTCCCAATCAGAGGAACGTTAGGATATCCGGCGCAGTTGTAGATAATCTCAGATCCCAGTAAATCTCTATCAAACTAGACAACATCTTCTGAAGAAAGTCCCATCAGATGCTCAGACCGATCCACCGTATCTGCAGACTCAGCAAAGATACCCTTCTTGGGCAGGTGACTATCAAACTACATATACAACAAAGGCACACAACAAGAGACGTTCTTGCCCCTCCTATTCTCGTTCTTATAATGCAGAGAGTGATAGAAATCCCCAATCAGTGTAGGCACGAGATTTCTTGAAGCAAATATATGGAATGCATCCGAATCAACAAAGTCATGCATATTAGGGAGCAGTACAATGCCATAGATACACAAAGCAAGGATAGCATTAAACACAACCCAACAACCACTCTTGGCGTACTCTTGTGCCTTCCCAACCAAGAACTTGAGAGAAAAACTAGAAACTCCGTTCCACGAGGTTAACAACAATTCTGAGGAGTCTAAGTGCAAAGCAACAGCCAAGTCCTCCAGTTTGGGCTCAGCATCCATATGCATGAAGGGTATCCTGTTCTGAATAGTCAACTCCAAGATCTCAGCATATTCCTCCATGGTCGGAGCCAGAATGAAGTCAGGGAAAGTAAAACACCTCAGCGGGGGATCATAGAACTGCATCAGCGCGTACAATCCGTTCTGCTCATACATGGATGGTTTATAAACTAACCTAAGCAGTTTCCCATAACTCTTCCTGAAGCTTCTCTTCACATCCTCATCAGCTAGAGATATCAAACCAAGCAGAGAAGAAACATCTGGAGTAGGCAACTTGTATGCCACAGTCTTCTTCAAAGTATCCATAATATCAGCAGACAGAAATCCGGGCAACTAGAATCAGAGGGTATGAAATGCACCTGCAGCACAGACACACATTAATGATATGCAAAATGAGTATGCAACAATGCAATATGCAAACATGCAACAGGGATCAAGTGATATATTGCTGAAGAGATCCATCCACCATATCTGTCTCAACAGACCCACAATACTGCTCAACCCTGGTCTCAACAGACCCATAACGATGCTCCACTTTGATCTCAACAGACCTAAAACAAAGCTCCAACCGGGTCTCAACAGACCTATAACAATGCTCTGATGAAGAACCCCAAGTATCCACACATACTGATCCAATATTAAGAAAACCGGGTAGTCTGGAGGTCAAGTTTCCTGCATGCCCCAATCCCTCTCACAGGTAGGTGTCCTATCAACTGACACAAGGTACGACATCCTATGCGGTCGTCGGCGTCACAGACTTTCAAGACTGATGATACGATACCCAGAAGGTGTGGCATCATCATGTCCTGAAGAGGCCTCACTTAGCCAACTTCCAACTGATCGGTCCCCAGAGTCGACAATCCAACTAACCAACAACCCCCTCAAACCAAAGGGTTGAAAAAGAAGTCAACCAAAAGAACCTCGTCTGAGCGTGGATTTTGCGGGACACTAGTACATGCAAAGCATGCATGCGCCCACTAATTTCCACAACTAATTCTAGGTGCACTCAAGCCCAGGTCCGACTTATCTCTCAACAGATCACCCCCTCCCCACAACAGCAATAACAATATAAAGCTGACAATAAAATGCGGAAAGTAAAGACGGAAATGTAAATCCATACAAAACCCACGACGGGAAAACAAGCGCTAGGACTGACTCGCGTAGGGAACCGTTGGAGCTCCCCAGCAGAGTGGCCAGCTGTCGCTACTGCGAAAATCGGCGTCGGCTAAATAGAAGAGTCGCCACCGTGCGTTATTTATCCCAAAGGAGGGAAAGGAAACGCTCGAAGTAAACCTACCGCAAAGACGGGAAAGGAATGGTCATCGCAACCAAATCCTGGATTCGGGAGTCGGTTACGCAAGGGGAAGGTATTAGCACCCCTCACGTCCGTCGTACTCGACGGGATCCACGCTTGTTTTATAGTAAGGATTTTATTCTATCTACGCTAGAGGTCTGGGTTAAAAAGAAAAGAAAATGACTCTGCAAAGTATCGCACTTTATGCTTACGTATTCTCGTCTGGAACGAGAAATCAGAGTCAACGTAGTTCGCCTAACTACGGATGAAGGTGGGAAGGTTGCTCGCTAGGATACAGCATCCTATGCCTACGTACTTTTATACAGCATGAAACATCAGAGCAAACGTAGTTCGGGATACGGAAGACACAAGCTTGTCTGACTGTTTTTTATTACCTTCAAAAAGGGTTTTTCTTGATGACACTTTGATGTTTGTTCTGAATATTTTACGGAAGAAGTGTTTTATTAGTTTGTGTGCAACCTCTGACGTACTAGAGACTATGATTTGAGAGTGACTACGTCGCGTGTCACCCAAAGGGTACCACACTAAGCAGCCAGACTACTGGAAAGAAACTCTCCAGCAACCCTTTCTCAAATAGCTTAAGGCTCATAACGTACGACATCGATTAACCTTATTACTGTGTTTTTGAGTTGTTTTGAGATAAGAAGAGAAAGAAGCTCTAAAAAGCCTAGGGTTGAAAAGGGAATAAAAACTAACCTAATGTTGTCATGCATGGATAAGAATCCTAATGTCTGTCATAATTCCCTCCTACACAGAGGAAATCAGAGATCCTAGGGCATAAACAGAAAAGAAAGCAAGCAAATATAGTAAAATGCATGCAATGCAGCAATACAAGCGAGGCAAGGGAGTCCTGCTCAACCTCGAACCTGGGAAAACAACAGGAAAAGTGAATCAACATTCACCTCAAACCTAGGGGGCAAGCTACACAAGCCAACAAACAATACAGAAAATAAAACCCAAAAGCAGAGGAGGCAGCCCAAGCAGCAGCACGAAACTCCTACAGCAGCTCTGACAGCAAAGTTGACAGTAATATAACTCCACCTTCAAGCAGACCTTATGAAAGGCATCTTCAACATCTTAGATCTTCATCTCCAAGCTCTAGCAAGATTCACCAAGAAAGATTGGTTATTGGGATCAAGTTATAATGAATGGGAACTAGTGAAAACCAAAGGAAATCACTAGAAACCATCATCTGCAAAGAAGGGCATCCTCAAAAGTTCTACTCTTTAAGGCATGCCACTCATCCCTCCAAGGGAGAGATGGGGCTTCCTTAAGAGGACTTTGAATCATAGGATATGATGGAAGCAAACAAAGCATTCCATGTTTGAGGAAAGATATGAACTAAGTCTAAAAAGCTCTTCCTAAAACCCTAATTTTCCTAAGCTCCTGACAAGCATTCCAACAGATGAGAGAATCTTCACATCCAAGCTCTTCAAGCTCTCCAAAGAATCTTCAATTGATCTTAAATTCATCCAAGCAAAGTCCAAGCCAAAAGCCCACCCAAAATGGCCTCAAACAAAATGAATAAACCAAGCATCCAAGGGAGAAACCCACAAACATCACACCAATTGCAAAATACAAATAAATGCTAAAATAGATCATAAAATCCTAATTAAATTTCTAAGGGAACCTAAGCCTATACCCAATACCCCATATAAATCCCAGGACCTAAATCAAACACCAAGTCCCCAAACTATGCCCTAAACTACAACTAGTTGTTTTGAAATCCTAAATCTAACACTCCTTATGTTCACCACTCAAATTGGCCTAAAACTTATTCACAAAAATATGATAAAATTTCTAAGGGTACATGCTTCTCTAAGCTAACTAATCCAACAAGAATCAACTCAAAATCATGCACCAATTGGTCACAATAAAATCCACAAAATCATGTAGCAAATATACAAAATTAAAGAAAATAATAAAATGGAGAAAATCAAATCAAATTGAAAAAATGGATGAAAATGAGATTTCTTGATTTCAGAAAATCACAATTAAATCCAGGATCATAGAGATATTTTTAAAATATTTTTTGAATCAATATTGGATTTAATATGGATTTTAGAAATCAAATGAATTAAAATAAATCCAAAAAGAATAAAAAAAAGAAAATAAAATGCTGAATAAAACAGGGAGCGTAGGATCATGAGACTGGGTAATCAAATCCAAGAGCCCTGAGGCTACCCACGTGAGGGTCCAGATGGCATCCCAGTCACACGCTGACTGGGATTAATGAAACGCAGCGTATTTGATTAAAGAGGGAAAGCTGAGTTTGAATCATATCCACACGATCATGCTTCCAAGTCAATGAGTCAACCTGATCCAACGCTTCAGGCTTCGTCTTCCCCAAAACTCAGGTGACCTGAGGCAATTCTCAGACGGTGGTTCACGGTGGAAAACACCGTCTTCTTCGGTGAGGTTCCAAACTCAGGTGGCCAAACGAAGCAAAGTTTATATCAATCTTGACCAGAAAATCACCAGGATCACGAATATCACCTCCATTTCATCTAGATCTTCCTAGGTTTTGAAATTCGAAGGCAAATAGAAATGCCACCACAAGAATTGATCATCACTAAACTCCAATCTAAAACCATAGGAATGATCCTCATGTTTCGTACATCATAATGATCTATCCAAATCAGTTCATAGCCTTAGGATCAACTCAATTCGTGCTCAACCAGAAATCACATGTCATCTTGGAATGTCTCTAACTGCTCAAATTTCTATCCAGAAATGACCTAAGTTCCATCTAAACCCTAACCACATGCAAGAATCTACCTAGTTCAGCCTAGATCATGAGGAAACTTGAGAGTTACATACCTGAAGAAATTGGATGAACAGAGGTAGTTGTAGCTCAATTCAACCTTCCAAACCTTCCAGACACGATCAAGAATGCAAGATAAAGCTTCTAGTATCTTCAATTTGGCTTGATCTTGATCCAAACTCAGAAACCGTTTTCAGTTGAAGCTCTTGAAACTCAACTTGCTATCTCCCTCTCCTCCATGAAATTTGCACCAACCTTCATCTGGAATCATTGAAATGAATATATAGAAGCTTCTCATGGGCTTCTAAGTCCAAATTAAGGCCCAATTCAGTGATCCAAAGTTTCTGATTTTCTCTTGAAAATCCAATGTGACAGTCACGATTCTGAGCTCTCAGCTTGCTCTAGAATGTTCTAACCAACTACAAATTGATCATGGAGTGTGTTTAGATAGCTATCTCAGCCTGAAATGCCTTGTTTTTTGTTTTGGAATTGTAACTTGTAAATGAAGTAATCACTTTTCAAAGTAAGTCATGAAATTAGGGCTCATCTCAAAATTGTGGAAATGTCATTGTGTTTAGAATGCAATTTCTGGTCAAAATGACTATTCACATGACATGTTTATGACTTATAATTCAAAAATCTCAATTTCCCTCCTTTGAATCATTTGAAAAATCCCTCTTTTTAGGCCATTTTGGAGCACTTCTTGATACAAGCTCATTCAACCCACCATGACTTCACATCTAACCTAAAACCATCATTTTAAGCACATCTCATGTTGAACAATTTTTCATTTGAAGAGTGGAAGATGGAGATTTTGGCACATTCTTGAAAATGACCTATAATTTAACTTTCCCAAAATACCCCTGGATTGCCAAGATCATAACTTGAGTTCCACAAATCTTCTTGAGGACTTCTAGTACTAAAATTAAAGCTAAGATCAAGACCTAAAACTCTTATGTTGGCCAAGAATCCATTTGAAAACTCCTTGAGGGGAAAAAGTTACTTGGAAGTCAAGTGACTTTCACAGATCAATTTCAGTGTCCTCTGGTGACTTGTAACTTGCAAGAACCATAACTTGAGTTATACAAATCTTCTTGAAGACTTCTAGTACTCAAATTAAAGGTATTTAGAATCTATACAAGTTTCATGTTGACCAAAGATCCATTTGAAACTTGTATTTTTACTTATGTGGCTTGGAAGTCCAGTGCTATACAGGGGATTTTACCCTAGGAACCCTGTCTCAAACACCTCCAACCACTCTTGATTCTTTTGAACTTGGTCTTGGCTCATCCACACACATGCTTCAACATATCAATCCATGACTTCCATGACCTAGAGCTAGGTCTTGATTCCCTTTCTTTGCTCTCATTGACCTAGGGTTACCCAGATGAAACCCTACTTGTACACACCTCAACCATGGCTCTTGAACTTGATACAATGACTTGTCTAAGCTCCTTCTTGACTTTCTAGAGACTCATTAAGCTTCATTCACACATCATACCCTTGATCAAGACTCCTTAAACCCTAGAGGCTCCTCAGATACCTCCTCACACTTGAAGATAGGCCTCATACAGATGATCAAACTCCTCAAGGACACCCTCTTTTGACATGATACTCCTGATGACTTTTCTATTTTGTGTGAACCTCCAGCTAGGCTCTTTATTTCATATCTCACCCTTGATCCCCTGCACAATTAATGATGTTATGCTATGCCAATGTTAGGGCTATGTTATGCTATGCAAATGAAATGCAATGAAACATAAATCAGGCAAGAAAAGGTTAAGCAAATTTTGGGGTGCAACACCAACAAAATGCACTTAAGACCGATCCCGCGTCTTAATCTCATGCATTCAAATAATTCATCCCTTCAAGAATTACAACATGATTGCACACACAACATATTCATAACAATTCAAGGCATTCACATTCAATACCATCATCCCATTCATCAAAACAATGCACACATATCCACGATATGTTCCCACGCATTACATACATTAGCATACAACAATATGCATTCACATACTTATTAGACAATACGCACATATTCACTAATATGTGTTGCACCCTAAAATTTGCTCAACCTTATTCCTTGGATTTATGTTTCATCATCATTAGCATTTGCATGTAGGGTCATGTACATAGACTAACCATCTGCATAGCATAAGCATAGCAAGTCATTCAACAGGGGACCAATCATTATTTTCATCTCTAGAGGCCTAGCAAGAGGTTATTATTCCAATTCAGTCATATTCAAGTCATCAAGAAAGAATTTGAAAGCAAAGAGTTCAGCAGATCAAGCCTTGAGTCCATCTCCTAGCTGAGGGTATCTGAGGATCAACAAGAGGGTTATGGGCTGTGAAGTGAAAGCATGGAGAGCATCTAGACATCTTGAGAGACTTATAAAGTCATTTGGAGAAGAAAGCAAGTCATTGATGAAGGCACAAGAGCTACAGTTGAAGACAGTCAACTAGGGTTTCATCTGGGTCAACCCTAGGTCAACCCTAGGTCAATTGACTGACTTAAGAGGGCATTCAAGTCTATTGGAGAGATGTGGGGATCATCATTGAACATATGAAGAAGGATATGGAGATATGACAAGGAGAATTCAAGAGAAATCAAGGAGAAGAGGAGTTACTAAATTAGGGTTTCTCTGTAAAATCCCCTAGTTTAGGTCAAATTTCCAAGCAAGATAAGTCAAAATGCTAGCTTCAAATGGCTTCTTGGCCAACATGAAAATTGTAGAGGATCTCAAGACCTTTAATTTGAGTGGTGGAAGACCTCAAGGAGATTTATAGAACTCAAGTTATGGTCCTTGCAAGTTATAGGTCATCTGGGGTGTCTGAATTTTTGTCTGTGAAAGTGACTTGACTTCCAAGCTAGTTTTACCCCTCAAGGAGATTTCAAATGAATTCTTGGTCAACATAAGAGTTGTTCCTCATTGTCTTAGCTTTCTAGAATGGTATGGCATGCCTTCATATGATGTGGAGAACTCAACTTATGGTCTTGACAAGCAAAGGGTATTTTGGGCATTTGTGAATTACAGGTCATTTTAACCTATACCCAAAACTCACACAAGGAGGCCTCAAATGGAAAAACTTACAACATCAAACTTGCTCCAAATGGGATTTTAAGTCTAGAAAGAAGGTCACAAGTTATTGGAGAAGCTCATAGCATGGAGTTGCATGATAGGTCAAAATATGAACTAAAAAGGCTTATAAAGTGAATAATTTCAAGTTGGAAAATGGTTTGGGAGATTTACAAGTCCAAATGGAGACTTCCAATATATGATTTTGAATGGAAAAACAATTCTAAGAACAATGGTTCACACACTTTTTTGAGTTTAGAAGGAAAAAATGAAGTTATCCATGGTTGCTTATCATTTAAGAAACATAATCAAAATGGATCAAAATTTGAAAACAAGGGAATGTGCAAGATGGATCTAGAATGTTCATTTGGGGTCTATATATTCATGAAATGTGCATTGATCAAGGGTTGGCCTCATTTGCACCAAGATTTTCACAAGATTTCTCATTCTTTCCATTGAAGTTTCATTGCAATTCTCACAAATTCTTCACCAAATCTTCATCATAATCAACCTTCTCATACTGATTCATCATCATATAGCATAATTCAATCAAGAACAAGGTGGTTATCATCCATTTTCGAGTGCTTTTCTCAAGATCATCAAAATCACAAGTTCAAGTGGATTGCATGATTCAAGCAAGGAACCTCCAAGTTTGTGCATACAGAATCAAGTTCCTCAAGGATTGATCAAGATTCAACACTTAAAAGCCTCAGATCTTCCATCTCCATAGCTGTTTGCAAGATTTCACACAAGGTAAGTTTTCATTCAAACTGCTTGATCCAGTTAGTTAGGCATGTTTTTGTTAGTGTAGAATTGATCTAGGTGGTTAGGAGAGTAAGTTAGATGAATTTGGAGAGATTTGGTGATGGTTAGTGACAGGTGTAATGAACTGTTGGTGCTTATATCTCTTAGATTAGTGTGTTATAATCGTGGCTTGATAGCATGTGTTAACCTCCATTAGTTGTAGTTCAATTTAGGCTAAGTTTGGGGAAGATTGGTGATGATGCATATCAGTGCATTTCAATGAAGGCCGAGTGTGGATCCAATCGAATTTGTTGATGTGGTGAATTTCAAAGCGAATTGATGCCCTAAGCTTGTAGAGGGAGAGATTTGGAACAGATTTCATGTTTACAGCATGAGGATTCATTGCGTATGGAGTGAGAACAGAGAGGTGGAACCTTGCTCGTGCATGGCTGCCATGGTGAAGAGAAACCCTAGTTGCAGGGCGTTTGGGGAAGATGAAATCAGGGCCATTCATTGTGCCTTGGACCTTTGACTTGGGAAGGCATCCTAGGGCTGAGATTTAACCTGATTTGTGGAGGGAGATGCGTTGGCCCTAAACGCACCGTTTCATTAATTGAAACGGGCGGGCCTGAGTGCTGTTGATAATTGCACCCCCAATGTGAGCCCAATTCCAGGTTTCAACGTGGTTTGGTTTCTATTTTCACCCCCCTGCTGGTTTTCTTTTATTTCAATAACTCTGAAGTGATTCTGGGCCTGAATTGATTTGCTATGCGCACCCTACCCTGTCTGGCCCATACAATAATGAACTGAGCGCGCCTACTGAATGCACCCCCCTCATTCATTTCCTTCATTTTATTTTTCTTATTTCATTTTAATATTTTACCAATTTCATAAAATCATAAATAATTCATAAAAAATGCTTTTTAATTCATTCTTTTTACCATGTTTTCATTAAAATGTCTAGAATATTATAGGAAAATAAATTTTCATTTTTAGTTTTATTTCATATTTTTTTCATATTTTCTAAATAAATGTCATATTAAATAGTTACGTTTCATGCATTATTTTTATGATTTTTGTTCTCTCACATGCTTTAATATTTTTTGATCATTCTTTTCATATTGTTTAGATGAGATATTAGGCTTATAGAAATATTTTAGTTCCCATTTTTAGGAGTTAGTTTTAGGTGATCAATAAATGCTTGAATATCATGATCAAAACTAGGGTTTTAGGTGACAATTTAGGAGTTTGATTTCATTTCCCTTAGGACTTAGGATTTAAATAGATTAGTTATGGGACTATAGGGGCTATGGGTAGTTATTAGATCCCTTAGAGAAAAGTTAGGATTCCCCTACTGATATTATTACTGTCTGTATATCTGCTGTCTGGTGTGGTGTGCCCTCTGGGGATTGTTGATTGTTTGATTGGGTATTGGGTTTGTCTGGGGCCCTGGGGAAGCTGAAGATTTGTGGAGATGAAGACCATTGGAGAGTCAAAGACTGAAGATCAACTGCCAGAGTTGAGGAGGAGTTTCTTGCTATCAGTTGCTGAGGAGACTAGGGTTTAGGAGCTAGGCAGAGCTCTAGATTAGAAAGCTTGTTTCTCAAACATGGATTGCCTTGTCTGCATCCATTCTTCTCTGTGATTCAGAGTCTCTCTAAGACACTCACCCCCTTCCTTTGGAAGGCTTGGTGACAGTACCTATGAGATAGAACTCTTGAGAGAAAATGTCTCTTGTGTTAGAAGCAGTCTGTTCACCACCTTTGGTAGTCAGCTGATTGCTTAACACCCAATTCACTCTTGTGACTAATCCCTCATCCTGGAGGTTTGAACTTGAAGAAAAGCCATTGCAGATGGAAGACTGATGATCAAAGCCCTTGTCTGAAGGCCATGAAGATGGAGTGATGCTTGTTGAAGCCTGTAGCTGATTGGAGATTACTTGAAGCCAGTTGTTGATGCTGTTTCTTCTATTGCTGTATTTCATTTGTTGATGTATTGATTGGTTTTCTGAACTGTATTGTTTGCTGTTTACCCTGCTGGGTTGAAAGTGAAGCCTGTTCACTTTTGCCTATTGTTTTCTAGGTTCGAGGTTGAGTGGGACTCCCTTGCCTCGCTTGTATTGTTGCATCCATGCATTTTACTGTTTTACTGTATATATCGGATATTGTTTCTGTTTCCGTTTATCCCTTAGGATCTCTGTTTCTCTCTGTGCAAGAGAGGAGCATGATAGACACTAGGTCTTAACCCATGCATGATAACATTAGGTTAGTTTGTTCCCCTTCACAACCGTAAGTTAGAATTCTGTCCCTTTCTTTCTCAAAACAAACAGAAAAACACATAAAGATTTCAAACACAATAAAAGACACTTCTTCCGTAAAAGAATGTGAACTCATCAAAACGTCATTTTTGCCCCCTTGGACTGTTAATCAGAAAAACCTTTTTCAGAAGGAATAAAATCAATCAAGACAAGCTTGTGTCGTACGTGGCCCGAACTGCGTTTGCTCTGATCTTTCATGCTGTATGAAAGTACGTAGGCATAGGATGCGATATCCTAGCGAGCAACCTTCCCCTCCTTTCCCGTAGGTAGGCGAACTACGTTGACTCTGATTTCTCGTTCCAGACGGGAATACGTAGGCATAAAGTGCGATACTTTGCCGAGTCATTTTATTTTCATTTTCTTTTCTTTTTCACCCTTGACCTATAGTTTAGATAGAATAACAATCCATACCCGAAAACAAGCGTGGATCCCGTCGAGTACGACGGACGTGAGGGGTGCTAATACCTTCCCCTTGCGTAACCGACTCCCGAATCCAGGTTTTGGTTGCGATGACCATACCTTTCCCGTGTTGTGCGAGGTTTACTCTGAGCGTTTCCTTTCCCTCCCGTGGGATAAATAACGCACGGTGGCGACTCTTCTGTTCAGCCGGCGCCGATTTTCGCAGTAGCGACAGCTGGCGACTCTGCTGGGGATCCAACGTCCCCTGGCTGCTAAGGACTGCGATGGTTCTTATGCATTTGGGATCCAACGTCCCTTGAGAGAGTCAATCCTAACGCTTGTTTTCCCGTCGAGGATTTTGTATGGAGTTATTGTATATTTCTAACCTTGTATTTTCAGCTTTATATATTGATTATTATTGCCGTATTGGGGTGTGACGGGTGTTCTGATATTGAGAGATAAGCCGGACCTGGGCTTGAGTGCACCTAGAATTAGAGTAGAAATTAGTGGGCGCCCGCTTGCTTTGCTTGCTTTGGTGTCCCATGAAATCTACACTCAGACGAGGTTCCTCTGGTTGGCCTCCTGCCCCTTCCTTTGGTTGGCGTGGGTTGCTGGTTAGTTGGATTGTCGACTCTGGGGACCGATCATTTGGAAGTTGGCTGAGTGAGGCCTCTTCAGGATTTGATGATGCCACTCCTTCTGGGAATCGTATCATTAACCCTGAAAGTCTGTGACGCCGACGACCGCATAGGATGCCGTACCTTGTGCCAGTTATAGGGCCACCCACCTGTGAGGGGATTCAGGGTTATGCAGGTAACTAGACCTCCAGACTACCGGCTATTTCTTGATCAGAGACCTTGGTTATTTATGAGGAGTTATGAGGTCTGTCAGAGACCATGTGGAGATTTATTCTGAGGTCTGTCAGAGACCATTTGGAGATGTATTCTGAGGTCTGTCAGAGACCATTTGAGAGGTGTTTTGAGGTCTGTCAGAGACCAATTATGGATGTGATTTGAGGTCTATCAGAGACCAGTTGGAGTTATGGTTTGAGGTCTGTCAGAGACCAGTGTTGGAGTTCTATTTTAGGTCTATCTGAGACCAGGGTTTGGTGACTTCTGGATGGTCTATCTGAGACCTTTCTTGATTGGGTTTAGGCTATTCAGCTGCAGCTTTGGTCCCTGTTGAATGTTACTTGCATTGCATCCCTGCATATCCATTATCATTTGCATTTCACTAACGTGTGTCTGTGCTGCAGGTGCATTTGCATTTCCCTAGTTCTAGTGCCCAGACTTCTGAGTGTTTGATCATGACTAGCCTACGGAGAACGGTTGCTTACAAATTGCCTACGCCTGATATTGTTCCTTTACTGGGGTTGATCTCTCTTGCTGATGAGGGTGTTCGTAGGAGTTTCCGGATGAGCTATGGTAGACTACTGAGATTGGTGTGTAAACCTACAGAGGTAGAGTTAGATGGGCTGTATGCTTTGATGCAATTCTATGACCCTGCTTTGAGGTGTTTCACGTTCTCTGACTTTATTATGGGACCGACTCTGGAGGAATACGCTGAGTATGTTGAGCTGCCCGTGCAGAACCAGGTTCCATTCATTCATTATGATGCCAAACCTAAGCCGGAGGAATTGGCCAAAGCCTTGCATATTGATGCTTCTGAACTTGTGACTACTGTTTCCCGTGGAGTTCCAGGCTTCTCATTTCAGTTCTTGGTGGGTAAAGCCCAAGAGTACGCCAAGAATGGGTGCTGGGTTGCTTTCAACGCTGTGTTGGCCTTGTGCATTTATGGCATAGTATTGTTCCCCAATATACCGGATTTTGTGGACTTCGATGCTTTCTACTTGTTCGCCGCTGGTAATCCCGTACCTACCTTACTCGGAGATCTCTACCATTCACTGCATTACAAGAATGAGAAGGGAAGAGGGAAGAATGTTCATCTGTGTGTACCCTTATTGAGTATGTGGTTTGAGAGTCATCTTCCTAAGAGAGGATCTGCTGCAGAGACTACAGTCCCAGTTGGTTGGCCGGAGCGCCTGATGAGGCTATCGTCGGAAGATATGGAGTGGTTTGATAGAGACCTGTTGGGATCTGAGCTCATCTTCAGTTGTTCTGGTTACCCTAATGTCCCATTGATTGGAAGAAAAGGGTGTATCAATTACAACCCTTCTCTATTCATTCGCCAGTTCGGATATGCGCTAAAGAATCCACCTCAAGAGGAAGAAGTACAGGAATCTCTGTACTCCACCGGTGACGTGAAGGGGGAGTTATTAGCCAAGTTGCGACATGCTTGGACGCGTATTAACCGCAAAGGGAAGCCGTTGTTAGGAAAGAATGACTGTCAGGCCTATGCACCTTATAGAGTTTGGATTCAGGAGAGGGCTAGTCAGTTGAGGATGCCGTTTCCAGAGGCACCAATTCTTGATCCTATTCTGATAGAAGAGCCGACCACTGTTTCTAGGGAAGTCTATGAACAGGTTGTGAGGGAGAAAGAAGCCTTAATGAAGATTAACGAAGGGTTAGAGCAAGAACTAGCCCAGGTACGCAGCGAGAAAAACAAGGCCGTATATGCTTTCCAACAACAGATTGAGCTGGTAAACAGGTTAGGAGCTGAGTTGACCGAGGAAAAGAAAAAGCGCGAACGTCTGGGGCAAGAGTTCAGAAGCTCCCATGACATGCTGGAAGCCAAAAAGAAGGCGCTCGACGCAGCACACCGAGAGATATCTTCTTGCAATAAGACTTGGAATGCTACACTCACCAACAACAAGCAGAGGGAGGATAAGCTGAAGCAGCAAATTTCCGACCTCGAAGAGAAGTTGAAGTCTAGCATCAAGAAGTGTGAGGAAGAAGTGATGAACCGGTATAGTGTCCAGCATGCACTGAACAAGGCAATCAAATCCAGAGATGAAGCAGTGTCCCAGAAGCGAAAGTTAGAAGATTGCTTCGGAGAAGCAGCGTGGGAAGAAACTGCTGAAGACGTACGCCGTGTCCTTCAGAAGAGAAACCAGCTTGTTGAAGGGCTGCTTGATCGACCAAGCCATCCGGAGACCAAGAAGTTGATAGAGGAGTACCAGACTTTTGGGAGGATCTGATCATTCCATTATTTGTATGCTTTATTTGCATAGTGCTGACCATCACCAGGATTGTTGGTTGAGGTCATGCCATCTTTGTACTCTCAGTGACATTGTACCCTGGGCTTATTGATTCTCTCTGTTATATACGAGGCTTTCTATGATTCAGCTCTGATATTCCTATTGTCAACACTGTCACCGCACCGGCACCTTCGCACTAGAACTGGGGGAATGAACTTCCCTAATGCACAGACACATTGCATTGCATCCATATTCATATTGCATAACAGGTAATCTATGAATGGTGTCTTATCTCCTGCTTTGATTCAGGTACTTAACAGGATTCCAGATCAACATCCGCACCGCTATTCTACACGATCCAACTGTCGGAAAGTCATGGACCAGATTCAGAATGAGATGCAGGATGTACGCGAGAAGCTCGCCCTCTTCATGCAGACCATGGAGGCTATAGCAAAAGGGCAAGAGAACTTGCAGGCCATGGTCCAGCCTCTGTTGGCTCGCAACGCTGGTCATGGTAACGAAGATCATCAGTCTGTCCGGGTTGATACTGCTCATGGAGATGGCACTCCAACGCCAGTGGCTCCGCCTGTCGTCAATGTGAATGCTGCTAACGTCAACCACGCTACCGCTGCTGTGAATGGTAACGTCGGAGTTGGTAATGAAACTGCTGTCCACAACGCTGGGCTGGGTGATGTCAATGTGGGAGATAATCTCGGAGGCAATGGCTTTGTCAACGCTGGGTTCGGATTCAACGATCAGGGATTCGACAATACTGGCAAGTATGGCTTTAATGCTCAAGGCTTTGGGCAAGATGGTTATGGTATGGTCCATCAGGGCTACGGAGGTTTTGGAAACGGAAACGGTGCTGGTTTTATGGCTGGAGGTCCTGCTGGAGGTGTTCAAGGGTATGGCAACAGAGGCCGAGTTCCGGGGATGAATCAGGTCAGAGCGGGACGTAATAATGCATATGATGGATACGGGGCTGGAAACGGTATGTGGCAAGAGGATCAACAGGAAGACGCCTTCTCTGGAGGGGGCTTTGAAGGGCCGATGGATGATTCTCAAAAGATTAGAATGCTGGAAGAGCAAATGAAGGGAGTCTTAAACCAGAGTGCTGTGGGTCTGGACATGGCAACAATGGGCTTGGTACCTGGGCTGAGGGTGCCGATCAAGTTCAAAGCGCCTGTGTTCGATAAGTACAAAGGAGATACATGTCCGAAAGTGCATGTACGAGCTTATTACAGAAAGATGTCCGCATATTCCACTGACGAAAGAATGCTCATGCATTTCTTTCAGGATAGCCTATCGGGTCCTTCCTTAGAGTGGTACATGGGGTTGGAGCCCACTGATATCAAGACTTGGAAGCAATTAGCGGAGGCGTTCGTAGCCCATTACAAATATAACAGCGACCTGGCACCCAATCGGGTCCAGTTGGCCGGGCTTTCGCAGAAGAAGGGGGAGAGTTTTAAAGAATACGCGCAAAGGTGGCGCGATATGGCTGCCAGGGTCCGTCCTCCGGTCGAAGATAAAGAAATGAACGATATGTTTGTTGGTACATTCACTGGGCTATTTCATGATATGTTGTTTCATACGTCTCTGGCTAGTTTTTCAGACCTGATTCTGATGGGTGAAAAGATTGAGCGGAACATTAAGCAAGGGAAGTTCCAGGTCGATGAGTCAGCTGCATCTGGCAGTAATAGGAAAGCTTATGGTGGGCGCCGTCAGGGCGAAGCTAGCGCGGTATTTGGAGGCCGAGGCCGAGGCCGAGGCAGGGGAAGAAATCAATATCGTCAGCAGCAGCAAGTGTCGAGTGTCACTATTCCTTATCAACAGCAGCCAATCCAGCAACAACAACAGGTTCAGCAGCAACCAATGCCACAGCAGCAGCAGCCTCAGCAGGGGGCACAGCAAGCTCAACGAAGATTTCAGGGTGGTAAGCCGAGAAGGGTGTTCGAGAAGCCTCCCTCTAACTATGCGGATTTATTGCAGACCTTGTTGGGATTAAATCTGGTGGAGAAAAGGACCTTGGCACCGATAACGGGAACTCCCCCGTTCGGCTATGATGCGAATAGGCGCTGCGAGTTTCATTCTGGGGCCCCGGGCCATGATATAGAAGGTTGTCATGCTTTTAAGCACGTTGTGCAGGATCTCTTGGACAACAAGTCTATCAACTTCGGAACGACCGGTGCGAATATAGTCCAGAAACCCATGCCTAATCATGGGGCGAATGCCGTGCTGACTGAGGAAGGTCTGAATCTGATTATGAATGTTGAGGATTTAAAGACGCCGCTGAGCGAAATAAAAAGCCGACTGTTGCAAGGAGGTGTTTACCCGGGTTGTAATGAGTACTGCTTAGATTGTTGGGCCCTGTCTGGGGGGTGTGAGGATTTGAAGAAAGGCATTCAGGCCTTGATTGATGAAGGTGTATTGCAGTTTGATAGAACAGCAACTGAGGAGCCGGCAGGGGCAGTAGTGGATAATCGGAGTGATGTTGCCACAGTGACAATTCCTAGGAAGACGATCACCATTTCAGCACCAGCTCAGCGACCACCAATTACTATAACTAAAGCCGGGCCAATCCCGTATGAGAGCACGAAAGCGGTCCCATGGTCATATGGGCTAGAGGTGTATTGTGACGGGATTAAAATCGATGTTAACAAGCAGTCAGCGGAGATTGTAGATAATGTTGTGGGCTCAGGAGGCATGACGAGAAGCGGCAGGATCTTTATATCTCCTGAAGTGGAAGCCGAAAGGCTAGCGAAAGGAAAAGGGAAAGCGGTGGAGAATGTTCCGGTTCAAGCAAATGAAAAAGAAGCAGCATCTAAGGATGTCGAAGAATTCATGCGCTTAATTCGGAAGAGCGATTATAAAATTGTGGAGCATCTGCAGCAAACACCGTCCAAAATATCTATATTGTCATTGCTGTTGTGTTCAGAGGCTCACCGAAACGCTTTGCTGAAAGTCCTGGACACTTCTTTTGTACCACAGGATGTCTCCGTGAACCAGCTAGAAGGAGTATTGGCACACGTAAATGCAGGCCACAGTCTGGGCTTTACTGATTTCGACTTGACTCCGAAAGGAAGGGATCATAATATGGCATTACATGTATCTGTTGAGTGCAGAGGGTCGACAATGTCGCACGTATTGGTTGACACCGGGTCGTCTTTGAATGTGCTGCCTAAGAAGGCTATGATGAAGCTGGATGTTCGAGGAATTTTGTGCACACCAAGTGATTTGGTAGTCAGAGCGTTTGACGGCACTCGGAGAACAGTCTTCGGATCAATTACCTTGCCTCTGCAAGTGGGGCCGGAAGTGTTTGCAACGGAGTTTTATATCATGGATATACAGCCTGCGTACAGCTGCTTGCTGGGAAGACCTTGGATTCACGGGGCAGGGGCAGTCACGTCAACCCTGCATCAGAAGTTAAAGTATATGGTCGGAGACAGTGTAGTCACCGTGTGCGGAGAAGAAGACATCCTGGTCAGCCATCTTTCTTCGTTCAAATATGTGGAAGTCGACGGGGAGATCCACGAGACGCCATGCCAAGCATTCGAAGGTTTGCGCATAAAGGACAAGGGTCCCGGGCCAAGCAAAGTGCCGGAGATAGCTGTTTCTTCGTATAAAGAGGCTCAAGCGCTAGTGAAAGCAGGAGAAGCCACGGGCTGGGGCAAAGTATTGGACATTCCTGTGAAAATGGACCGGTTCGGGCTGGGGTACCGACCGTCGTCATCAACTCCTTCTGTGGGGGCCCCTCATTTCAGAAAGTCAATCACCATCTCTGCCAGTGGAGTATGCCATGAATCTGTCAATGCTGCTTCAGAATCCGATGAAGGGGACAGCGACTGTGATATGGATGCCTGGATTCAGCCAAGCACGCCAGGACAAGGACTGTGCAACTGGTCCATTCAGGAGCTTGTTCCTGTGACTTTTAAACAGTAATGCTTTGCTTTATTAATTGTTGAATAATCTGATGTCTTGCCCGGGGCATCAGGATTTGCTTAGGGCTGTGTTGTTATAAACATTGCTTCGTTAATCATTAAATAAATGGCGTTTTTTCATGTGTAAATACTGTAATCCCTGTCTTTCTTGTTTTGTATTTTTCAATAAAATGGCAACCTGATTATCCGCTTTATACGCATTTTGAAGCACTTAACCCTTTCTTTTGCAGGATAACATTTTCAGATGACATCCTTGAATCACCTATGACTCGTCCCGACTTCGAGCACCCGGTATTCCAGACCGAAGAAGAGGTTGTCGAAGATAGCGACGTTCCTGAAGAACTGTCTTGGTTGGTGAAGCAAGAGGAAAGAGCCATTCTGCCTCACGACGAGGTTATCGAAATTATCAATTTGGGGTCGGAAGGGGTTGAGAAAAATATTCGTATCGGAGCCGCACTGCAGAGTGATATCAAGCGAAAACTGGTTGAAATGCTCCGAGAGTATAATGATGTATTCGCTTGGTCGTATCAAGATATGCCAGGGCTCGATACAGATATGGTTGTGCATCGCCTGCCACTGAAAGAAGACTGCCCGCCTGTCAAACAAAAACTTCGCAGAACTCGCCCAGATATGGCAATGAAGATCAAAGAGGAGGTTCAGAAACAGTGGGACGCTGGTTTCCTGGCTGTGACGAAGTATCCCTCATGGGTTGCTAACATCGTACCAGTGCCAAAGAAAGATGGCAAGGTTCGAATGTGCGTGGATTATAGAGATTTGAATAAAGCAAGCCCAAAAGACGATTTTCCACTTCCTCACATTGACGTGTTAGTTGATAATACCGCTCAATACTCTGTATTCTCCTTCATGGATGGCTTTTCAGGCTATAATCAGATTAAAATGGCACCAGAGGATATGGAGAAGACTACTTTCATAACACCTTGGGGAACATTTTGCTACAAAGTGATGCCCTTTGGTTTGAAAAATGCTGGGGCAACATATCAGCGTGCGATGACGACTCTCTTTCATGACATGATGCATAAAGAGATCGAAGTTTATGTTGACGATATGATTGCCAAATCCCAGACGGAGGAAGAGCATCTGGTGAATCTGTTGAAGTTGTTTAAAAGGCTTAGGAAGTTCAGGCTGAGGCTGAACCCTAACAAATGCACCTTCGGGGTGAGATCGGGTAAGCTCCTGGGGTTCATAGTAAGCGAAAGAGGAATAGAGGTCGATCCTGCTAAAATAAAAGCGATTCAAGAAATGCCGACGCCTAAAACAGAGAAAGAGGTGCGCGGGTTTTTAGGGAGATTGAACTACATTGCCCGGTTCATATCTCACCTAACGGCCACGTGTGAACCATTATTCAAGTTGCTAAAGAAAGATCAAGCTGTAACATGGAACGATAATTGTCAAAAGGCGTTCGATAAAATAAAGAAGTATCTGCAGGAGCCTCCTATTTTGATTCCCCCAGTGGCAGGGAGACCCTTGATAATGTATTTGACGGTTCTTGAGGGAAGCATGGGTTGCGTTCTCGGTCAACACGACGAGACGGGGAGAAAAGAGCATGCGATCTATTACCTGAGTAAGAAATTTACAGACTGTGAATCTCGATACTCAATGCTGGAGAAAACTTGTTGCGCGCTAGCTTGGGCCGCCAAGCGTTTGAGGCAGTACATGCTGAATCATACAACCATGCTCATCTCGAAGATGGATCCAATCAAATATATATTCGAAAAGCAGGCGTTGTCAGGTAGAATTGCCCGGTGGCAGATGATCTTGACTGAATATGATATTCAATACGTCTCGCAAAAGGCGATAAAGGGGAGTGTGTTGTCTGAGTATCTGGCGGAGCAGCCTATTGAAGAGTATCAATCGATGAGATTTGACTTTCCTGACGAGGATATCATGTATCTCAAGATGAAGGATTGCGAAGAGCCGTTACCAGACGAAGGACCAGAGCCGGGGTCCAAATGGCAGATGATATTTGATGGAGCTGTGAATGCTTACGGTAGCGGAATAGGGGCAATCATCACCACGCCACACGGGTCGCACATCCCGTTTACTGCCCGATTGACCTTTGCCGTTACCAACAATGAGGCCGAATACGAAGCTTGTATAATGGGGCTTGAAGAAGCCATTGATTTGCGAATCAAACATCTAGACGTATACGGAGACTCAGCTCTGGTAGTGAATCAGATCAAAGGGGAATGGGAGACACGTCAGCCCAACTTGATACATTATATGAATTATGCAAGGAGATTGTTGCCTTTCTTCGACAAAGTTGAATTGCATCACGTGCCACGGGCAGAAAATCAAATGGCTGACGCCCTTGCCACTTTGTCTTCCATGTACAAGGTCAATTTCTGGAACGAAGCTCCCCAAATCACTATCTCTCGGTTGGACAGGCCAGCTTATGTATTTGCTATTGATGAAGCGTCTGATGGCAAACCGTGGTATTTTGATATCCTTAATTTCCTGAAGAATAAAGAGTATCCGGCTGGGGCATCCAGTCAAGATCAGAAGACTCTCAGGAGATTAGCGGGTAACTTCTACTTGAATCCAGATGGCGTCTTATACAGAAGGAACCACGACTTGGTGTTGTTGCGTTGTGTAGACGAGAAAGAAGCAAAGCTTCTCATGGAGGAAATTCACGAAGGTGCATTCGGCACGCATGCTGGTGGGCACGCTATGACGAGGAAATTGCTGAGGGCAGGTTACTTTTGGCTGACGATGGAAACTGATTGTTTCAAATTTGCAAGAAAGTGCCACAAGTGCCAAATTTACGCTGACAAAATCCATGTGTCTCCGAGTCCTCTAAATGTGATGTCATCTCCATGGCCATTCTCAATGTGGGGAATCGATATGATCGGAAAGATTGAGCCGACGGCTTCTAACGGGCATCGGTTCATTCTCGTAGCAATCGATTATTTCACCAAGTGGGTGGAAGCGGCGTCTTACGCAAATGTAACGAAGCAAGTGGTGGCCAGATTCATCAAAAGAGATATCATTTGCCGATATGGGATTCCCGAGCGGATAATCACGGATAATGGTTCTAATCTGAACAACAAAATGATGAAGGAGCTCTGTCAGAATTTCAAGATCGAACATCACAACTCCTCCCCTTACCGACCCAAGATGAATGGCGCTGTCGAAGCGGCCAATAAGAATATCAAGAAGATAGTCCAGAAAATGGTGGTGACGTATAAAGATTGGCATGAAATGCTACCTTTCGCTTTGCACGGTTATCGTACGACGGTACGCACATCAACCGGGGCAACTCCGTTCTCGTTGGTATACGGAATGGAAGCGGTATTACCATTGGAAGTTGAGATCCCTTCTCTGAGGGTATTGCGAGACGTTCAGCTGGACGAGGCAGAATGGGTAACGAACAGATTGAACCAACTAAGTTTGATGGATGAGAAGAGGCTAGCTTCTCTGGCATACGGTCGTTTGTATCAAAGACGAATGAAGAAAGCGTACGGACAAGAAGATATTTTCCGCGAAGCTTTCAGACGGGCGACCTTGTGCTGAAAAGGATTCTCCCGCCGCAAGCAGATCACAGGGGCAAGTGGACCCCCAACTACGAAGGGCCATACGTTGTCAGTAAGGTCTTTTCAGGAGGAGCGTTATTGTTGTCCACCATGGACGGGGAAGACTTTGCGTCACCTGTGAATTCGGACGCAGTTAAAAAATACTTTGCTTAAAATAGACCCGCTGGACAGAAAAAAAAGAGAGTCCAGGCAAAAATGGGGCATCCTGGCGAACCAAAAACAGAATGAAAGGTTCGGGCAAAAGTTAGGGATAAAATTGAAAAAATGTACACCCGCGAAGTTGAAAACCTACACTGGGCGGCTTCGGCAAAAAGGGGTATCCCGGTGAACTGAAAACCCGTAAAGGGCGGTTCACGCAAAAGTTAGGGGATGAGAAAAGCAAATGACTGCGGTCCGAATTTGGTATTACAATGAGCATCAGTGCGGGAGAATATGTTTGAGGAGTCAGTTATCGGATACAACCTCTTCAGAAGTGGGGATACCGGGAAAGTATAAAAGTCGGGACGAGTCATGGGAGGATCAGTTCGTGGTGTTCATCTGCATCCAGTTGCCGACATGTGTACAAAATTTAATTTGTCAATATTTATGCTTCTTGTGAATACTTGCATACTTGTATATTTGCTTTGTGTAGCTTCCTCTTTTCAGGAGTTACATCCCGTGTACAAAAAACTCCGCCCATTCAGGGGCCCAATCAATGAAAAATGTGTTATTCAGTACTCGATGCCTGTTCTTTACTGTTTTGCGCATGATAAAACGCCTAAGTTTATTGAAGCTAGCATGAGTATAACATTACTGGCCCTTGCCAACAATTGTTAAAGCTTTGAATTGACTGAGTGTAACGTCACTAACCTGAATCGATTGGGATCGCATAGGCTTGTCGCGTTTTGTTTGTGTTGTTGCAGGTTTCATAACCGTACGAGGAAGATGATCAAAAGATTGCAATAGTGAAAGGCTTGATCCCCACGCAGGTCATGCGTGCTTCTTCCTGAAGAAGGATAGAATTCCCCAGCTAGCCGTAGCTTATCCAAAGGACGTGCTCCAGAGAAGTTACTCGTCTTCAGCAGAGTTTGGCGATTCCGAGATCGTCAGGCTGTATTCAGACAGGTTCATTTCCCCCCGCAAGGTCATGCACTCTCCCCCAGTGGAGTCAGTTAATTTTCCCCGAGAGAATCATCCCATCCCCAGAGGAGTTCTCTTTTCAGCAAGTGTTCTTTCCTTCCAGTGGAGTCTGAAGATCAAGACTCTCCCCAGCAGAGTTGATGTTGGGTCCTGTCATTTATTTTGTCAAAGGTACTGGTGATATCGGTTCACATTCCAGCAGAAAGTCCGATGGTGCCAGGCGCATCTGCCATTCCCCAACAGAGTTATATTCCCCAGCAGGGGGTTACCTCAGCAAGGTGTTTGGTTTGAGTTATATTCCCCAGCAGGGGGTTACTTCAACAAGACGTGTGGTTTGAGTTCCCGACTTCCCAGCAGGGTCGACTTCATCCTACCAGCATTTATTTTGCTGGAATAACTTCGTAGCATCAGGCTATCCCTGGCGAGTCGACGTTATCCTCCCAGCATTTATTTTGCTGAAGCAATTTCTGTACTCTAGTGGTTCAGGTGGAGAGAGCTCTTGCTCAAATAAATTACCAAACAGTCAAGATCTCGGCAGGAGATATTCAATAATAATGTCAGTTTCGGCGATATTCTCCACAGAGTTATCATGATAAAACTTTCTTTGTCTCCCGAAGAGTCGTTTATGCAAATGTATCTTATCTTCCCCAGCCAGAGTGGCCAGGATAAGTGTCTTCTTATCCCCCAAGCAGAGTTTGTTTGTCATCAACGGGTCGCATGAATCAGAATTTCAGAGGCCACCGCCGGTTATCAGAGCAGGCGTCCGATAGTTGGTTTTCAGACATCCCCAGTAGAGTTCACTTCGTGGTCGCTGTCACGTCAGTGCTAAGAAGTTTGTGGGGGAGGATCATTGAAGGACTAAGTCCTGACGTGGACCATTTACTCCTAGAATGACGGGATTTCTTCAGAAGTGGGCGTCCTGACGTGGACAGGTTTGTCTTACCGGATTGGTAAGGTGCGTTAATCCTGACGTGGATAGATTCGGTCTCTCGAAATTTGGAGCAAGGGAGGTCATGACGTTGACAAAAGATTGGTTACTATTCGTGTTGGTATCCGGACGCGGATCATTTGTTTCCAGCAGATATCTTTATTCGTAATGGTGAAATATGCGTCCTGACGGGGACAAGTTTGTGGTTCTTTGTGATGACAAGGTACAAGAATCCTGACGTGGACAAATTTATCCTTCTTCGTGTTGTTGGCAAAGTGTAAGTCCCGACGCGGATGTTTCCCCAGCAAGTCGAAGACGCGTGAGTCCTTACGTGGACAAGGTATTTCCCCAGCAAGTCGAAGACGTGTGAGTCCTAACGTGGACAAGTCTTATTTCCTCAGTGAGTCGAAGACGCCGGAGTCCTTACGTGGATAAAGCAAGACGAGATCAGTGTCCTAACGCGGACAGATCAAAGAGATTATTATTCCTGACGTGGGAAAGTTTAGTCCTGACGTGGGCAGACCCAGATCAAGATCAGTCCTTACGTGGAAGGATTGGAGTCCTTACGTGGACAGAGTAAGATGATTCCTCACGTGGAAAAAGATGGTTTCCTTACGTGGAAAAATGAGTCCTGACGCGGACAAATTGGAAAGATAGTTGTATTCCTTACGTGGAAAGATCAGAGTCCTTACGTGGGCATATCAAGAGCATTCATTATGTGGAAGAAAAGTGGTTTCCTTACGTGGAAAGACGAGCTTATTCCTTACGTGGAAAGATTGAGTCCTCACGCGGACATATCAAGATTGATTCCTGACGTGGAAAGAAATGGATTATTCCTGACGTGGAAAGAGCAAGATTTAGTCCTGACGCGGACAGATCATATCAAGATATTCTTAACGTGGAAGAAGAAGTTTATTCCTTACGCGGAGAAATTGGGGTCCTGACGTGGACAGATTCGAGGAGTTGAGTCCTTACGTGGACAGATTCAGCACCAAAGTGGAATTCCTTACGTGGAAAGATTGGAGTCCTGACGCGGACATGGCAGGTGGTATTGGAGTCCTTACGTGGACAGATTGATGCAGTTCTCCTTACGCGGAAAGAAGATTGCTTCCTAACGTGGAAAGATAAAAGCATTACTCCTAACGTGGACGATGTGATCCCTAACGTGGACAGGTGTTATTCCTAACGTGGGAGAGTTTTTCCTGACGTGGACGATTCAGTTATGTAAATGCAGATGAATTATCCCCAGTGGAGTTGCCGAGATTTTCCTGGGCTGACAGTAAATGAAGTCCTAACGTGGACAGGTTTTAGTTGAGATTTCTTTGTGTCGGCGACAGACAGAGTCCTAACGTGGACAAGCAAGCAGTCTGGTATGACAAAATCCTCTTCAGAACGATGAAGACAATCCCCAGCACGGTCGTGCAAGATCAGTGGGTTACTCTAACAGTCAGATTCAGCTGACGAATGTCATTCCGCAAGCAGGAGCGCAGTTTATTTCTGCGGTTGGCAAATTTCTGGTTTCACTAGTATTCAACCGTCTCGTACCGCGAATGTCTGAAGGCTCCGGGCTCTTCATCCAATCGGGTCCAAGTCGCTTGAATAGGGGCAGCTGTTGCACCCTAAAATTTGCTCAACCTTATTCCTTGGATTTATGTTTCATCATCATTAGCATTTGCATGTAGGGTCATGTACATAGACTAACCATCTGCATAGCATAAGCATAGCAAGTCATTCAACAGGGGACCAATCATTATTTTCATCTCTAGAGGCCTAGCAAGAGGTTATTATTCCAATTCAGTCATATTCAAGTCATCAAGAAAGAATTTGAAAGCAAAGAGTTCAGCAGATCAAGCCTTGAGTCCATCTCCTAGCTGAGGGTATCTGAGGATCAACAAGAGGGTTATGGGCTGTGAAGTGAAAGCATGGAGAGCATCTAGACATCTTGAGAGACTTATAAAGTCATTTGGAGAAGAAAGCAAGTCATTGATGAAGGCACAAGAGCTACAGTTGAAGACAGTCAACTAGGGTTTCATCTGGGTCAACCCTAGGTCAACCCTAGGTCAATTGACTGACTTAAGAGGGCATTCAAGTCTATTGGAGAGATGTGGGGATCATCATTGAACATATGAAGAAGGATATGGAGATATGACAAGGAGAATTCAAGAGAAATCAAGGAGAAGAGGAGTTACTAAATTAGGGTTTCTCTGTAAAATCCCCTAGTTTAGGTCAAATTTCCAAGCAAGATAAGTCAAAATGCTAGCTTCAAATGGCTTCTTGTCCAACATGAAAATTGTAGAGGATCTCAAGACCTTTAATTTGAGTGGTGGAAGACCTCAAGGAGATTTATAGAACTCAAGTTATGGTCCTTGCAAGTTATAGGTCATCTGGGGTGTCTGAATTTTTGTCTGTGAAAGTGACTTGACTTCCAAGCTAGTTTTACCCCTCAAGGAGATTTCAAATGAATTCTTGGTCAACATAAGAGTTGTTCCTCATTGTCTTAGCTTTCTAGAATGGTATGGCATGCCTTCATATGATGTGGAGAACTCAACTTATGGTCTTGACAAGCAAAGGGTATTTTGGGCATTTGTGAATTACAGGTCATTTTAACCTATACCCAAAACTCACACAAGGAGGCCTCAAATGGAAAAACTTACAACATCAAACTTGCTCCAAATGGGATTTTAAGTCTAGAAAGAAGGTCACAAGTTATTGGAGAAGCTCATAGCATGGAGTTGCATGATAGGTCAAAATATGAACTAAAAAGGCTTATAAAGTGAATAATTTCAAGTTGGAAAATGGTTTGGGAGATTTACAAGTCCAAATGGAGACTTCCAATATATGATTTTGAATGGAAAAACAATTCTAAGAACAATGGTTCACACACTTTTTTGAGTTTAGAAGGAAAAAATGAAGTTATCCATGGTTGCTTATCATTTAAGAAACATAATCAAAATGGATCAAAATTTGAAAACAAGGGAATGTGCAAGATGGATCTAGAATGTTCATTTGGGGTCTAT
>OZ012741.1:24075464-24197301 GCA_963859935.3 Lathyrus sativus
ATATTTCCCCAGCAAGTCGAAGACGCGTAAGTCCTTACGTGGACAAGTTATTTCCCCAGTGGGTCGATGGTGTAAGTCCTTACGTGGACAAGTCTTATTTCCTCAGCGAGTCGAAGACGCCTGAGTCCTAACGTGGACGAATCAAGACGAGATCAGTGTCCTGACGTGGGCGAATCAGAGAAACTATTATCCCTAATAAGGAGAAATGGGTCCTAACATGGACGAGGTAGTCCTTACGCGGACGTATCAAAAGGTAGTTCCTTACGTGGAAATGACAGTATTCCTGACATGGAAAGAGATGATTCCTTACGTGGAAAAAGATAGTTTCCTTACGTGGAAAAATGAGTCCTGACGCGGACAAATCGAGAAAGAGTTGGTATTCCTTACGTGGAAAGATCAGAGTCCTGACGTGGGCATATCAAGAGCATTCCTTACGTGGAAGAAAAATGGTTTCCTTACGTGGAAAGACGGGTTTATTCCTTACGTGGAAAGATTGAGTCCTCACGCGGACATATCAAGATTGATTCCTGACGTGGAAAGAAAGAGGTTATTCCTGACGTGGAAGAGTTTAGTCCTGACGTGGACAAATCAAAGAAGATATTCCTAACGTGGAAGAAGAAGTTTATTCCTTACGCGGAGAAATTGGGGTCCTTACGTGGACAGACTCAAGAAAAGTTGATTCCTGACGTGGAAGAATGATGTACTCCTTACGTGGAAAATTTGAGTCCTGACGTGGACAAGTTCAGAAATAGTTGTATTCCTTACGCGGAAAGATCGGAGTCCTGACGCGGACATATCAAGTGGTATTGGAGTCCTTACGTGAACAGATTGATATAGTTCTCCTTACGTGGAAAGAAGATTGAATCCTGACGTGGAAAGATGAAAGGGTTAGTCCTGACGTGGACAGATACAGAAAAGATGATCCCTAACGTGGAAAGGTGAGTCCTAACGTGGACGGTGGTATTCCTAACATGGAAGAGTTTATTCCTAACGTGGACGATTCAGTTATGTAAATGCAGACGAATTATCCCCAGCGGAGTTGCCGAGATTTTTCTGGGTTAACAGCAAGTGGAGTCCTAACGTGGACAAGTTTTAGTTGAGATTTCTTTGTATTGACGACAAGCAGAGTCCTAACGTGGACAAGCAAGCAATCTGTTATGACAGAATCCTCTTCAGAACGATGAAGACAATCCCCAATACAGTCGCACAAGATCAGTGGGTTACCGTAACAGTCAGATTCAGCTGATGAGTGTCGTTCCTCAAGCAGGAGCGCAGTTTATTTCTGCGGTTGGCAAATTTCTGGTTTCACTAGTATTCAACCGTCTCGTACCGCGAATGTCTGAAGGCTCCGGACTCTTCATCCAATCGGGTCCAAGTCGCTTGAATAGGGGCAGCTGTTGCACCCTAAAATTTGCTCAACCATATTCATGTGGTTCATGGTTCATTATCATTAGCATTTGCATATAGAGTCATGTACATAGACTAACCATCTGCATAGCATGAGCATAGCAAGTCATTCAACAGGGGACCAATCATTATTCTCACCTCTAGAGGCCTATCAAGAGGTTATCATCATAATTCAACCTCATTCAAGTCATCAGGAAAGAATTTGGAAGCAAAGAGTTCAGCAGATCAATCCTTGAGATCATCTCCTAGCTGAGGGTATCTGAGGGTCAACAAGAGGGTTATGAGCTGTGAAGTGAAAGCATGGAGAGCATCTAGACATCTTGAGAGACTTATAAAGTCATTTGGAGAAGAAAACAAGTCATTGATGAGAGCACAAGAGCTATAGTGGAAGACAGTCAACTAGGGTTTCATCTGGGCTAACCCTAGGTCAACCCTAGGTCAATTGACTGACTTAAGAGGGCATTCAAGGCTATTGGAGAGATGTGGGGATCATCATTTGACATATAAAGAAGGGTATGGAGATATGCCAAGGAGAATTCAAGAGGAATCCAGGAGAAGAGGAGTTACTAAATTAGGGTTTCTCTGTAAAATCCCCTAGTTTAGGTCAAACTTCCAAGCAAGATAAGTCAAAATGCTAGTTTCAAATGGCTTCTTGGCCAACATGATACTTGTAGAGGATCTCAAGACCTTTAATTTGAGTGGTGGAAGACCTCAAGGAGATTTATAGAACTCAAGTTATGGTCCTTGCAAGTTACAGGTCATCTGGGGTATCTGAATTTTTGTCTGTGAAAGTGACTTGACTTCCAAGCTAGTTTTGCCCCTCAAGGAGATTTCAAATGAATTCTTGGTCAACATAAGAATTGTTCCTCATTGTCTTAGCTTTCTAGAATGGTATAGTATGCCTTCATATGATGTGGAGAACTCAACTTATGGTCTTGGCAAGCAAAGGGTATTTTGGGCATTTGTGAATTACAGGTCATTTTAACCTATGTCCAAAACTCATACAAGGAGGCCTCAAATGGAAAAACTTACAACATCAAACTTGCTCCAAATGGGATTTTAAGTCTAGAAAGAAGGTCACAAGTTATTGGAGAAGCTCATAGCATGATATTACATAATTGGTCAAAATATGAACTAAAAAGGCTTATAAAGTGAATAATTTCAAATTGAAAAAAATGGTTTTGGGAGATTTACAAGTCCAAATGGAGACTTCCAATATATGATTTTGAATGGAAAAAACAATTCTAAGAACAATGGTTCACACACTTTTTTGAGTTTAGAAGGAAAAAATGAAGTTATCCATGGTTGCTTGCCTTTTAAGAAACATAATCAAAATGAGCCAAAGTTGGAAAACAAGGGAATGTGCAAGATGGATCTAGAATGTACCATTGGGGTCTATATATTCATGAAAGATGAATTTGGCAAGGGTTGGCCTCATTTGCACCAAGAATTCCACAAGATTTCTCATTCTTTCTTCATTGAAGTTTCACTCCAATTCCCCATTTTCTTCACAAAATCTTCATCAAAATCAATCCAATCCTATTCAACATTCATCATAGATCAGAATTGAAGCAAGGATCAAGTGATTATCATCCATTTTCGAGTGCTTTTCTCAAGAACATCAAAATCACAATCTCAAGTGGATAGCATAATTCAGGCCAAGTCTCATCCAAAGCTTGCATACAGAATCAAGTACATCAAGGATTGATCAAGATCCAACACTTAGAAACCTCAGATCTTCCATCTCCATAGCTGTTCTCAAGGTTTTACATCAGGTAAGTTTTCATTCGATTTGCTTAATTCAGTTAGTTTAACATGATTTTATTAGTTTAGACTTGATCTAGGTGGTTAGGAGATTAGGTTAGATGAATTTGGAAAGGATTGGTGATGGTTGGTGACAGGTGCAACAAACTGTTAGTGCCTGTATCTCTTGAATTAAGGCATCATAATGTTAGTTGGATAGCGCAGGATAATCTCCATTAGTTGTAGTTTAGTTTAGGTTAAGTTTGGGGAAGAATCGTGTTGGTTCATATCAGTGTGATTTCATGGTGGCCAGTGTTTGATTCAATCGTGTTTGTCGTTGTGGTGAATTTCAAAGAAAACTGATGCCCTAGGATTGTAGAGGGGGAGGTCCTGAGTAAATTTCATGTTTATGGCATGTTGATTCGTGGCTTGGAGATGGAGAACAGAGAGGAGGAAAATAGCTCGTGCATGAGCTCGCATGGAGTAAACCCTAGGTTGCAGGTCAATTGAAGAAGATAGAATCGTGGCCGTGTATGTGTTGTTAGACTTTTGACTTCCCAGGCAATCCAATGGCTATTATTTGATTTCAGAATTGGAGGGAAGGACCTGGCCAAAACGCACCGTTTCATTAATTGAAACGGGCGGGCCTGATTGTATTTTGTTAATCCCACCCCCCAGTGCATAGGCCCAATGAAATCTCAACGTAATTCCTCTTCTTTTCTCACCCCCCTGGCATTTCTTTCTATTCTTTATTTGCTGAACGAAGCTGGGCCTTGGTAAAGTGATAAGCGCACCCCCATTGTGAGGGCCCATCATGGATTGAACTGGAGCGAAGTTCTATTCGTACCCCCCTCCCTCATTTAATTCAATTATAATTTTCTTAATTCACTTTAATATTTTACCCAATTTCATAAATTCATAACTAATTCATAAAAAATGCATTTTCATCCATTCTTTTTACATCTTTTACATTAAAATGTCTAGAAAATTTTCATCAAATAAAATTTCATTTTTAGTTTTATTTCATATTTTTTCCATATTTTCTAAATAAATGTCATATTAATAGTTTCATTTCATGCATCATTTTTTATGATTTTTGTTCTCTCACATGTCTTAGTACTTTTGATCATTCTTTTCATATTGTTTAGATGAGATATTAAACTTGTAGAAATATTTTAGTTCCCATTTTTAGAGGTTAATTTTAGGTGATTAATAAATGCTTGAATATCATGTACAAAACTAGGGTTTTAGGTGACAACTTAGGAGTTTGATTTCATTCCCCTTAGGACTTAGGATTTAAATAGATTAGTTATGGGACTATATGGGCTATGGGTAGCTATTAGATCCCTTAGCAAAAGTCAGGATTCCCCTACTGCTATCATTACTGTCTGTATATCTGTTGTCTGGTGTGGTGTGCCCTCTGGGGATTGTTGATTGTTTGATTGGGTATTGGGTTTGTCTGGGGCCCTGGGGAAGCTGAAGATTTGTGAAGATGAAGATCATTGGAGATTCAAAGATTGGAGATCAACTGTCAGAGTTGAGGAGGAGGTTCTTGCTAGCAGCTGCTGAGGAGACTAGGGTTTAGGAGCTAGGCAGAGCTCTAGATTAGAAAGCTTGTTTCTCAAACATGGATTGCCTTGTCTGCATCCATCCTTCTCTGTGATTCAGAGTCTCTCTAAGACACTCACCCCCTTCCTTTGGAAGGCTTGGTGATAGTGTCTAAGAGATAGAACTCTTGAGAGAAAATGTCTCTTTGTGTTAGAAGCAGTCTGTTCACCACCTTTGGTAGTCAGCTGATTGCTTAACACCCAATTCACTCTTGTGACTAATCCCTCATCCTGGAGGTTTGAGCTTGAAGAAAAGCCATTGCAGATAGAAGACTGATGATCAAAGCCCTTGCCTGAAGGCCATGGAGATGAAGACTGATGCTTGTTGAAGCCTGTAGCTGATTGGAGATTACTTGAAGCCAGATGTTGATTCAGAGCTGCTGATGCTGTTTCTTTTTTGCTGTATTTCATTTGTTGATGTATTGATTGGTTTTATGAACTGTATTGTTTGCTGTTTACCCTGCTGGGTTGAAAGTGAAGTCTGTTCACTTTTGCCTATTGTTTTCTAGGTCCGAGGTTGAGTGGGACTCCCTTGCCTCGCTTGTGCTGCTGCATCCATGCATTTTACCGTTTTACTGTATATATCTGATATTGTTTCTGTTTCTGCCTATCCCGTAGGATCTCTGTTTCTCTCTGTGCAAGAGAGGAGCATGATAGACACTAGGTCTTAACCCATGCATGATAACATTAGGTTAGTTTGTTTCCCTTTGCAACCGTAGGTTAGAGTTCTGTCTCTTTCTTTCTCAAAAACAAACAGAAAAACACATAAAGATTCCAAACACAATAAAAGACACTTCTTCCGTAAAAGAATGTGAACTCATCAAGACGTCATTTTTGTCCTCTTGGACTGTTAATCAGAAAAACTTTTTTCAGAAGGAATAAAATCAATCAAGACAAGCTTGTGTCGTACGTGGCCCGAACTACGTTTGCTCTGATCTTTCATGCTGTATGAAAGTACGTAGGCATAGGATGCGATATCCTAGCGAGCAACCTTCCCCTCCTTTCCCGTAGGTAGGCGAACTACGTTGACTCTGATTTCTCGTTCCAGGCGGGAATACGTAGGCATAAAGTGCGATACTTTGCCGAGTCATTTTTATTTTCATTTTATTTTCTTTTTAACCCTTGACCTATAGTTTAGATAGAATAGAATAACAATCCATACCCGAAAACAAGCGTGGATCCCATCGAGTACGATGGACGTGAGGGGTGCTAATACCTTCCCCTTGCGTAACCGACTCCCGAACCCAGGTTTTGGTTGCGATGACCATACCTTTCCCGTGTTGTGCGAGGTTTACTCTGAGCGTTTCCTTTCCCTCCCGTGGGATAAATAACGCACGGTGGCGACTCTTCTGTTCAGCCGGCGCCGATTTTCGCAGTAGCGACACAAGTAAGTTCTGATTATTCACAATACTGTCAGGATAGTATTCGATGCAGCAAGCACCTTAATAGCAACATTTCCCTGTGTCGCATTATCGGTAGTTTATCTCATAAAAAACCTGCAGATGCACAGAGTGGTTTAGATGCAAGGGTAAACCATGGATACAAGTTAATTCCACAACTTGGGCATTAGTGAATTTCAACAAAAGAGGACATTAGTTTTTATCAGCACCTTATTTCAAGATAACAGACAGTAAAAAATCAATTTACTAGCAGTAAAATCAGAGATTATTTGGTGTTGTGGTAAAAAGTCTTTACCTCACTACAGACAAAAAAAGATTGAGTGAATCGTACTACAAGGGCAAAACCTCACCTCAATCCTCCAGGGATTCTCTCCATATAAAAACAGGTGAGAATGCTACAGTAAGAAAGCCCTAGCCGCTACAACACCAAACAACAACATCATCTTATTCAAACCCTTTTCCAAAAAACTCGTATAGTCACCTCTAGCCTCCGTTAAATTTCGTCTCCATAACTCGGCTTTTCAACCAACACTCTTCAAACCAACCTTCAACTATCTTCAAACCCGGTTCAACAACACAACCACCTTTCACCAAACCCAGAAACATCCGTATCCACCTCCTTTTTCTTCTTCAGCAACCAATTCCAACAACTCGCGAAAAAACCCTCGACGCCATCTTCGCCCAAACCAGAACCTCCAAACGAACCACCAAACGGCCCTCCATTCAAATCCCTTTCTGAAACCCACCGATAACCCACAAACCCCTTCAACAGCCGTAACCCTCATTTCCTCCACAACCACCATCAAATCCATCACTAACCTCTTCAACCCATTTCAGAGACTCAAATCTCCACTTTCAACCATAAAGTCCAAACAGAAACAGAACCAGAGAAAGCGGAAAGAAGAAGAAACAGAAGGAGGGTGATTCGAAATAGGTCGAGTTTTGAGGGTGAGCGAGCGAGTTTGAGACGAGGTAGAAGACGACCGTGTTTCAACTAGATTTCAATTTGATTACGTGTTTTTTTTTCAAAACGAAAATTAAAATAAGTGTTTTTATTATTTCATGAAAATCTGTTGGTTGGATTTAGGGGCTTGTAGCCCGTTTTGTTCTTTTTTTTTTACCCCATTTCACTTTTTTTGGAATAATGGGCTGATGGCTAAGCCCAGATGATTTCCATGATTTGATAACCAGCACACCCACCGGGAGTTTCATACCCCTCTTCTATCTTTATGGTTTTAATATTAAGGTTTTGTAATTTGTTTTTTTAACTCCTATTAATTTCATGTACATGCTCCTTTTTAATCAAGAGGCATATTAATTCCAATTGGTATTATGGGTTTCTTTGATAATTATTGTTGAACCAAATTCCCTTTTCATATTCGGTTTTTTTAATTATTTTTATCGTTTTTGGGTCGATGACGAGATTTCCACCGTTTAACCGTCAAATTATTGGCGTGAAACAAAGGATCCGAGACCACTTTTTTCTCCGATTTTATTTCGATTATTGGATCGATGAAAGTCTTTTATTCGTAAGCGTCGCGTATCGAAGTTGATAACCTTGTCGATTTCAAATCTATGGGGAATGACCATTGGGGTCATTTTCCGTACTTTGGGATCGTGATAGGCTACCTTTGATTAATCGGCATTATGTTTGCGATTAAGACTAGATCCTATTCTTTCGTGTCCCGATTCGATTCACTAAACTAACCACTAACTTTAATTTCTGTCAAATATTATTGTGGATATTATTGTTATATTATCTTGCTATATTATTGTCATATTATTTATTCACATTATTATTATCATATCATATTTATTCATATTTATTCACCCATATTCGAAAACACATAATAAATTATCGAAACCGCTAAAAACCAAATTGGTGGACTGTTGGATCTTTGGTCATTTGCAGGTATCTTAATATCAAGTTTGTGCCCGACTTTGTTCAAGGCGTAGTTTAGGACACAAATGCACACACACGGCTTTCTCTTGGGCTACCTTACAATGAGACCCCTTTATTTCGTGCAATCCCGTGTAACTTACATGTATCCCTCTCCCATTCCGATGTATGTTTCGCATTTCTTTGATTATTAGTTTATCTCCTAGGAGCACCCATAGGGACTAGAGCGGATTCAAACTATTTTCAAACTAATTCTCGATTCATCATCGAGCCATTTTCAAACACCCTTGTAAGTCGAGTGCTCGTACGCATTCGCCATCAACCTATTACAACTCGACCCTTGATGCGTAAGTCAAGTCGGTCTCTTTTTTCAAACAATTTCATTTTCAACACGCTTTGCACGCGATAATGAGTCAAACCCTTGATCCAACGTCAAGAGGAATTTCGAAACAAACTATCAATCAACTAACAACTATTCAATCCTTTTCAAGGTGAAAAGAGTGGGTTCAAGTCTTTGAGCTTGCTTTCCGTTGTTTATATGCGAGTTATCTTATTCGTGTGTGAGCAATTGACGCCTTTAAATAATATTAACAAACTCGACAACATTCAACTATATCCAACTACTCATCTTCTCACTCACCTTTCAAACAACTTCTTTTACGATGAAAAAGAGAGTGTCCCAAGTCTTTGGCTCGCTCTCCCGACTACTTGGATCCGAGAAGCCTTTCTCAAGCCTCAAGTAGTCGTCATCCGACCAATCTCATCCTTTTATACACCATTTCAAATTCAGACAACCCTCTTTTGCGATGAAAAAGAAAGTGTACCAAGTCTTTGGTCCGCTCTCCCGATTATTGGAGTTTGAGAAGTCTTTCTTAAGCTTCAATTAATCGTCATCATTTCAACTTCACCCTTTCAAACACAACCTTATCTTCAAGATGAAAAAGAGAGAGTTCCAAGCCTTTGGTTCACTTTCCCGATTACTTGGGTCCGAGAAGTCTTTCTTAAACTTCAAGTAATCGTCATCCGTACCCACTTCAAATCCAATTCAAACCCGTTTCTTTCATGGTCGTAACCACGAACTACGACTGCTCTGATTCTTTATTCATTCTTGAATATAAGATACGTAGGCACAAGATTGCGATGATCTTGGCGAGCACAATCCCCTCCATTTTCCATTTTCTCTCATCCTTTCCTGTAGTCGAACTACGACGCTCTGATTTCTCATTCTCGTCCGAATGAGCATACGTAGGCACAAGGGCCCCAATCCTTGGCGAGCACCCTATCCTCTAACCATCCCCTTTCCCCTGGTGCTTTTATCCCTTTATAGTATCCTTTAGCATTTAGTAGCGATAAGAGAAGAATTAAGTTTAGCTAACATCCATTAACTCGAATTAAGAGGTTCCCGTCGAGTACGACGGACGTGGGGGGTGCTAATACCTTCCCCTCGCGTAACCGACTCCCGAACCCAGGAATATGGTTGCGACGGCCGTGTTCCTTCCGCGTCTATGAGGTTTTCTCGATATTTTCCTCTCCCGTCTATTCGGGAAAAATAAAGTTCGGTGGCGACTCTGTCGAACCGCATTTCCGCGCCTTTTGCGCGAGGGTCGTGTTTTCGAAATGAATTTTTCGAGGTGCGACAGATACATAAACATATTTAAAGGATATATGAATAACCATCACCGACCTGAAGTTTCGACTATTGAAAGGTACATCATAGAAGAAGCTCTTGAGTTTTGTTCAAACTACTTGTTGGAAACAAAGTCTATTGGAATTCAAAATTCTCGTCATGCTGACAATTTTGAAGGCAGAGGTACTCAAGGTTTAAATGTTAAGTCAATGGGTTGAGATGTAGTACTTCAAGCACATTTTTATATATTGAATGATCTTAGTGTAGTTAAACTTTACATAGCTACTCACAACAACAACAAAAAATTCCTGAATGAATGACAAGTTGTTGTTGACACGACATAACAAGGAATTCATAAGTTCTTTTAATAAGGGAATTTCTAATGATAATTTGCATCCGATACAATTAAATGGTTGTCATACATGCCAAAATTTATGTGATAACTTGGACGACATGCAAAATTTCTAATTATTTCTTTTATAGAAAAGCAAAAGATGATCATAGTACAATGCAAAATAGTGAGGTTATGATTGAGGCCGAATCCATGTATTTCTCTAGTTCGAAAGATAAGAATCCTATTTTGGCAACCATCGCGTTCTATGGTGTCATTGATGAGATTTTGGAGATTGATTATGTTATTTTTAATGTGCCTTTATTTAAATGCAAATGGGTTCCCAATGATAATGATGTACAAACTGATGAGTTAGGATTCACACAACTTGACCTTGGCAAGACAACTTATAACATCAAACCATTCATCATGGCCACTCAAGCAAAACATGTTTTTTATATGACAGACCCTGCGGACTTATCGGGGAGATGATTAATTATTCTCAAAGGAAAACATATTCCTCCTATTGATGATGAAAGTTTTTATATTCCTTCCACTCCTTCTTATGCAACACAAGTGCCTACTTCATATGAAAAATTTGATAGAGGTGGTGTACATGTTATTCTAACGATCATCAAGAAGGCATATAGGAAAATTAACAAGTATTTTATATTATTCATTCATAATGTATTGTATGTTATAGTTTTTAATGATTTTATTTTCTAACAACTATTATTATTTGAAATTATAGGTGTTTAAAGTCAAGAAACCAAGAGACAATACACCAAGACAACAAGATAATATCATTTGATGTAATGATATGTACACTGTAGGTTGTTTTATGACATTTTGGTTTTCTTGTAATATACAACTTTTGGTTCCTAACAGAATTGTGTAATTGATGTAATATAATTTTTGGTCAAATTTAATTCACAAATGGTTGTATTGATGTTGCTGGTCTGATATAATTCAAAAATATTCAAGTTAAAATTTTAGGAATACTGTAAAATTGAAAAATGTATATATAATAAAAAATAACATCTCAATGGTTTTTAATTCAACTGTTGTTATAAGTAGTGCACTATCCAGAATAATAAAAGGCAAGAATGGCGTTGTTGGGTTTTGAACCTAGGACCTATAAATTATTTCACAACAGTTGTTGGCTTTAATTATTGTTATAAATAGCACGCTACCTAACTTATAACCAAGGTCACTCTCCCATTATGGAAACCAACATATATACAATCACACCCTAATAACAGACGTGATATAGTCATTATATGTGTTTTCACAACCATCATTGTATGTGTTTTCCGTAGTAGTGAGTTTTAGATAAACTAAACCTAGTATTATATATATATATATATATATATATATATATATATATATATATATATATATATATATATATATATATATATATATATATATATATATATATATATATATATATATATATATATATATATATATATATATATATATATATATATATATATATATATATATATATATATATATATATATATATATGGCTTGTAACACTGTAATCCAATACAATTATGACAAGACATAAATAAAGGGAATTATAGCTACTATATAGTCACAAACATAGGTAATTTGGTTGAACAGTCTGAATAAAGCTTTTGTGTGTTCCTCTATACTCTGCCATGTAATTGCATTTCTGTTCTAACAATTGATATCAGATGATGCTTAATCCTGAAGGTGCAAAATTTGAAATGACTCTGTTCAATGGAACGAGCAATTTTTGTTTGTGGAAAAGGAGGGTTAAGGATTTGTTGGCTCAACAAGGTTTACATAAGGCGCTTCGTAATGAGAAACCGAGAGACATCACAACCATTGATTGGAATGAGATGAATGAGAAGGCCGTAGGTTTGGTAAGACTTTACATTTTTAATGATGTGATGAATCATGTACTGGACCTTACAACTCCGAAGGATGTTTGAGAAAAATTAGAAAATCAGATTCAAGTGGAGTGCAAGATTCAGAGTGAGTAAAAGATTAAACATTAGTATGTGATAAGGATCCCCATTGTATTACACCTCCAATAAAATATAGGTTTGAAGAGTTAGCAACATATGATCTTCTTACCAGTTCAGGAGACCCATCTAACTTTCGAGAGGCTATGGTTATCCAGGAGAAAGATAAGTGAATGGGTTCCATGGTGGAGGAGATGAAATCCTTGAAAAAGAATGAGACATGGCATCTTGTTCAACTTCCATAAGGAAAGAGAGTTATTATTTGCAAGTGGGTGTACAAGAAAAATCTAGTAGTAACAAAAAAGTAAGGGGAGAAGTTCTAGGCTCACCTAGTCACAAAGGGGTATTCACACCAAAAGGAGATTGATTATGATGATATTTTTCAGTTGGGTTGTTAGACATACTTCTCTTAGAGCAGTATTGGCACTAGTAACCGGTAGGAGTATGCATTTATAGCAGATGGATGTGAAAATAAATTTCCTCCATGGTAATATAGAGAAGCAAATCTACATGGAGCAGCCAGTGTGATTCAGTTATACTGGACAAGGAAAACTTGTTTGCAAATTGAAGAGGTATTTGCATGGCTTGAAGAAATATCCAAAGCAGTGGTACAAGCGCTTTGATCCATACACGCTCTTAATTGATATAGAAGGTATGATTATAATTGTTGTGTTTATGTGAGGAGCCTTGATGATGGCTCTTTAATATTCCATGTTACTTTATGTTAATGATATGTTAAAATTTGTTGACCATTTGTATGATGTAAATGAGTTGAAGACCAATTTGGGTAAGGAGTTTGATATGAAGGATCTGGGTGATGCAAAGAAGATTCATGAGACTGAATTTCACAAGGAAATAGAAGATAATAAATTATGGTTGTCTCCAAAAATTTATGTTGAAGGTGTTTTGAGCAGATTTAAAATGAGTAAAGTAAAGTCCGTGAGTACTCCAATGGAAAATCATTTTAAGCTCTCTTTGGAATAATGTCCAAAGACAGACTCAAAGATTCAAGTTATGTCTAAGATTCCTTATTCTAATGTAGTTGGTTGTTTGATGTATGATATGGGTTACACTAAATCGGATTTGGCATAAGTAGTTAGTCAAGTGTGCAAGTTCATGTCCAAGCCAAGGAGATAATTATGGGTTATTGAGATAACTATGGGTTGTTGAGAGTATAACTCATTGTTGAGATAATTATGGGTTGTTGATATAAATATAGGTTGTTGAGAGTATAAATCATATTATTGAGATAATTATAGGTAGATATAATAGTTATTTTAGGGAAACTAGGGATTAGGGTTTTAGATAAACTAAAACCTAGTATTACATATATGGTTTATAACATTGTAATCCAATAAACTTTTCACAATACATAAATAAAGAGAACTATAACTACTCTTTAGTTGTAGACGTATACAATTTGGTCGAACTGCATGAACAAAGCTTTTATGTGTTTCTCTCTACTCTGATTTTTATTCATGTTTATGTTCTAACAATTTTCAATGAGGTTAAAACCTGTAATTAGCAAGTTCGTAACAACTTTATGTTACCGTTACGATCTAATTAACCTCAACACATTTTGATCGTATTTGAGATAGATTAGCTTCGTAATAAATATCCTACTTCCCATGACATACTTACAATATTTTATAAATAGAGATTCCACTTATATTGCCTGAATCCTAATATTGTCACTTAACCCTAATTATCCGTATAATGGTAAGTATTTATATACAAAACTAAACGATACTTAATAGCTAATTTAACAAGTGTATTAAATCGTTGTCAAGTTATAAAATTCTAAGTTCTTATCCACATGCATTCTTCTAATTCCTAACATAAAAATTATTAAATTAATAATGTCATGTAAATGAGTGGTATGCCGAGCATATATTTCAATGTTTTAGGAAGAAAAAAAATTACATGAACTAATTCAGTTTTTGAACTAAGATTAAAACATTTAAATCCCCTCTTACTCATTACATGGTAATCAAATTTTATTTTGTATAGTTACTCTCTAGAACTATGAGATATTAGGAAAATAGGTTAAGGCCAACTACTTGGGTCATAAGCCTTTTTCTTTAACATTGTCCCTGATGAATACTATTTGGTTAATCTCCCTGAGACGAGTAAGGTGAGATGACAATTATCCTGTCTATTGGAGGAAGTGGTTGTATGTCTTTCTTCCTCATTGGGAAGGCCCTTTTATACTTGTCATTCCATCAAAGGCCATTTAAGGAATTTCCCTTCAGATCCCGTGTTTAAGCGATTTTTGATAACGTTTGTCGTTCTCTCTAACTCTCATGTAACGTCTCATCCATCATTTTTATGCAACTTTCATGCAATCATGGAGTTATCTTGTAATCGTCGTAGGTAACTATTCATATCGTCTTCTAACACCTTCAAGAGATCGGGTCCGACCTGCTCATGTCGTTTACCAATGTTTTATGGGATTGGGACCGACTTGTTCATGTCATATAACAATACTCCTCTTGACCTGGATATGGCTTGCTTATGTTTATGCAGCTCGACATGTTTGTTCCCTCCTACTCGGCCTCAACGACTCAGTCTTGGGAATTTTGGGATGTACATAAGCCCCCCGATGATGAGGTCCAACAGATTGAAGTGTTCGAACAGAAAAATCTTGGAATTCTTTCTTCCTCGAGCCAATCACCTGTGCGATAGTGCTTTTTAAAAGAGAAATAATGACAACTATTTTCTATCTCCTTGTCATGATGATTTTAACCTAACTTGTCATCATGATTTTAGCTCGATATAGCTTCTTGACCGTTGTAAACTCACTTTTATAAAAAGAATCCTTCCTTCTTTATTCCTTGACCTACCTTGTGATTTCTCTTTTTCTTTAAGACTCCCTCTTTTTTATTCTTTTATTATGGTTATAATAAGTGATTGCGGTGATTTGGGAGAGGTTCTGATTTCCTTCACTATCCATGAGAGAATAAAACTCTAGGACGAATGCAAGAAAGAGTGTGAGGGTCATTTAAAGCAAGTGGAGTTTGATCAGACTATTAAGGAAGTTTATGGCGAGATCTCTTCACCTCATAGTAAAACTGATTCGAAGTCTTCGTCATCAGGTTTCGTGGATATTTTGATGGAGATGGCAAGGTCTTTAATTAACAAAGAAGTTCTAAGTTTTGACCATAGTGTCATCAATGAAAGCTACATCTCAAAACTTTGCTTTAACAACAAATTTCCTCTACCAAGAAGATGAAAAACATAATGTTTAATTTTGTTTATTTTTATCGTTAGCCATTTATAATGAATTTCATTTTGTAATATTTGGATAATATTATTTTATTTCTGGTACCATGCTTAAGCCCCTTTAAGGCCTTTTTTGGGTATACTAATATCATTTTATCATTCTGCTCCATCTTGAATGTGCGTATATCCCCGTGCATATCTTTAAATTATCTCGGCTTATGTTTTTGTGATATGCATAAGAGCTTGGTCTTGTTGCCTACTAGCTCACTCTTCTTTAAATAAATCATAGATTTTGAACTAATTTACTTATTGATAATTTATACCTTCTGCTAAGGTGACCAACCAATTTAGTCGGTTTATTAAAGGTTCCTTAGACCTTTGATTTGGTCATAGGCTTAATGATTCGGCTAGAGATTCTTATTTTCATGGCCAGTTTCATTAGGTCAGAGGTTTTACTAACATAACCCGACCAAATGTTCTTATTTACATGGATGATTTAATTAGGTAAGAGGTTTTGCTTAACATAACCCGACCAAAGGTTCTTATTTACGTGGCTGATTTAATTAGGTCAGTGGTTTTGTTCAACATAACCCTACCAAAGGTTCTTATTTACGTGGCCGATTTTAATTAGGTCATAGGTTTTTTTAACATAACCTAGCCAGAGGTTCTTATTTATGTGTCCGATTTGATTAGGTCGTAGGTTTTGTTTAACATAACTCAGCCAGAGGTTCCTATTTATGTGGCTGATTTCAATTAGATCAAAGGTTTTATTTAACATAACCCGACCAGAGTTTCTTATTTACGTGGCTGATTTTAATTAGGTCATAGGTTTTGTTTAACATAAGCTGACTAGAGGTTCTTATTGTCGCACCTCAAAAAATCAATTCAAACATACAACCTTCGCGCGAAAGGCGCAAAAATATGGTTCGACAGAGTCGCCACTGAACTTTATTTATCCCAAAAAGATGGGAAAGGAAAATATCGAGAAAACCTTTAAGGAAGAGATAAGAACACGGTCGCCGCAACCACGTTCTGGGTTCGGGAGTCGGTTACGCAAGGGGAAGGTATTAGTACCTCTCACATCTGTTGTACTCAATGGGAACCTCTTAGTTCGATTTACAATGGGTGTCACCTAAGCTTGCTTGTTTTATTCTCAATGATAAATGTGAAACGGTACGATAAAAAGGATTCGAAGCTAAGGGGAAATGAGTGGTTATAGGATAGAGTGCTCGCCAAGGATTGGGGCCCTTGTGCCTATGTATGCTCATCCAGACGAGAATGAGAAACCAGAGCAGTCGTAGTTCGACTACAGGAAAGGTTAAGGGAAACAGAAGATGGATAGAAGGTAACTCGCCAAGATAATCATAATCTTGTGCCTACGTATCTTACATTCAGACGAGAATGAAGAATCAGAGTGTCTATAGTTCGTGGATACGACCACGAAAAGAGGGGGATTGAACTTGTTGAAGTTTTGGTTTGTAAACGAAAGATTGAATGACAAACAACTCAAGAGACATGCTTCAAGAGCTGTCACTCAAGAATTCAGGGAATGCGAGATTTTAAGAGCTCAGTTCTTTCGAAAGTTGATTGAAAAGGGTTTTGAGAAAGGTTGCACGTTTTGAATTCGAAAGATTGAGTGAATAACAACCCAAAGGGCATGCCTCGAGAGCCAATCTCTCGAAGATCCAAGGAATGCAGGATTCCAAGAATCTCCTTCTTTCAGAAGTTTGATTAAGAAAAAATGTCTGATAAAGATTAGGTGTTTTAAGACTAAAGGGTGAATGAATGACAACCCAAAGTATGCGCCTCAAGAGCCATTCATTCGAATACTCAAGGAACGTTGGATTCCAAGAATCTTCTTATTTCGTTATTTGTTTAAGAAAGCATTTGAAAATATATTGTTTGAAGTTGGATCAAGGGTTTAATTGTACTAGGGTGCAACGAAGATTAAAAAGAGGTTGATGGAAAATGGCTCGACGACGAGTCGAGGGTTTGGTTGAAAAGATATGAGAATCGATACTAGTCCCTAGGGGTGCTCCTTAATATCAAAACCATGATGAAATGTGAGAGTGTGTGTGATAGGTTGATGGCGAATGTGTATGAGCAATCGACTTAGGATGGGTGTTTGAAAATGGCTCGATGACGAATCGATAATTAGTTTGAAAACGGTTTAGTCTACGCTAGTCCAAGTTCCGTTGATCGGAAAAGTAACCAACAGTCCACCAATTTAAGTTTTTAGGGTTTCGATAATTATTATTGTATTTTCAAATAATGTGAACAAGATATGATGAATATGAATATGGTATGAACAATGTGAATAATATGACAAGATATATAACAATATAATCAATATAATATCCACAACAGTTTAATCAAGATAACATTAACAAGTATATGAACAATGATAATAAGATCAAGATATATTGACTGAAATGTAAAACAAGAGTATATTGACGAAAATTAGAGTTAGTTGTTAGTCGTTTTTGAATGAATGGGGTTGAAATGTAGCGCTAAACTGTCGTAGCTCGATCTATGACGAAGACCAAACTATAGGAGGTCGCGCAAGTTGATATTCGTGCTAAAAACACGATGGAGAAATGATATTGAGGATCATTTTCCAAAGTAATCATGCCACACGAAAAGAAAAGGTGACGATTTCTTCTTAATCACAAACTTGTGTCGACTAATCGAAGGTAACCTATCATGATCCCAGAGTATAGAAAATGATATGGATGATCATTCACTACATATTTGAAATAATGAAGGTTAAAAACCTCAATAATCAATGTTTATGAATAAAAAGACTTCATGGACCAAAAGTGAAATGAAAATAGAAAGAAAATCAAGGTAGAAATAAAAAGTGAAAATAAATCAAGAAATGAGATATAAATGATAACCAAAACATAATCAAGAAAGGTTTAAGAAAATCAAATAATGTTTAACAAAATATCTAGTAAAGTATTTACCAAAATCATTAACAAAATATCACTAATAATTAACAAAACCTTAAATTAACAATTAACAAAAAATTTAAATAAAAATTAGGACCCTAAATCAAACTCAATAAATTCAAATCAAAGATGATAAACTTAAAGGGTGTGAAAGTGATCAAAGGAGATGTGGGTAAGTGGTGGAATCATGTGGGCTTATGAGCAAGCCCATCATCCACCAAATGTCAACAGGGTGCAATGAAAAAACAAGGGGTGGTAGAAACCAACCCAAGGTGGCATGAGGAATCAAAATCCTTGGCTTTAAACCCATTTATCCCATCCAAAAAAATATGCTTGGATTCAGAAAAAGTAGAAGATAGTATTGAAGTAAATGAGACACGGGCCCACCAAGCCTATAAACAACATGAGCATGGTCCAAAAGGCATAGCTAAAACGACATCAGGTTTCACATTTTAAAAAATAACATTAGGTTATTTTTAAATCAAGACAGAAAAAAGAACACGGTCAACATCACAGCATAAAGACCCAAGGAAAACGACAATGGGATCTCGCATCAACCTTTCTCAATGATTCCGTCTTTGTTTCTCAATCGCCTCGTTTTTTGCTTTGATTCAGGGTTGGGTTGGTTTTTTCTCGATCTCAATATTTCTTCTTTCCTTCTTCGTATCTGTTCTGTTTGTATGATTTTGGGTGTTGGGGATTGAAAGAGAAACAGTTGCTATTTGTTGTTGATGAAGAAGATTTTGGTTCAGATTTAATGGAGGAAAAGCTTTTTTTAAAAGGCTGTTCTGTTTATTGAAGGAAAAAGGAGACGAAGATTTTTGTCGAAGATTTGGAGATATTGGATGGAAATTTATGAGGTTGTTGAGTAATGGTTTTTTTAAGGAGAAAGTCTGATGTTGTTATTGTTATAGTTTATGATTTATGATAAAGAAGGTGGTTTCAGAGGCCTCCTCCCCTTGTACAGGGAATGCTCCTTATTTATAAAGTGAATTGGGTGAGATTGTGATGAAAACTATGAAGTTGTTGCATTTTGTATTATTTCCGCAACTATGTATTTTGCTGCTTGGAATGGATGTGCGTGATTTGAGGTTATGTGATGCGTCGCGTGATGACAGTTTTATTGTGCATTGTTGTGGCTGTTGAAATTGGTTAGAGAGAATACTGATTTTGTGGGATCTTTTTTTTTTGCAGGTACAGGTTTATTGATTTTATTTCGTTTTTTTGTGCAGGTCACTGTTGCAAATTGAAAGTTAGTGCAAGTTTTTTTTTCTTTTTCTGTATGTGAATCATAGAATGGTGTATTGTGGTGACTTGTATAATGGGATGGTAATGCATTGTAATGTATGGGCTTAGTATATTTGGAAAAGCATGGTTTAATTGTAGTATATTTTTTGTGAATGTTTTTTTTTGGCAAAAAGAAACATAATGGGCTCAATGAAAGGGCTTGGTTTATAGATGAAATTAATTTGTATGGACTTGGTCTTGAATTGTAGTAGGATTATGATTTGAATGTTATTTTCTCCTTGGTATTGCTTAGAACTTACACTTGTATTTTCCTTGAGTGCAATTTGGACTTTGAAACTTTGAATTGGGCCTAATACGTTATTTGCACCTTCCATGACTCTTGAACAAATATTCTTGGTTTTTCCCTTTGAATTTGACATGAATAAATTCTTGAACTTTGACTAATCCTTAAACCAATTCTTGAGATATGACTGAAAAAGTGAATCAAACTTGATTTAATTTTGAACTAAATGACATGCTTAACTTAAACTCCAAGAATCATCCTTGAAACCCAATTTTATCATTTCGATTTCTCCATTAAAATAAAGCTAGTCATGAAACCTTAAATCAACCTCTTGAATCAATTCTAGATAGATGGTCAACTTTTGATGACTGACACCAAAGCAATGAATCCAACTTAAATTGATCTTGAACTAAAAAGCAATCTTAAATCATTCTTGAATCAATGACAAGAACATGAACCATATGATCAGATCTTGCAGATGACTTGAAATAATGTCCAAGTGCCTTGGCTCTTGAAGGCTCTACAATTTGACTCCAATCAGATGAATTGGACTAGCACAAAAACCCTTATTGGAATCCCCAAACACAAATCGCTTGAATTATACACCCCCTGGCCTTGATCATGAAACTAAATTATTTCCTAGCCCAAATTAGGTCAAACCAGATTGTTCTCAATCCACCTGGACACAGTCCTAACTGGATACCCTCAAGTGAAGCACAGACTTAAGCAACAAGATAACAACATATTTTTGGATTTTCTGAATAATTGCCAATGGACGGATGTGTAAAATGAAAGTTATACACAGGTAGGACAAATTTGGGGTATGACAGATGCCCCTATCTAATTGGCTTTAACCTAGCAAGATATTTGCTATGGCGTTCTTTCTTTCGAGGTAGAAGACGATTAGATATGAAGAAGACTCTGAATTTGTCTGAAAAGAAGAAAATGACTGGGAAGTGGAATACTAGATATTTTGCAAAGGTCGTTATCACCAAAAGGATGATAGCATAGACAACCTGACACCAAAAGGATGACATGCTTATCACCAAAAATATGATAGTAAACTCAGACAGATCCGACACCAAAAAGATGACGGGTCAATAAGCAAAAGGATGATAGAGAACTCACACAGAATCTGGCACCAAAAGGATAACGGAACTATCACCAAAAGGATGATAGTTAACACACCTCCGACACCAAAAGGATGATAGAGAACACACGGTATCTGGAATCAAAAGAATGATAAACCTATCACCAAAAGGATGATAGTTAACACACCTCCGACACCAAAAGGATGACGAATCTATCACCAAAAGGATGATAGAGAACACACGCACAATCTAGCACCAAAAGGATGACAGACCTATCACCAAAAAGATGATTGTTAACAGACCTCCGACACCAAAAGGATGACAGACCTATCACCAAAAGGATGATAGTACACACGCAGCTCCGACACCAAAAGGATAACGGATCTATAACCAAAAGAATGATAGAGAAATCACACATAATCTAGCACCAAAAATATGACAGACCTATCACCAAAAGAATGATAGTTAACACACCTCTGACACCAAAAGGATGACGGATCTATCACCAAAAGGATGATAGAGAACACATACTATCTGGCACCAAAAGGATGACAGACCTATCACCAAAAGGATGATAGTTAACACACCTCCGACACCAAAAGGATGATAGTTAACACACCTCCGACACCAAAAGGATGACAGACCTATCAACAAAAGGATGTAATTCACACATAGCTCTGACACCAAAAGGATGACGGATCTATCACCAAATGGATGATAGAGAACTCATACAGAATCTGGCACCAAAAGGATGACAAATCTACCACCAAAAGGATGATAGTTAACACACCTCCAACACTAAAAGGATGACAGATTTATCACCAAAAGGATGATAGAGAACACACGAAGAATCTAGCACCAAAAGGATGACAAACCTATCACCAAAAGGATGATAGTAAACATACGCACACAATCCAAACACCAAAAGGATGACGGGTCTATCACTAAAAGGATGATAGAGAACACACACACATAATCCCGACACCAAAAGGATGACATGTCTATAACCAAAAGGATGATAGAGAACACACGTACACAATCCTGACACTGAAAGAATGATGGGTCTATCACCAAAAGGATGATAGAGGATACACTCACAATCTGGCACCAAAAGGATGAAAGACCTATCACCAAAAGGATGATAGTAAGATCAAATAACAAAATTTGCTACCACCAAAAGAATGATAGGAACTTCCGAAATTTGAGGGCCACCAACACCAAAAAGGTGCAGGTTAGGTTGAAATGATTGGATTTGTCTATCACCAAAAGGATGATAGTAAGGCAATTGACAAAAGGTTAAGTTTGCTGAAGATATGATGAGTGAGGCTTATTTGAGACATCAACAAAAGGTTGAGGCAAAGAAGTCACTAAGGAACACAATCCTTATCAACAAAAGGTTGAAAGGAGCCAACTCACTGGGGAACGCCTGATCGGTAAAATAACAAGTGTACTATTGTGCCAATGTAGTAATACTAGGAAAATTCCCCGAATATCGATCTCGAGGACTATGTAGGAAATACAAGTACTCTAGTAATCCAGTTGAACAAAAGTACTTAGGGTTATGAGATTGTTTGGTTTAATTATAAAAATATTTGCAAGTAAAAGAGAGAAATTGACTAAGTGGTTTAAACAGATATGAGTAACATGCTAGGGGAAGTGTGTGAACCGACTCAGTAACAACTCTGAATTAACACTACAACAACTTATTATAACTAAATAATTATCGGTTCTTTAGATTGTTTACTCCTAAGTCCTTAGTGATAAAACCTTTAATCATCCACCCTAATTCCTATGTCCATAGAGAATTATAAATGAAATTAAGCAATAAATTATCAAGAATATTTCGGTTCCTATAGGGTACCCCTAGTCCTATGTGATATTTACTACAGAATGATCAAAAGCAAAACATTAACAACGGCGGTCCAGCCTAATCGTTAATCGAAAATCAAACCCTGTTGGTCCGACAGGGCAAGCATTAAGAATAGCTAGAGATCAAATCAGTTATGAAAACAAGGAATTATTATTGCATTACTAATATCAGAGTCATTACCGATTCAAATCAGGGACACCCCCTAGCATTGGGGGATTTAGCTACTCGTATTATTCGAAGAAAATACAAAGTAAAAACTAGACATTACAAGATAATAGGTTTCTTTAATCTTCAATTGCTTCCGCTCATGAAAACCTTCAGTTTCCCAATCACCTTGATCTCTCCAATCTTGATCCTTTAATTCTTCTCTGACCAAAAGTCCTTTTTTTCTTCTTAAATTGCGTCTTAAATACTCCCAGGTCCAACACAGTAATAGGAAAATACCCAAAATACCCTTAGGGATCACAAAGGTCACAAAAACAAGAAAATTGGAAGATGAAGCGCTTCAACCAACACGGGTCGTGTCAGCTGACACGGGCGGCCGTGTTGGCCCCCTGGATATCTGATGAAAATAATGTCTGCTTCAGACTTGCTGACACGGGCCGTGTCAGGCCTCTGTCTAACCCTCAACTTTCATTCTCTTGGCATCCTCCTGACATAGGCCGTGTCAGGCCACTATTTCCCTTAAAAAAACTCTTCTGAATTCCTGCTGTTTTTCTCAGTTTTTGCTCTGGTTCTTCTTGATTGCTTACCTGAACCTAAAAACAATAGAAATACCAAACCAAGGCATAAAATGTGATAAAAGGAGATAAAATGTAACTAAACATATAAGACGATTAACTAAAACTCATGGTAAACTAACGTATAAAAATCACTTATTAAACTCCCCCAAACTTAAACTTGCTTGACCTCAAGCAACAAGCTTGGGTAAACATTTTTTAGATCAAACAGTACACATCAAATAAAATATTTGTGAAGGTAAGGTGTGTCGATACTCATACGTAAGTCTTTGTTTCGATCGGCTAAAACTAGTTCTCTTGGTAATTGTCTGTTAACAAAGGTATTACACAAACACATACCGCGGTAAAACCACGGACCTAAATCCCCCTTTCGGTCACCTCTCCAACTATGCTTTGGGCTTAAGTATTTTCTTTGATTTTCTACCCCTTTCATTCGGATAATCAGATTAAGGCACTTTTGATCGCTTTCCCTCACATATATAAAATTTGATCGAGACTTTTTCGAGGCACCTTTATTTTTCCTCGCGCATTAGCGTTTATTAGTCCATTTTGGGATGACTATAGAGATTCAACCATCATTAGGCTAAGTAATCAGGTGAGGGTTACCCAACTTAGAAGGACCAGTTGTCTTCACAGTCATTATTCATCATTTTTTTGTACCATAAGTCATTCTCTCAACCAACTTTTTACATGCAATTCTTTTTAATCACGTCGGACTATCACTATAAACTAATCGGGGAATACTTCTCAAATCCAAGTACTATGACACGAATCTACACATTGGACTCGTTTCCTTACTACAGGGAATCTCGGGTGTTCAGGACATACCTAAGTTTTCAAACTTTCTTAATGTCCCTAGTTCTAGCTCCTCTCCCCTCAAACTCTATATACTTTCCTGACTACTTCATGCATCACAGTATTGAGAAAAAAATTTTTTACAGTCCTCATTTGGGGAGAGTTCAAAGCGATTTTTAAACAAAAGCACACTAACACAATTAAAATTAAAAATACTTAAAATGAAAACTCAAAACAGTAAAAACTCCCCCAAACTTGAACTAAACATTATCCTCATTTTTTTAGAACAGAAGTGGGAGAGGTGTACTCACAGAGATCTTCACTAAGGAGTTTGAGGGTAATGCAACACTCTAGCTTGCACTTGTAAGGTCTCGTTTATTACCTACAAACGAAACAAAATAACAACAAAAAGAAAATGTTCAATCATTAAAAACATGGGTTACCTCTCACGCAACACTTCGTTTAACATCGCATGGCTCGACAGATCACTCCCCATTTTATGGGGGGTATCTCAGCTTCCACAATTTGTTGCTTGATCTTTCCGCAACAAAGGACCGGTCAAGTTCAGAGATAAAAGCAACTTTGTGAATCAAATCACATCCAACTTTTCTATTCTTGACTCATGAATGATTTCTGGAGTCTCGCTATGTGCCCTAGACAACTGAGATATTGCAACCTAATAGATTACACCAGAGACTTTTTTCGGACATGGTTTTGAACTTTTTCCTTTTTTCCCTGTTTTGATCATTCCAACTGAAGTTTGAATATCTTCCTCTTTACCTCGCTTCTTGATGTCCAACACTTTTAAAGTTATTTCTTCATCAAAAGATTTCAAGGTTAGAGTACCTGTTTCAATATCATCATTGCACCGACTAGTGAGCAATAATGGTCGGCCAAGTATGATGGGAGTCTTTTCATCTTCTGGAATATCCATAATCTCAAAATCAACTGGGAAGGTAAAGTAATCAATCGTCACCATTACATCCTCTACTAGCCCATATGACCTCTTAGTTGTGTGGTCGGCAAACTTCATGTTTGTTCCCGTATCGCTCACTTTTCTTATACCAAGCTTTTTGAAAATAGATAAAGGCATGAGACTCACACTAGCACCTGAATCAATGAGGACCTTCTTGAAAGTTCTATCTTTTATAGTACAAGGGATTTCTACGTGTCCAGGGTCTTTCCGCTTGATGGGGATTCTCCTTCCTTATGATATTTCACTACACTGCTTAGTTGAAATATTCTACTCCTCACCCATTGTTCTCTTTTCCCCCATTACCTCTTTCATGAATTTCTTGTACAAAGGCATTTGCTCAAGTGCTTCAAAGAATGACATATCGATTTCTAACTTTTTGAACATTGTGCTGAATTTTCCAAAGTCTTTCTCCTTCTGATCCTTCTTTGTAACTCTCTGAGGGTACGATAGCTTGATTTTTGGTTTAACCTGCTCTTTCTTTTTCTTTTCAATTGGCTTCACGGATGGTAAGGCTCTTTCCGGTTCTTTCCCATTTTCTCTCACTTCAAGCTCAACTTCTATACACTGATAATCATTTGTTTCTTTTTCTTTCTCTTCTTCCATGACTCTCTGACTTCTCGTGGTGACAACATTAACGTTCTCATGATTTTTTGGATTTGGTACTGTCGCTCTCGGAAGGGTTCCTTTAGTATGCGTGGAGAGTTATTGCGCTATTTGTCCCACATGAACCTCAAGATTTTTTATAGCAACTGTGGTGTTCCTCTGATTATTTCGTGTCTCTTGGAAAATTAAATATTGTGAGCTGTCATCTTTTCAATAGCTATTTCCCATTCTGCTTTCTGAGGAGCCTGTTGTTATTGTTGATATTGAGGTTGATTCTGATCTTTCCAAGAAAATTTAGGATGATTCTTTCACCTTAAATTATAAGTATGAGAATAGGGATTATTCTGCTTCAGAAAATTTATCTCTTCAATTTGTTTAGCAGTTGCAACATAATGTGCAGTAAAATGGGGTCCACTATAAATCTCACAACTCACAGCTTGGATAGGTTGAACTTGAGCCACATGTTGAGTACTTACATTAATTGCTTTAAGCCTTATTTCTACTTTAGCTTTGATTTGATCTTCCATTTTCACAACTTGAGTAGGCATCTCCAAATCAATCATTCCTTTAGGTTTACTCACACTACAGTCACACAGTTCCAAATGCTCATTTTCAACAATGATTTTAATGATCTTTTTAATACCAGTGGTTGCTGTAAAGTTTGATGAGCCACCAGCTGCTGTATTAATTAGTTGCTTAGTCTTCATCTTGAGACCATTCACAAACATTTGCATCTGTTTAGTTTGATCCAGGTTATGAGTAGGACATGCAACCAATAACCCTTTGAACCTTTTATATGCATCGCCCAATGATTCTCCCTCCTTGTATTTAAAATTCATGATATCATATATTTTACGAATATACACAAAGGCAGGAAAATAATCATTAAGAAAGGCCTTCTCCATCTCTTCCCAAGTAGAAATACTTCTTGCAGGTAACGAGTAAAACCATTCTTCATCATCTTCAGAGAGAGTGAAGAAAAATATTTGTAATTTCTTTGCTTCATCGGTGTGCCCCTCTATCTTGAGAGTATTGGTCATAGTCAGAAATCTTTGTAGATGTTTGTTGGCATCTCCATTAACCTTTCCGGTGAAAGGTTTCCTCTCAAGTTGATTGATAGTGCTCGGATACAACTAGAAATTTTCCATATTCACCAGTTGGTTTACAATTTTTAACCTACCAGCCGATGCATTAGCCCCACCGTAATCACCAAGTAGTCTCTCTACCGGTGGAACTCCAGCCATAGTCATAGTATCTCTATTTGAGCCAGAACCTGAGTCAAAATTCTCTGAATGAACAGAGACTATTTCTTCTTCTGGTGCTAGCGCTGAAGGTTCTGCTTCTGAACCTGCCAGTCTTACTTGTCTAAGCCTCGCGTGTAGAGTTCTTTCGATCTTTGTGTCAAAAGAAAAATTAGCTGAGGATTCTCCTCGCATAAAAATGTTAGACGCAAATTAGTAGTAATAGAATGCAAACAATAATAATAATAATAATAATAATAATAATAATAATAATAATAATAATAATAATAATAATAATAATAAATTGAAAATAAAATTTTGGTCGTAGAGCAACAAAATTTCAATTGAATTACAATTAACTTATATTTCGGCAGTCCCTGGCAACGACGCAAAAAACTTGATCGGTAAAATAACAAGTGTACTATTTTGCCAATGTAGTAATACGAGGGAAATTCCCCGAATGTCGATCTCAAGAACTGCGTAGGAAATTCAAGTTCTCTGGTAATTCAGTTGAACAAAAGCACTTGGGGTTTTGAGATTGTATGGTTTAATTATAAAAATATTTGCAAGTAAAAGAGAGAAATTGACTAAGTGGTTTAAACAGATATGAGTAACATGCTAGGGGAAGTGTGTGATCTGACTCAGTAACAACTCTGAATTAACACTACAACAATTTATTGTAACTAACTAATTACTGATTCTTTAGATTGTTTACTCCTAAGTCCATAGTGAGAAAACCTTTAACCATTCACCCTAATTCCTATGTCCATATAAAATTATAAATGAAATTAAGCAATCAAAATTATCAAGAATATTCTGGTTCCTATAGGATATCCCTAGTCCTAGGTGATATCTACTACAGAATGATCAAAAGCAAAGCATTAACAATGGCAGTCCAGCCTAATCGTTAATCGAAAACCAAACTCGTTGGTTTGACTTGGCAAGCATTAAGAATAGCTAGAGATCAAATCAGTTAAGAAAACAAAGGAATTATTATTGCAATACTAATATCAGAGTCATTACCGATTCAAATCAGGGACACCCCTTTTGCATTAGGGGGTTTAACTACTCATATTATTCGAAGAAAATACAAAGTAAAATCTAGATATTACAAGATAATAGGTTTATCTGGTCTTCAATTGCTTCCGCTCATGAAAACCTTGAGTTTTCCAATCACCTTGATCTCTCCAATCTTGTTCCTGTAATTCTTCTCTGGCCAAAAGTCCTTTTTTTCTCCTTAAAACACGTCTTAAATAATCCCAGGTCCAACACAGTAATAGGAAAATACCAAAAATACCCTTAGGGATCACAAAGGTCACAAAACAAGAAAATTGGAAGATGAAGCGTGTTGCACCCCAAAATTTGACCAACCGGGTCTCGCATTTGGCTCGATGTTTCGACGCATAACCGCATTCGCATCTGCATATTGCATACATTGCATTGTTCATTTGTTTTGATTTTATCAGGGATCACAGCTCCCGTCTCGTGTTTCAGGTGTTTTTGATCAGTAGAATCGATTTTTGGGATATTTCGGTGCCCGTTTATTTTTACCGATTATTTTTGTGTCGTTCGGTGCTCATTTTGTCCCTCTGGGAATTATTGGTATTTTTCTGGATTTTTATAGGATTTTTTAGGGTTAAAATAGTTTTTAAATCATTTTTTAGGATTTAATAGAATTTTTGATATTTTTAATTGTTTTTAAATCATTTTTTAGCATTTTATAGAATATAATAGATTTTAAATTCATTTTAGAATTTAATAGGTTTTTAATTCCTTTAAATAGATTTTAAATCATTTGTAGAAATCTTTTATAGATTTTAATATTTTTTAGATAATATAGGATTTTTTTTAGAATATTAGTATAATTTTTTAAATAGAATTTAAATAGAAATAATAATAATAAATGAATAGATTTTTCCTTATTAAAAATAAATAGGTTTTATTTTCTTTTATAGATATTATAAAAAAATTAATAGATTTTAGAATATTAATTAGGAGTTAATTAGTTTAATTGAACTTAGTTTAGTTAATTGGGTCTATTAATTAGGATAATTGTTTTTCAGTTTTTTTGTGCAGTTTGTGTCCATTTTCGTATTAGGCCCAGTCCAATTCGTCCAAGAAGGATCCAGAATATTCAGCAAAAAAGTCCAAATTCGTCCACCATTTTCCAGCTTCTTCTGGAAGGTTCTAGGAAGTTCCAGCGCATTCATCAGTATAAAAGCCAGCAAGCGACACGTGTTAAAGAGAGAGAGGACCCACTTTTTCACTTCACGCCACGCCACGTATCAGACCCTCTCTCTCTCTCAGCCACGCTGCCACCACGTGGCAGGCATGCAGCGTTCCACCCCACCCACTGCACCACGCGTCCTCATCCCAGAGCTTCGCCTGAAAGCCATCGCCGGCCGCCCTGCATGGCCGGCGGCCACCACAAACTCACCAGAACTCCCTCCAAACCCAGATCCCTTCATCTTCCTCCATCCAACCTTCATCCAACCGCCATTCTCCACCGCGTCTCTACCATCAACCACCATCAAATCCAGAATCCGGCCACCACAAACCCAACAACATTCATCACCAAACTCAGAAAAAAATCCAGAACGATGAAGATTCATCGTCTTCAACAAAATTCATCCAATCACATCTGATCAACTCCTTCAATCATATTTTTTCCAGAGATTTCTCAGAACGTTGAGGATTCATCACCATCAACGACTCGTTCAACAAACTTCAGAGATCACCAATCCAGAAACAACCTTCAAGAACTCCAGGAGAACCTCGAGAAGCATCATCTTCATGTTTCCATCTCATCAACGCCATCAACAGATGAGGCCTCAAACACTGATCAATCGTTCCTCCAGAAGCATCGACTTCGTCAACACTAATTCTCAGAATCTACAAACCACTTCTAAGAACGCTCAACACTCTGTAAGATCCAAGAACTTCATCAAAACCAGTATCACTAGATTTCCAGAAGGAAGAATATTCAGAGTAAGACTCCATGGATTCTTCACCTTCTCAGTATTACGAATGGCATCGTCAGTGGTTCTTCGTCAAGAACAAGCATTCGTCAGAAATCTTCAAGAGATTGTCAAGCCATGGGTTAGGTTGAACAGATTGTGATGGTTCGTTGGTGATTATGATTACGTTGGTGAGTGAGGAAGAGATTGAGAGAAAGAGTGAGAACGAGACTGAGAGACAAGAGAGACGAGGGAGTTTGAGGCTGAGACGGTGAGAGGGAGAGGTTGAGAGTGGACGGTGAGAAAGCGGCGGCGGCGCTGAAGATTAGGGTTTGTTTTCTGAACTTGGAAGGGAGAGGAAGGAGAAGGCTGGTTCGTTGGGCCTCAGGCCCAACCAATTTTTGTGACACCTCACCCTCCGTTTTTTGGCAGTCCTGGGCCTGAGCCCAATTTTCTCTTGCCAGCAGCGCCCCAGCATCACAACACACACCCCCTGCGTTTTTTTGTTGAAGAGAAATGGGCTGGGCCCTCCAGTTTTTTTTGTTTTTTTATTTTCTTGTTAAACTCCCCCCTGTATAACCATATACACCCCAGCCCCTTTTATTTTCTTCTTTTTTACTTTTTTTTATTTTTTACTTGTTACATAAAAAGAAGAAAAAAGAAAAGTGAGAAAAAAGAGATATTTGAAAAATAGAAAAGAAAATATTAAAAGAAAAATAGAAAAAAGAATTGATTTGAAAAAAGAAGAAGTAAAGAAAATGTTGAGAAAAAATAGAAAAATATTGAGAAAAATGTAGAGAAAAATATTGTGAAAAATAAAAGAAAATATTTTTGAGAAAAGAAAAACATGAGAAAAGAAAAATATGAGAAAAGAAAAGGAGAAAAAAAGAAAAATATTAAAGTGCCGATTTAATATTTTTAAAGCATTTCTTTTAGGGATATTTTCATAGAGATTATTTTCCGACTTTTAGGACAGCTTAGAGGCCCATTTGTTAGGGGGCTATTTCCATTCGATTTTTCAGGATAGAATAGGATAGCGTTTCCTAGGAGGTTTATTTCAGTATGCACTCATTGTAATCATTTTTCAGAGATGAATAAAACGAGATTTGAGCTGTGGTCCGATAGTAGCCGAACTACAGCTGCTCTGATTCTTCGTACCAGACGAAGATATGTAGGCATAGGATGCGATATCCTAGCGAGCACACTAACGACTAACTTTTGTTCTCTCGCGGCTGTGCGATCGAGACTTTCCCGCTGACGATTAATTGAGTACCCTTTTTCTCTCTTGCCCGAGTGCATTTGAGACTCAGCCATAGTTTTGACCATAGGTTCCCGACCCTGTGAAACCAGTTGTTTTTCTCACTGCTGTGTGAGAATGTTTGTTTAGCCGTAGTTAGTCTGAACTACGTAAGGCTCTGATCTTCCATCCAGTGGAAGTACGTAGGCACAAGACGCGATGTCTTGGCGAGCCATTTTTCCCCGTAGTCCCGAACTACGTTGACTCTGACTTTCTCTCTTGAGAATACGTAGGCATAGAGTGCGACGCTCTATCGAGTCAATTCCCTTCCGTTTAGATTTAGCAGCCGTAGATAAGATTGTTTTGCATCCAATAGACAACCCAAGCAAGCGTGGATCCCGTCGAGTACGACGGACGTGAGGGGTGCTAATACCTTCCCCTTGCGTAACCGACTCCCGAACCCAGGCTATGGTTGCGATGACCATACCTTTTCCCCGTTTTTTGCGAGGTTTACTTCGAGCGTTTCCTTTCCCGCTCTGAGGGATAAATAACGCACGGTGGCGACTCTTCTGTCAGCCGGCGCCGATTTTTGCAGTAGCGACAGCTGGCGACTCTGCTGGGGATACAACGTCCCCTGGCTGCTAAGGACTGCGATAGTTCTTATGCATGTGGGATCCAACGTCCCCTAAGAGAGAGTCAATCCTAGCGCTTGTTTGCTTGGCTATTGGGGCCTATTTATCGATGTTATCTGTTGCTGTTGGGGTGTTACGGGTGTTCTATGATATTGAGTGAGAAGCCGGACCTGGGCTTGGAGTGCACCTTAGACTTAGAGTAGAAATTAGTGGGTGCCCGCTTGCTTTGCCTTGCTTTGGTGTCCCATGAAATCTACACTCAGACGAGGTTCCTCTGGTTGGCCTCCTGCCCCTTCCTTTGGTTGGCGTGGGTTGCTGGTTAGTTGGATTGTCGACTCTGGGAACCGATCATTTGGAAGTTAGCTGAGTGAGGCCTCTTCAGGACTTGACGATGCCACTCCTTCTAGGAATCGTATCGTCAGTTCTGAAAGTCTGTGACGCTGACGACCGCATAGGATGCCGTACCTTGTCAGATATAGGTCCATACCTGTGAGTGGGGGGGTTTTTTATGCAGGAAACTTGACTTTCAACCTACCCGTTATTCTGGTCTTCTTTTCAGAGAACGTCTCCGTCAGCAGCGCAGCAGTATTCAGATTTTGTGTGGGGGCTGTGGTCCCATTGTTTGCTGCATTTTGCATATCATACGCATATCAGTGTTGCATTGCATATCATCCTCAAGCTAGCCAGAGTTCTGATCCAGCCTTTGTTTCCTGAAGGTGATTACCCGGAGTTTGGATTGAGCAGCTGTTGATTGTCAGAAGACCTACCTAGGGTTTGAGTAGATTTGAGCAGAATCAAGTGTCGAAGTCAGCTGAAGATTATTGGTAGCCATGTCTGAAGGCAATTTCCAGTCTCCTAACACCCTGACAGGGTTCACTATGGCGTCCAACCCTCTGTATGATTCCATGGAAGATTCCCCGCAAGTGAACAACGTTGCTGCAGACCAAGTTGTACAGCCTTCTGTTGAGAACCAAGATCGACATGAGCAGTTTGTTGCCCAGAATGAGCGTCCTCCTCCTGTCAACAATCAAGGTGTTGCTTTCCCTGTGATGAATTACCGAAGAGATATCCCGATAGCCAGGATGGTAGATCCAAGAGCCCTTGACGATGGTAGAAGAGTCCGAGTGTTGGAAGAGCAAATGAAAGCCTTGAAAGCCAAAGATACTGTTAACCTGGATGCTGTAGGCATGTGTTTGGTTCCTGACCTGGTGTTGCCTTACAAGTTCAAAGTGCCGAAATTTGAGAAGTACACGGGAGATAGCTGTCCAAAGCTGCATTTGATGATGTTCTGTCGAAGAATGACTGCGTTTGCGCGAGATGATAAGTTGATGATCCATTGCTTTCAAGATAGTCTGACTGGGGCATCTTTGAGGTGGTATATGCAGTTAGAGAGGAATCAGATTCAGTCATGGATGGATTTAGCCAGAGCTTTTCTGAAGCAGTACGATTACAACCTAGACATTGCTCCTTATCGCATGCATTTGCAAGAGTTGTCTCAAGAGATCAATGAACCTATCAGGAGGTATGCTCAGAGATGGAGAGAATTTGCTGCTAGAGTGCGTCCCCCGCTGTTAGATCAAGAGCTGGCAAGCCTGTTTGTGGATTCCCTACAATATCCGTACTTCAAAAGATTGCTCGGAGTTCCGGCAAGTTTCTCTGACGTGGTAGCATTAGGAGAACGCCTTGAGTATTCCATAAGAATGGGGAAAATTCAGATTACTTCATATGATCAAGCTGGTGAAACTGAATACCCTTATGACTATCAGAGTGAAGAAGAAGTGGTGATCAACTCAGTCATGCCAAAGATTGAATATCCTCAAAGCGAATCAGTGAATTTTGTTGGTTCATCATCTTATCAGAGATCAGTACCTCCCGTGGCTTGTTATACTGAACAGACAGCCGTGCCTGGGGCACCATATCAGGAATCTTATGTCGCTTCCATTGCAAATCAGCGAACTCGTGGCCGAGGTTATCAGAATCAGCGTCAGAATCAGAACAGACCTCGTAACAATTTGGAGCGAAGGAAAGCTCCTTTTCACCCAGTGCCGATACCGTATAGCCAGTTGCTACCATCTTTGATCCAGAAGTCTTTGGTGGAGCCGAAAGCTCTTAAGCCAGTTCCAGAACCTTACCCTCCTGGGTACAATCCCCACGTTCAGTGTGGTTATCATGGTGGCTCTCCGGGGCATTCGACGGAAGATTGTAAAGCATTTCAGGCGAAGGTACAGCAGTTGATTGATCAGGATCGCATTTCCTTTCGAGAAGGATTTCTGTTTGTTCATCCCTAACCGCTCAGCTGTCTAAGCTCGTAGACTCAGAAGTCTATTCCCCAGCAAAAGCCAGTGGTTCAGACAGGCAGGCGCCTCAGCAGTGGCAGTTCTCAAGCTTTTATACCATCATTTGCATTTGTAGTTTCTTTTTCTGTTAGTTACTACCTGCTTTTTACCATTGTATGTTTTGAATGGTGATAATAATAAAGTGACTATGCATTTTTCTGAATTAATCATGTCGCTGTCGCTCATTTACTGCATTGCACTGACACTTGCATTTATTTCACTCCACTTTTTCGCTGTGACTAGCAAAGTTAGGAGGGAGGATGACGAAACTGAAAACTCATAACCAATGATTGTATGCTTTCAGATAAGGACCGTACCGATGACGTACAAGGCATTGTTTCAAATTCCCCAAACACTGGAGATATAAGGAGTTTAGTCCCTTGCCAACCACTTCGAGCCAGGAAGTAGAAGTTTTTTTCGGACTTTATAAACCTTCACATCTTAACCCGGGGCAGGGTAGTTGTCAGTTAGCTTGACCGAGCATTCAAGTCTTGCAGAGGAGTGTTGTCTTTCAAGGACCAATCAGTTTATACCCTTCAAAAGGTCAAACCTCACCAATCAGGAGTGAGACAGTTACAATCCTTTTCGGAGCAATCAAGACAACCAGTGTCACACGACTTTGTTCCAAAAGAAAGAAAGAAAGAAAGCCCGCTAAGTAAAAAGAAAGAAAAGCTGAGAAAAGCTAATACTTAGGCAAAAATCAGGGCATCCCGCTGGACTTCAAAAGAAATCGGAAAAAATCGAAAAGAACTCAAAATGAGTCAGTCCAGGCAAAAATTAGGGAATTAAGGGAATGAAAAAGAGGGGTTTAAAAAGAAATTTTTTCCCCAGCAAATCACAAAAGTCGTGTACACAGACACCAAAAGCGAAGAAGGAGTAAACTATCACTCTAGAAGAAAAGCTTGTGAATTCCTTAACTGTGGTTCTTACCATTCGACATACCTCTCGAAGAGGCGAGCGCTTGTGCCAGGTTAACTGAACCTTAGGATCGGAGATCATCACGTTAGAAGGGGTGGGTACAAATCAAAATTTGAGCCAAATATCTTTTGTTTCACGAACCGTGAACCCGACCACGATACAACCCTTAAAAGACCTAATTGAGGTAGGGTAAATCTGAAGCGCGTTGCGATAAGGTTGAGTAACCTGACTCCTTCTTGACTTGCTAGTCATATCTTGTTGTATTTTTCACTGACCACGTAAGCACTTCGTTTGAACTTTGGTTCATTCGTCACTCTCAATCATATGCACGTAAATGAGTGACAGCTCAAAAATTTTTTCAGGATCTGCATAACCATTGCATTAAGATTTACCAGTCGTAGACAGGGCAATTCTAATTGCAGGTTAGTAGTTGACATGAAAAGAAATTCCAGCAGAGAGGACTGAATAATCCAGCAGTCTGAACCAGAATGGTGTATGTTGTGAAGCCTAATGGATCAGGGGCGTTATCTTCCAGTAAGTTCAGTATCGGTTAGTCTGAGGACAAGTCCCCGAAGCTTCAGTTGATCAGGGGCAGTTTTGTTTGAGAAGCAGTTGATCAGAAGTGAGTCTTTCTCGAGAGCCAGTCAGGGGCAATTAATGCAGAGCGCTGAGATTTGAAAGCAGATGCTTCCAATGGATAATCAGATCGGGTTGAGTCGCTAGAACGCTCATTCAGGGGCAAAGTCATTGCAGAGAATGTTGAAATCAACTGGATTGTTAGGTGTTTAATTGGAGATTGAATTCTTTTGTCGTGCAGATACTGGGGCAAATATTCTCGAAGTATTCTCGTAGCAAGCTGTTCAGAGCAAGTACTCCCAAGAGTTAGATTGGGGCAAGTGAATTGTACTAGGGCAAGTTGTGCAAGCCAGTCTTTTATCCCCCAGCTGAGTGTGCCAGGGGCAAGTCATTCAAACAAGTTTGTTTATTCCCAGCCAGAGTTGAGTATCGGGGAATCATGTCAATACCCCTTATCGAAAACCTTTCAAATAAGAAGATCTTGTTGTCGTTGGATCATTATCCTGCAGTTTAAACCTGTTGCGTGTCAGTAACCAGTCGTTTCCAAAGTCCAGTCTCGCCTGGCAAATCGGTAACCAGTTCTCGTCTGGCCCACCTTCCGTAAGCGTCAGTTCCCGTCCTGGTGCAGTTTATTGTAAGCAGCAGTTCCCGTCCTGGTGCAGTTTATTGGTAACCAATTCTCGTTTGGTCGCCGTTTCTTCAAGTGGTGTATCAGTTCTCGCCTGGTACATGTCATCACGTAATCAGTTCTCGTGTGTTTTAAACCTATGTGGTATACCAGTTCTCGCCTGGTGTACGTTAGCTTTCAGCCAGTTCTCGCCTGGTTGTCTATACCTCAGTCTGATGCACAAAAAACCAAAAATCAATTTTCCTAACCTATTTTCCTATCAGTTCTCGCCTGGTAGTCTACCTTTGAATGCTAGTTCTCGTCTAGTATTTTAACCTATGTGGTATACCAGTTCTCGCCTGGTGTACGTTAGCTTTCAGCCAGTTCTCGCCTGGTTGTCTATACCTCAGTCTGATGCACAAAAACCAAAAATCAATTTTCCTAACCTATTTTCCTATCAGTTCTCGCCTGGTAGTCTACCTTTGAATGCTAGTTCTCGTCTAGTATTTCCTGTGTACATAGTCCATGTTTATTCTAAACCAGAAAAGCAAAACAAAAAAAACCTAAAGGTATCTGACACAATATTTCCCAATGACTCGCATGTCGTCATGTTCCCCGACACGAAGCTCGACAGATACAGCGCTCCAAGTAATGTTTGAATTCCTTGCCGATATTGTTAAAATCAGAATTGTCACTCTTCAGCAGATGAAAGTTGCTTATTATCCCCGGAAGAGTCGAGATTGTCTTTTACCCTGTATCAGAGTAGGATCAGGAGTATCTTCAGCAGATTAAGACTAATATCCTTGATAGTAGGAGCATTTCCAGCAGTGTGCTGCGCGTAATCAACCTCAGTTTGGGTCAATCCCCGCAGAGTATAATCAGTTGCCAATGGTTTGAAGAAAGCATCCCCGAGCAGAGTTGTCTTTATTTCCCCAGTGAAGTCGTCAAGCAGGGTTGCCTTTTCATTTCTCCAGCAGGGCAGTTATCCTCAGCAGATTTGATTTCTCGTTTCCAGCATTTATTTTGCTGAGATGGTTCTGTGACTTCAAGTCATCCCCAGTAGAGTTGACGTTTCCTTCGGCATTTATTTTGCCAAGTGGTTTTCAGACCTGGTGTTCTCTGGAAGCTCGAGCTTGCATTAGCATTTGCATATATAGTCATAGCATTTATACAAGCATATAGCATATCCATGTCGTCTGGGCATCGCATTTTCAAACAAAACGCATAGCATATCCATGTCATATAGGGCATTGCATCATTATCAAGCATACGCATGTCGAAACATAGACCAAGATGGTTGCCTATTGGATTTCGAAATTGTTCACCTGCAGAGTTGTGTGGTTCAGCTTCTCGTCTTCCCCAGCGGAGTGATTCTTCATATTTGGGTGTTACGTCAACATCGGGAAACAACAACAACAACAACAACAACAAAGATTGACATATATCAGACTTCTGAAGCTGCCCCCTTTGTCAAAACAGGTGCCAGGCAGTTCCATTCAGAATTCCCCAGGAGAATTGTCCTCAAGTTCGCAATGAACTGTGAGTTGACCAGATTTGATCCCACAAGAGAGATGGGAATCAAAGTGTTTGCTTTATGAAGCATTATTTCAATACTTGTGGCGTCACACAGGTGTTGAAAATGAGAAGAAAAATTTTATCAGAAAATTGACCAGATGTTGCCGTTACAACCAAACTTCAGTTTATTGGAAGCTATTCCTCAAGCAGTTTTGCAGTATATTCTTGCGGTTGGCAAATTTTAGGGTTCCATTTGTATTCAACCGTCATCTACCTTGAATGTTTGAAGGCTGAGCGCTCTTCACCCATTCAGGTCGAAGCCGCTTGAATAGGGGCAGCTGTTGCACCCCAAAATTTGACCAACCGGGTCTCGCATTTGGCTCGATGTTTCGACGCATAACCGCATTCGCATCTGCATATTGCATACATTGCATTGTTCATTTGTTTTGATTTTATCAGGGATCACAGCTCCCGTCTCGTGTTTCAGGTGTTTTTGATCAGTAGAATCGATTTTTGGGATATTTCGGTGCCCGTTTATTTTTACCGATTATTTTTGTGTCGTTCGGTGCTCATTTTGTCCCTCTGGGAATTATTGGTATTTTTCTGGATTTTTATAGGATTTTTTAGGGTTAAAATAGTTTTTAAATCATTTTTTAGGATTTAATAGAATTTTGATATTTTTAATTGTTTTTAAATCATTTTTTAGCATTTTATAGAATATAATAGATTTTAAATTCATTTTAGAATTTAATAGGTTTTTAATTCCTTTAAATAGATTTTAAATCATTTGTAGAAATCTTTTATAGATTTTAATATTTTTTAGATAATATAGGATTTTTTTTAGAATATTAGTATAATTTTTTAAATAGAATTTAAATAGAAATAATAATAATAAATGAATAGATTTTTCCTTATTAAAAATAAATAGGTTTTATTTTCTTTTATAGATATTATAAAAAAATTAATAGATTTTAGAATATTAATTAGGAGTTAATTAGTTTAATTGAACTTAGTTTAGTTAATTGGGTCTATTAATTAGGATAATTGTTTTTCAGTTTTTTTGTGCAGTTTGTGTCCATTTTCGTATTAGGCCCAGTCCAATTCGTCCAAGAAGGATCCAGAATATTCAGCAAAAAAGTCCAAATTCGTCCACCATTTTCCAGCTTCTTCTGGAAGGTTCTAGGAAGTTCCAGCGCATTCATCAGTATAAAAGCCAGCAAGCGACACGTGTTAAAGAGAGAGAGGACCCACTTTTTCACTTCACGCCACGCCACGTATCAGACCCTCTCTCTCTCTCAGCCACGCTGCCACCACGTGGCAGGCATGCAGCGTTCCGCCCCACCCACTGCACCACGCGTCCTCATCCCAGAGCTTCGCCTGAAAGCCATCGCCGGCCGGCCTGCATGGCCGGCGGCCACCACAAACTCACCAGAACTCCCTCCAAACCCAGATCCCTTCATCTTCCTCCATCCAACCTTCATCCAACCGCCATTCTCCACCGCGTCTCTACCATCAACCACCATCAAATCCAGAATCCGGCCACCACAAACCCAACAACATTCATCACCAAACTCAGAAAAAAATCCAGAACGATGAAGATTCATCGTCTTCAACAAAACTCATCCAATCACATCTGATCAACTCCTTCAATCATATTTTTTCCAGAGATTTCTCAGAACGTTGAGGATTCATCACCATCAACGACTCGTTCAACAAACTTCAGAGATCACCAATCCAGAAACAACCTTCAAGAACTCCAGGAGAACCTCGAGAAGCATCATCTTCATGTTTCCATCTCATCAACGCCATCAACAGATGAGGCCTCAAACACTGATCAATCGTTCCTCCAGAAGCATCGACTTCGTCAACACTAATTCTCAGAATCTACAAACCACTTCTAAGAACGCTCAACACTCTGTAAGATCCAAGAACTTCATCAAAACCAGTATCACTAGATTTCCAGAAGGAAGAATATTCAGAGTAAGACTCCATGGATTCTTCACCTTCTCAGTATTACGAATGGCATCGTCAGTGGTTCTTCGTCAAGAACAAGCATTCGTCAGAAATCTTCAAGAGATTGTCAAGCCATGGGTTAGGTTGAACAGATTGTGATGGTTCGTTGGTGATTATGATTACGTTGGTGAGTGAGGAAGAGATTGAGAGAAAGAGTGAGAACGAGACTGAGAGACAAGAGAGACGAGGGAGTTTGAGGCTGAGACGGTGAGAGGGAGAGGTTGAGAGTGGACGGTGAGAAAGCGGCAGCGGCGCTGAAGATTAGGGTTTGTTTTCTGAACTTGGAAGGGAGAGGAAGGAGAAGGCTGGTTCGTTGGGCCTCAGGCCCAACCAATTTTTGTGACACCTCACCCTCCGTTTTTTGGCAGTCCTGGGCCTGAGCCCAATTTTCTCTTGCCAGCAGCGCCCCAGCATCACAACACACACCCCCTGCGTTTTTTTGTTGAAGAGAAATGGGCTGGGCCCTCCAGTTTTTTTTGTTTTTTTATTTTCTTGTTAAACTCCCCCCTGTATAACCATATACACCCCAGCCCCTTTTATTTTCTTCTTTTTTACTTTTTTTTATTTTTTACTTGTTACATAAAAAGAAGAAAAAAGAAAAGTGAGAAAAAAGAGATATTTGAAAAATAGAAAAGAAAATATTAAAAGAAAAATAGAAAAAAGAATTGATTTGAAAAAAGAAGAAGTAAAGAAAATGTTGAGAAAAAATAGAAAAATATTGAGAAAAATGTAGAGAAAAATATTGTGAAAAATAAAAGAAAATATTTTTGAGAAAAGAAAAACATGAGAAAAGAAAAATATGAGAAAAGAAAAGGAGAAAAAAGAAAAATATTAAAGTGCCGATTTAATATTTTTAAAGCATTTCTTTTAGGGATATTTTCATAGAGATTATTTTCCGACTTTTAGGACAGCTTAGAGGCCCATTTGTTAGGGGGCTATTTCCATTCGATTTTTCAGGATAGAATAGGATAGCGTTTCCTAGGAGGTTTATTTCAGTATGCACTCATTGTAATCATTTTTCAGAGATGAATAAAACGAGATTTGAGCTGTGGTCCGATAGTAGCCGAACTACAGCTGCTCTGATTCTTCGTACCAGACGAAGATATGTAGGCATAGGATGCGATATCCTAGCGAGCACACTAACGACTAACTTTTGTTCTCTCGCGGCTGTGCGATCGAGACTTTCCCGCTGACGATTAATTGAGTACCCTTTTTCTCTCTTGCCCGAGTGCATTTGAGACTCAGCCATAGTTTTGACCATAGGTTCCCGACCCTGTGAAACCAGTTGTTTTTCTCACTGCTGTGTGAGAATGTTTGTTTAGCCGTAGTTAGTCTGAACTACGTAAGGCTCTGATCTTCCATCCAGTGGAAGTACGTAGGCACAAGACGCGATGTCTTGGCGAGCCATTTTTCCCCGTAGTCCCGAACTACGTTGACTCTGACTTTCTCTCTTGAGAATACGTAGGCATAGAGTGCGACGCTCTATCGAGTCAATTCCCTTCCGTTTAGATTTAGCAGCCGTAGATAAGATTGTTTTGCATCCAATAGACAACCCAAGCAAGCGTGGATCCCGTCGAGTACGACGGACGTGAGGGGTGCTAATACCTTCCCCTTGCGTAACCGACTCCCGAACCCAGGCTATGGTTGCGATGACCATACCTTTTCCCCGTTTTTTGCGAGGTTTACTTCGAGCGTTTCCTTTCCCGCTCTGAGGAATAAATAACGCACGGTGGCGACTCTTCTGTCAGCCGGCGCCGATTTTCGCAGTAGCGACAAAGCGCTTCAGCCAACACAGGCCGTATCAGCTAACGCGGGCGGTTGTGTTGCCCCCTGGATGTATGATGAAAACAATGCCTGCTCCAGACTTGCTAACACGAGCCGCGTCAGGTGACACGGGCACCCGTTTCAGGCCATTGTCTAACCCTCAACTTTCATTCTCTTAGCATCCTCCTGACACGGGCCTTGTTAGGTGACACAGGTGGCCGTGTCTGGCCATTGTTTCCCTTCAAAAACTCTTCCGAATTCCTGTTGTTTTTGCCGGTTTTTGCTCTGGTTCTTCTTGATTGGTTACCTGAACCTAAAAATAATGGAAATACGAAACCAATACATAAAATGCGATAAAAGGAAATAAAATGCAACTAAACATATAAGACGATTAACTAAAACTCATGGTAAAATAATGTACAAAAATCATTGATCAACGCCCAAGAGGAAAGTTGAATTTGTCTGAGGATAATAACTCTATCCATTGAAGGTTGAAGAGTACAACTCAATGAGGAGCACCCACTGACTTGCTTGGAAATCTCAGCTTCGACAACAAAAGGTTGAAGTAATTCCATGAGGAACGTTCATGAACTTGAAGAAGATGCCCCTGGCTAGCCTATGGTTTTTCTTATATCTTGTCTTGATCAATAAAAGGTTGAAAAACTTCGTGAGGAGCACCCATGGACTTGAAGGAGATGCCCCTGGATAGGCTGAAGGTTGCTTGATCTTGATCAATAAAAGGTTGAAAAACTTTGTGGTGAATGCCCACATTTTTGAAGAAGATGCCCCTGGCTAGGCTGAAGATCACGTTGGAAATCTCTATATTGATCTTGGACCTTGATCTACGCATGTATGAATGCTTGATGTTAATATTCCATAACGAATGCAAATGCTGACACACAGAGATGCAAGTGTTGGGGGAAGTATGATTTGGCTTTGGTATTCTTATGATGTAAGTGATGCTTATGATGTCGAATGGAATGAATATGATGCCTATGATGCATATAACTACAGACGGGTGATTGGATATGTTCGGGCGACGATGCCAGCATGGTGGACTTTTGGTAGTTGCCAACGAGGATTGGACTTTGGGTGGTGGGAGGGTTTGATTTGCTCGACACATAGGTCATTGAAGAATCCATAATTGAAGCAAACGAATATGCTTTAGATACTCCAGGCCTGATCACTTGATGATAAGTTATGAACTTGCTTCAGAGAGAACTACAACTCTGTGCCTGATGGTCAGGATAGCCTGATCTTGCCCCAATCTGAACATGGTAATGGTCTTCCCCTGATTAACCAGTTATCATCTGTGGAAGTAAGCTTTGATGCTTTGAGATGACTTGCCCCTGATTGATTTGTTGAGTGATTTGCCTCAGCCTGTGGGTTTTGAGGTAGCCTTGCTTCGTGTTAGCTATTGAAAGTTCAAGTTCATATTTGATTGCCTCTTGTTGAAGTGTCTTAGATGTCTAGCACTGATTTGCAGTTAAAATTGTACATTCACAAGTGGTAATCTTAATGTAATACTCATGCAAGTTTTGGAAAAGTGTCGTTTATTGGAGTGTCGTGATAGTGTAAGACGAATGGACCGTTAGCCCAGTCGTTGTTTTGATTTCGCTAGTGCGTGAAAGATATAGCAAGGATAATGACACCAATGCTGACGATTAGCAAATACGTGAGGAGTTAGTTTACGCAACCTTGCAATAGTATGCTTTCAAAATAAACTTCGCCTGAATTAGGTCTTTCGAGGGTTGTAATGTGGTTTGGTTCACGATTTATGAAACAAAGGATATTAGGCTCAAACTTTGATTTGTACCCACCCCTTCTTCGCAATGATGCCCATTCCTACGTTCAATTAATTCTGCACATATTTGTGTTCCAAAAGGGCTGACAGTGTAAGCATAATGATTCAAGGTTTGCTCGAAATGGCAGTCACCTTATTCGTTTTTGATGGATGTCAGTGACCCCTTTTGATTTTGATTTGGTGGTTACTGAATCTTATTTTGTTTTTGTTAAGGGTTTAAGGACCTCTTTTGTTTTTGTTTTTGATCCCTAACTTTTGCATGGACTAATTTCGCTTGTCAGATCCATCCGGATTGCCTTGATTTTTGCCTAAGTCTCCTTTGAGGTGCTCGACTTAGCAAACTTTTGATTTTTTTTTATTTTAACTTTGTTGGAGGATTGTGACTGCCAAGTCATGGGTCTTTGGTGAATGACCGACATGTCTTTTGGATTTTACTTTGTTGTTCGAGTGCGTTATTGGATTAACTGAACATAAACCTGCCTCAGGTTAAGTGTAAGGGTTTATAGATCTGAAGGAAACTGCTGCCTCCGGCTCGAAGTGGTTAACTAGGGATTAACTCCTTGTCTCTCCAATGTTTGGGGATTGAAACAATGCTTGTACATCATCGACGAGATTATGTCTAAAAGCATATTGTTTGCAATTATGGGTATTCCGTTGTCGTCATCCTCCCTTCAATCATGCTAAACAATAGTTGATAAAGAGGGTGTGAAGTGGACAAGATATGTGTTGGTGATTCGTGGAAATGAGGGAATACAACCTAACTAATTTTAGACATGCATAATCACTACATTAATAAAACCGAATACGAAAGGCAATGTTTAAAGCATACAGTACTTGAACAAACAATGACAAAAAAACAATAATGTAGAGATGAGATAGCAACATGACTGCCTTCTTAGGGGAGATGAACTTGACTTGACTTGATTTGATTTGTCTTGATGTTGGCACTATCTTGGCGGCGGTATAGGATTGTTGATTGTAACACCCTTTTTCTACCCCACAATTATTATGGAAAAATAACACAGATATCAGAGTAAACTATTAAATTCAATAAAAGCCACCACAAAAGGGCGTGCATTTCCCAAATCCTCAAAATAGGTTGAGGCTCCGTAAACAACGGGTTTTCCTCAAAATACATCAAATTACACAAAGCAGCGGAACTCAAAAGGCATAAATCAAGGTTTTTTTTAAACGGGAAGATAATCAAAATAAACTCAAATAAAACATAGTTTAACTCAAAAGAACCCAACCCGATGTTACATATCAGAGCAAGACCCTCTAAGTTAACCAAAAAGGCTAACAACTCAAAACTTCAAAAATAATCCTCGACGGTGTCCATGGCTAAACCTGGCATCTGCATGTTACCCGCGTGGAGGTAACATTCGAACAGGTAGGGTGAGTAAAACGATTCATAATAATCAATGTAGAAAATCAACATATAAATGGCGTCATTTTCATATTCAACACATTCATATTCCTCAAAGGATATCAAAGGCCACAACATCATAATCTACTCACAATCATCTCATAAATGCAAATGCAACAAGACTCAATGCATGTGGTATCAATCATCACAACGTGATGGACACTGGGCCATCAACCCTCCATAGATCCCCATCAATAGGATCAATTCTACTAGAGAACCGGAGCACATCAAAATATTTCACATCCACATAGTGGGATTGAAGCCAAATTAATCGAGGTCCTGAACCGAAGTCCGGATGCACATGAATGCATGATGCACACGTCAATAATCATCCTCATAATAACATCATAGGTGCATCACATCATCATCAAAATCATCATCATCAAAATCATCATCATCAAAATCATCATCATCAAAATCATCATCATTAAAATCATCATCATAAATCATGTCATCATAGAACCATCAAAAACTCATGGAAATATCATTGTAGCTCATCATCATTACTCATAGGAATCATCATTATACAATCATGTATTAATCTCATCGGAATCATAGTTATACTCATGGTAATTCATCATGCAATCACATATTTAATCTCATAAAAATATTAGACAATCAATTATCTTATTTATATTATGTTATAGCCATGTTTATTAGTTTTCCAACGCTTCGAACGGGCGCCAAAACAGACTTACGGATCAAAAGTTACGTCCAAAACAATTTCGACCGAAAACATGAACAGTCGTGATGGACAACATGCAATTTTCTGCGTTTTTCACCGTTGGAGGCCTTCCGGACCTCCAATTCCGGTTCCATAAAAACCTAAACTCTCATAAAATTACAACTCATTCAACACTATAATTATCTCAAGTAAATTTACGATTTTAACACAATTAAACCATCTAACCATTGTTTTAAGATTATGCCTAAAACCTTTAAAATTAAGGGATATAAGTTCAATCCTGTATCATATTTACACCCTAAATCACAAATTTCCCTACAATTGCCCCAAAGGCATCAGTGTCACATACTATCAAATATTCCTATTTTTTCAGGGTCAGACAGGTTCAAATCATGATTTTGGTCACGAAGGCCTAAGGTTCTTTTTTTTCCTAATGAACCACGGCTAGATTTACTAACAATAGCTCTAGGCCACGAAGGCCAAAGATCACTATTTCTCATATCTACCCTCAAACTATCAGGAATACTTACCACTACACCATAATCATTAGAGTTCTCACTATCAATTTCCCTACAGGGTTAGACAATTGTCGAATCAGAGTTTTGGCCACGAAGGCCTAGTTTTCCTTTTACTCCAATGAATTCTCATGGTTAACATCTCAATACTATATTTAGGCCACGAAGGCCAAAATCTTATTTTCTCACAATCAACCCAAAATCCCTTAAACCTTAAATCGACCTTAAATACGTTGAATTTACACATTGAAAATCATGAAAGGCAATACTCCCCATACCTTAATTGTCGATTCAAAGCCTTTTCAAATCTTTCTGGGAACCTTCCGAAACTTTTGCCTCCAATCTTCCTTCTCAGAGCTCTGGCCTCAATTCTTTTCACGGTCTAACAAATGAATCCTAATTCCATCATAATTTCCTTTTTGTTAAACCTAGACTTGGGCCTCACAATTGAGCTTTTCCCATATTATCCTCACTAACTCCCCTTAATTGTCCAATTTGCCCTTATTTCACTTATATTTATTTTAATTAATAATAATATTAATATATTCATATCATATATTATTATTCAAAATAGATAACCCAAAATCCATTGATTCCCAATATTCCACAAAACCACCGAAAATCACCAAAATGCGAATATTCTTATTTAAATAAATTAAATAAATATTCCAATTAAATTTGGGGTGTTACAACTCTCCCCCACTTTAAAAAAATTTTGTCCTCGAAAATTACCTCAAGAAAACAAAGTCGGATACGACTCCCTCATCTAATCTTCACGTTCCCAAGTCCAGCTTTCTCCAGCTGGTCCTCCTAAAACTACCTTTACCAAGGAAATCTCTTCACCTCGAAGTTGCTTCTCAGTCATCAATCTGAACTAGCAATGCCTCAACGGTCAAATCACCTCTCACTTGTACATCATCCATCTGAATCACATGTGACGGATCTAGAATGTACTTCCTCAATTGAAACTCATGAAACACATCATGCAATTTCACAAGCGACAACGATAAAACAGCCTAACATGCTACTTCTTCCACGCTCCCGCTGCGCACTCTGATACAGACCAACAAAACACAATGTGAGCTTTCTGGACTTTGAAGCTTGGTCAACACCAGTTACCGGCGTAACTCTCAAAACACATGATCTCCCTCTCGAAATTCAAGTGCTTTCCTCCTCTTATCATGGTAACTCTTCTGACGACTCTGCGAAACTTTCATCTTTTCTTGGATCCTCTTGATCTTTTCAGTCGTCTCTTGCACAATCTCGGGTCCGAGTACAACACTCTCTCCTGATTCATACCAACACAAAGGAGTTCTACATCTCCTACCATACAATGCCTCATATGGTGCCATTCCGATACTAGAAAGGTAACTGTTATTGTAGGTAAACTCAACCAATGGTAAATGACTATCCCACGATCCACCTTGATCCAACACACAAGCTCTCAGCAAATCCTCTAAAGACTGGATAGTTCTCTCTGTCAGTCCATCTGTCTGCAGATGATAAGCAGAACTCAATCTCAACATGGTACCCAAAGCGTCTACAAACTCTCCCAAAACCTCGATGAAGACCTCAGATCTCTATCAGACACAATAATCGGTATCCTATACAACTTCGCAACTTCCTCAATATACATCACAGCCAACTTCAGCATAGAATGATTAATCCTCATTGGTAAGAACGAGCTGATCTAGTCAATCTATCCATAATCACGCAACATAATCATATCCCTTCAAAGTCTTCAGTAAACCCGTCAAAAAATCTATGGAAACATTATCCCATTTTCACTCTAGAATATTCAATGGTTGCATCAGACCCAACGGTCTATGATGTTCAATCTTCGACTTCTGACAAGTCTAACCAACATATACAAACTCAACCACTTCTTTCTTCATCCCTGGCTACCAAAACAGTTTCCTCAAATCCTGGTACCTCTTCATAGCACCGGTATGGATACTCAATCCACTTAAATGTCCTTCCTCAAGAACTACACTCTTTCAACTTAACAATATCTAAAACGCAAACTCTATCACGACGTCTCATGATACCATTCCCATTAATCCGAAAATCAGCTCTTCGACTTTGATTCATCAAATTCAACCGATCTACCGACTCAAATCAGATTTCCGACCTCCTTGAATCTCATCAAGAATACCACTAGTAAGCCTCAACATATCAAGCTTAACTCCATAAGGAGTCTCTTCACAAACCAAACTCATATCACGAAATTGCTCAATCAGTTCTAACTCTTTTACCATCATCATCGGTATATGCAAAGATTTCCAAATCGATGCATTAGCTATAATATTAGCCTTACCCGGATGGTAACTCAATTCAAAATCACAATCCTTCAGAAGTTCAAGCCATCTTCTCTGCCTCATGTTCAACTCTTTCTGATCAAACAAATACTTTAAGCTCTTAATATCACTAAACATCTCAAATCTCAAACCAAACAAATAATGCCTCCAAAGCTTCGACACAAACACAACAACCACCACATCTAAATCATGCATCATATAATTCCTCTCATGCATTTTAAGTTGACTTGAAGCATAAGCTAAAACTTGCTGATGTGCATTAACAAACCTCTCCATCCCATCAACGAAGCATCACAATATACAACCATGGTTTTGTCGGATTCAGCAAAAATCAAAACATGAGCTGTTGACAGCCTTCTCAAAAGCTCTTGAAACTTTCATCACACTTTGCATCCAAACGAAATCTTGAACCTTCCTAGTCCACTGCGTCAATCGCAAAGATAACTTGGAAAAATCCTTCAGAGATTGGTGTTATTACCGGCGTTCTATAATTTCGATTGTTGTAAGTTCAAAGGTATTCAAATTGTTTGTTGATGAATAAGTTGTTCTTTTTACTTATAAGAAAAATAGGACAATAAAAATGGTTTTAGAATAAAGTTTAGAAGCCTTGTCAAGATTGAGTTTCATTATCTTTGTTCTTTATGTATTCTTAATATCACATGCATGCATTCAAACTCCATTGATAATATTCAAGTGTCCTCTCAATAATATTTATGTCTAAATAAAATTGTGATAGTTACTATATAAATCCTTAGATGATCTCTCCATCTAACTATTGATATAATAATCTTGAATGCTTAACACAATAGAAAAAGTAGTGAAGAAATCTATCTCTACAATTTATTCTCTACTTGGAAAAATATTTTAGTTCAAGAATCAAACTACCTTTCTCAACAATAATTCAATTCTAATTTTGTAATGTAAAGAGAAAAAATATTATTCCTTATCAAAGATGAAGTTTGTTACATGCAAGGATACAAATGTTACATAAACAACAAAAGATAACTACTACCTCAACCTTGCCAAGAAGCAATTTAGCTACTCATCATCTTCATTTGTTCCATGAAAAATTCTTCAAGAATTTCTTCTTGCATGCCAAAAACTCTCCAAATACAAGAAAATCCTCTCAAAATCTTTCTAAGATCACCTTACAAACCTAAGAGATACTAAGACTAAAGGTTGAAATGATTGTGTCTTACATGCAAGGGAAAAGTGCAATAAATAGGCTATGGGGCGCCACCCTACAAAAAGTGGTTTTTCTTCCAAGACATGACATGTGTCATTAATTAGCAAGTGGCAAATATCACCCAGTTCGCGGCGCGAACTGCCCAGCTTGAGAACTCCTTGCTTTGCTTTGTGATTCCTCATCAATTCCTTTCCCAAACTTTTATCCTCAGGAGTTGCTCTAGAGGTCATTCTTTTCTTGACATACATTCTACAAAACTAGAGAAAAAGTGAAATATCTATTCGAAACAAAACAAAGTAACTAAAATTGAATGTTTTACTAAATTGTGATAAAAACTTGTGTGAATTTAATAAGAAATCGGTAAAAAGGGACCGATAAAATATATAAAAATTAATACCAATTGGTCCCTAACAACTCTCCCCAACTTATCATTTTGTTTGTCCCTAAACAAAAGTTTTTCTTAAAGCAAACCAATTTATGAAAGCAAGGAATGAACAAGTGCTAGAGGATGATATTCAAATGGTTCAAAAGCATACAACATTCTTATGATACACCTACTTTCAATATTAGACAAAACATGAATAAAAATAATGGTTGGCTACAAAAATTATACCAAGAAATTCTAAGTAATACATGTCATAATTGAATCAAAAATACACACACATCATAGTGATGATGAATAATCATAAGGATTTTCTTACACTCATCCGAACAATTAAATCAACATCAACTCGAATCATGCGTTCATCACAACATATACTAAATCATGAAAATTTTTGAGAATCAAAAGGTCTTTAAGGGTTGTAATGTGGTTCGGGTTAAAGAGAAAGGAAATGATCATAAGACTCAATTAAAGATTGCCTATTCTAAGAGAGCATTTCCTTTTATTCAACTATCTTTATTATTATTATTATTATTATTTATATTTTTTTTCCATCATTTTGACCATAGTTGATGCAATCAAACTCTCTACTTAGACATAGGCACAAAAATCACATTGCGACCAACTTGGGTTTATGTTCACTTGAAACGAAAGAATTTAAGATCCATTTATTTACCATATTATCAATGGTATTTAAATTTCTACTTTGGATGGATCCTACATTAGGCTCAAAAGGGGTTTTACTACGGATCACTCCTCACAAGGTTTTTACTTTCTTTGGCCAAGTGGTTTTTCTCAATAACAAAGATTGCCTCTATCCTTTTCAAAAAAGTTTTCTCAAAAATTAGATCAATGTATGATTTAGCATGATAAGACTGAGTTGAAAAGAAATTGTCGGTCTCCCGCATTTTAGTGTATAATGAAAGGTTACCTCACAATTGGTTAGGTCCTAATTTGATTCAAAGTAGACATGTAACTCAAGGAATTATATGATAACACTTTTGTAACATACCATTAACTATTCATCTAAAGTCTAAGAATAAAAATAAGGTGTACCTTGAAGTGTCGACAGCTGGTTCTTATCATCACCACTCAATTTTCCCAACTTGTTCGTCGCAATCATCTTGGTTCCTTCAACTTACTCAAGCACATAGACAATTAAACAAAAAGTTTAAAAAGTGGGGTATACCAAAAAGATTTTGAAAAACACACAATTTAAAAATTACAAAATAGAAGTGCATCCAACAAAGAGGTTAATGGTGAAACTAGAGACACCAATGTACATAATGCAAAAACGAAATTAAAATAACAAAACTAAAATAACATAAAAAATACAAATACTACCACATAAGATCTTCACTCTTCTTCATCATCTTCACCACCTCCCACGGGTCCTAAAACATCTTCCATCTGTGCATCTTGGTCCGTGCCTGGAGCGTGGCTATTGCTTTCTACCCCCCATAAAAGATGGCATGCCCTCAGGCCAATTAGCATAAGCAAAGAGTGATAAATGGGGTTTGAGGGTGGTGGGAACCTTGGGGGTTATGAGTTTGTTACAGGGAAGAGTGTGGTTGGTGTGAGAGGGGAGTGAGTAAAAAAGGGAAAAGAAATAGGGTGTTGCGGTGAAAATTAGATATCAAGCTATAAAATTAACTTGAACCTTATTTCTTTTACAAACGAACTTTAATTTATCCAAAGGAAAGGTCTAAAGAAAGAAAAACCATTTTCGCGATGTAAAACAAAGCTAAGAGATTCGGGGAGTCGGGGGTTGGTTATACCTAGGGAAGGTGTTAGCACCCTAAATATCCGTAGTACTCTACAGGAACCTTTTGTTTGATTGATTGCTAAGTTTGTGAAATGTGTTATGGTTTGGGATAAGGGATAAGATAAAGATAAATAAAGGCCTAAGTGGTTTTCTAAGTTTGCTCGCAAAGACGTCGCATATTTTGCCTACGTATCCTGACTAGGATAGAATCAGAGCAATAATAGTTCACCTCACAAGGGAAAGAGAATACTTGATGATGATCAAGGTTCAAGGGGGGGGGGAACAAACATGACAATGTTTTTATGGAGTTTGACAAAACTCCCTAATCTAAGTTGTAACATTCAAAAGGGGAAGTAAGAAATCATGACAATGATTCTTACACAGAGTTGACAAACTCTTTCCTAGGGTTCTAGTTGAAGAACACTCCTAGTACAGGTGGGTTTTTTAGACTTGAAGCAAAGTCTAATGGCTCCTAAACTAGGGTGAAAGTGACTTAACAAAGTCAAAAGGAGTGTATGAGCTATCCATGACATGAAGGTCAAATGGAAAGACTTTTCCTTTGGGGGAAGACAGGAGAGGCAACTTGGATGTGACCTAACAAGCTTCATCACTTGGGGAAAAAATATTAAGAAAAGCAACAACATGATAAATATAAAGATCATGGTGACAATCATTAAATGAACATGGGAAATAATGAAAATGGAAATGCATTGATGACAATCAAAGCAGTTGTTTAAGCAGGAAGTGTGACAACAGATCAAGCTTTAGTCAAATTAACAGATGAAGTAAGATGAACATGGTAACAACCAAAGATGAAATCATAGAATGTTAACTAACATTTAAGGATATGAATGTAAGCAAGTATCACATACAAACACAAGTTTTAACAAAAAAATTCATCTGCATACGTGAAAACAAACACAAACAGTACATAACTTGCACATAGTCAAAAGAGATGAAAAATTAAGCAAACATGGAAATAAAAAATATGGCATGAAAGTAGACATCAAGATAAACACATTGCAAAACGAATGGGTGAAAAATGATTAAAATTGAGAGAGATATGATTTTTTGAAGTTGTTATGAAAAATGGCGAAATTAAATAAAAGGGTTGCCTTCCTCAAGGGTCGAACCCAGGTTCACAAGGTACAAGGCGCGCTTTTGGCAATGGTCTTACCACTAGGGTGGCTATACATCCATTGATGAAAGCCGCCCCATAAATATATATGGGAAGTTTACAAACCAGGCTGGGGCAAAAACAAGGCAACAAAATCAGTTTGCAATTTGTACCATAACTCTCTCAAATCTTTATATTTTTGGATGAAATTTAAGTCTAAATTATGTAGAAAAACACAAGGAACATGATGGTGGTTTTAGATTTTCAAAATTCCTTCTCTAATGAAAAACCCGATAGTAGTTGCTTTTGGTTGTTTGAAAATGCAATTTGAAATGAATCCCTCAATCCAATCATTTTCCAATCAAAACAAGTGTACACACATGACACAAATATGCTATGGAGTGATTATGAGCATAAAAGAGAATTGAAAACAGGTTGTAATGAACACTGCTATGTGAGTTGTAATGAAGTGCATGAGTAAGTTCAATTCAGGTTTCAATCACTTTCAGGTAAAACAAATCATGTGCACATGTTATATTTATGTTTTTGAATGAAAACACACAAAAACAAAGTTCAAGACAGGCTGTAAATGAAAGTGACATAAGAGTTGCAAACATGGTATGAATGAGATGCAAGTTGATGTCAATTCAGAGATGCATCTTGTTTCAATTCAAATTAACCATACTCACATGCTACAAATACATACTCAAGTGAATTCAAATAGTTAAATTGATGCAAGGCAAACTGTTATGAAAAATGACATGTCAAGTGTAGGCTTGTGTTTTGTGAGAGGCATGATCATGTGCAAATTCAGTTCAAGACAGTTTCAAGTCATTTCAATTACACACACACACACACTGCATATAAGATATAAGATGAGTTTGAACACGATTTATAGCTTAAAACTAGTTGTTGTGAAATGTGATGTTTCATGTGCAATTATGTTTATGAAAGTGCAAGAAGGTGTTGATTTTCTGTCCAAAGCATTTGTTGATCAAACCAAGCATATGCACATCACATATTCATGACATCAAGTGGATTTAAAACATCAAGACAAGTTGGCAGGGGCTTATATGAGAAATGCTTCACAAAATGCAAGTTATGAAAATATGAGGTATGATACAATTTGATTGGACAATTCAGTTTAAAACATAGCTAGATCATGCCAACCATATACACATCTTACATACTTGATAGGGAATGAATCTACACAGAGAAAACAAGTCAAAACATATTGGGATGTAAAATGAAGTGTGTGTTGCAGCTTAGCATTTTGTGATGCAATTGGGAGAGCAAAACAGGTTTGATGCAAAATCAGGGCAAACCCACTTTACACACACAACACATACATGTTATAAGGTGAGAATCAACATTAAAAAGTTTTCAAAACTGTCTAACATGAAAAATGTTATGCAGGTTGGTATGTGAGGGTTTGGCAGGGCAGTAAGGGGCTCAAAATCAGTTTCAGGCACATTTTGATTGTATGAGTCATATACACAGCTTATGTTCATGATTTTAAATGAATGCCAACAAGAATTAGGGGTCAAAACAACCTGTGTTCAAAACTGGTGCGCTGGCTGCAAGCTTGATGTTGTACAATGCCTCAAAGCATCCAAATCATGATTAAAGCACAATGTCATCAAAAAGATCATACACACACATCACCTATACATAATCAAAGGTGTCTAAGCAGTAAATAAGCCTCTAAACAGGATGTGATGAAAAATAGATTTCAGGTTGCTATTGGTAATTTGAAACAAAGCAGGAACAAGCTCAAAGTCATTTTCTGGCATATTCAAGTTAAACTGATTATGCACACATATTCCACATGTCATTTGTAAATGAAAACACATTAACAATACAAAGCATCATGACCATGAAGCAAGAGTTCTTGACAAAGACTCAAAATGGGACAGCAAGACCATATTTCACAAGATCACTTCAAAATGGTAAGACACGATGATGTATGATAAATGAAGAGTTTGGATGTTACTTACCTCTTGGTAGACAAATCTTGAGCAAGCTAAAAAGCTGAGAAACCCAGAGACTTTCTTAATCACCTCCTTGCCTTATAGCTTTCTTCTTGGTGGAGCAACAAACCACTTTTCAAGACAGTTGGATTTGTGTGATTTCCAACTGATTTTTTATGGTCTAGACACTTGAGATATGATATATAAGATGTGTTAGGAGTGTTAGAATGGTAAGAAATGCCTTGAGTGAGAATTTGGCTTTCAAAGTGGAAGAAAGTCAAACCTTCTACACAATGTTTAGAGATTGTGTGGATGGTTTTGAGGGGCTTGGAGATGATAAGAATGAGTTTGGCAGCCTATGTACCAAAACAGATTTTTGAAGCTTTTAGTGAAAGAATGACTTTTGTGATTTTGAAGCAAGGGGTGGAATAGCAAGGGTTGAGTTTTCTCTGGCTTTTCAGCATCAATATTGTGTAGAAAATGAAGTGGTGAGGGCTCCCTTTTATAGGCAAAGAAGTGGCTTGGGGCAGATTTGGAGATTTCTTCACTTTGGAGAAAGGTTTTTCACTTTTTGGATGAAACCTCCACAAGAGGGTTTTCTTGGCTGATAGGCAAGCCTCAATAGTCAAAAAAAAATGATGAGCTAGTGTGGCTAATTGCAGGCTAGGAGGTACAGGCTTGTGGCTGTTCAGGATTGCTCTTTACACCTCATGCTTGCCTTTTTACTTTTTGGTGCAAGTTGTAAAGCCACTTGCAAGGCAACTTGCAAGCTTGGCTAATTCCACATTTTCTGCATTTCCTTCACATTTCTATGCTTCAAACTCTCTACATATCAGAAACAACAACATCCAAAGGCTGAGTTTGGTTAGATTGATGAAAGAATGGATTCTTGAAATTTTGACAATGTGGGACTAAAGTGAAAAACCACCAACTTGCCATGACCATAACTTTCAGCTCACAAATCCTTTTGAGATGTGCTAGTACTTTTTAGAAAGCCCTCAAATAGCTATAAAACATTAATGTTTTCATGAGTTTCAATTTCCCAAAGGAACTTGGTCAAAAAGTCTCTCAAAGTTGCTAGAAAATGAACCTAAAAAGTGAAATTTCTCCAAGTCTTTTTCCCTTCTTGAAATGAATTTGATCGTAACTCCAAATCTATGCATTTTCTGATCATGGACCACTTAGGGAATTTTGTAGGATTTGTCAAGAGCTTCCAAATGAGCTTTGAACCAACTCAATTGGATGTGTGGTTAAGGAGTTATGGTTTAGCCCCTTTCAAAACCCTAATTTCCCGATTTTTCGATTACTCCTTCATCCTTGACTCAATGGTCATGAAAAAAAATTGATAGGCAAGTGCAATATGATATAAGGAACATTTTTGATTCACACTTTGAAGTCCAATTCCTTAAATTTGAAGAGTTGACTTTTTGGTCAACCGTACGATCGATCGGTGACTACTGAGTCGTCTGTTGATACTCTGGACCTCCTGAGACTTTGAAACTTCTTGGATGAACTTTATTAAGCTATATGAACTTCATGGATCACAATCCCTCCATTAAAACACCTTCCAATTCCAAAGTCAAACTTAGTTGACTTTTACTAGTCAAAAACCCTAATCGGGTGCCCTAAAATACATTGTTCTTGATTCTAGGGTAACAACCTCAAATTGGGTATTCAATTGACATCATATGATACCCTTGATTTTGTTTCATGATTGAATTAGTCCAAAACTTTGATTGATCACAAACCCTGAAGCTTCGATTTGATTGTACAAAACCTTGATTCATCTGTAACTTGACAAAGACAAACTTGCACTGGGTTAGGGTTGGGTAATTCATGAGAATGCTCCTAAAATGATAATGAGAATCTAAGGGGTCAAAATTTGGGGTGCAACATAGGGAAAAACTTTTTTTTTCGCTTCAGGTCGCGGCGCGAAGGTTGGTCGCGACGCGAATTGTCAAAAACAGAATGCACACTTTTCTCAGTTCGCGGCGCGAAGGGTGGTCGCAGCGCGAACTGGTCAGGATTTTGAAATGTTTTTGTTACATTGAGTGATCTTCCATTCTTTTTCAGCACTTGTGTCAATTTATGCTCCTCTTGGGTGGATAAAGCACTATTAATTATCACCGGTTTGGTGAAATTATCACCAAGGAATACATACTTCAAATGTGAAGGTAGCATTTTCAATTCTAACTTTGATTCTTCCATTTTCTTCTTCTCATCCAACTCCTCAATATTTTCTTCATGAGAGACAATCTCTCCACAAGACCCTAATTCACACAAAATTGCTGCAATTTCTTTTTCCTTCTTGATTACATCGATTCGGAAGGAATCGTGCTTGTCTTTAGGATACTTCATGGCTTCAAAAAGATTAAAAGTTACTTCTTCATCTTGCACTCTTACTTTCATGAGACCATCATCAATGTCAATTACCATTCAGGCTGTCTTCATGAATGGCCTTCTGAGAATTAAAGGAACATCACGATCCTCATCCATGTCTACTACCACAAAATCCACCGGAAAGAAGAACTTATCTACCTTGACTAGCATATCTTGAGCAACTCCGTATGGTGAAGTGGTGGACTTGTCAGCTAGTTGGAGAGTCATTCTTGTAGACTTCATCTCAATGTTCCCTAACCTTTTGACAATAGACAAGGGAATTAGATTGATGTTGGACGCTAGACCAATCAAACCATTTCCAATGTATGTGTCTCCAATGGTCACCGGTAAAACTACTCGGCCCGGGTCGGACTCCTTCCTTGGGATATTTCTTTGAATGATTGCGTTGCACCGTGCATCAAGTAGAACAGTTTCATCTTCAGTATACCTTTTCTTTTTTGTGAGAATATCCTTCAAAAACTTTGCGTATTTTGGCATTTTCTTTAGTGCTTCGGTAAATGGAATACTAATTTGAAGTTGCTTGAGTATGTCCATGAACCGTGCATAGTGCCTTGCATTGTTCTTCCTTGATGGTGCATGTGGGTAAGGTAAGTGTTGGGCTGGAACATGACTCACGCTTTTATCCCCTCTTTTGTTTTTCAATTTTTGCTCTTTCTGAACACCACTTTCATGATTCTGTTTTTGCACAGTTCGCGGCGCGAAGCTCTGGCGCGGCGCGACCTGAGAAGCATTTTTATCTTCATCATTTTGAGCCTCCAACAATTCTTCCTCTTGATTTCCAGCTGTGACATTTATCTCATCCTCCACTGTAATTTCCTCGTTTCCGTTGCTTGCCACCTTTTTACCGCTTCTTGTGGTAATTGCTTTACAATGTTCCCTTGGATTGGTTTGAGTGTTGGCGGAGAATGATGAACTTGCTTGTTGTTCCGCCAATTGTTTTGCAAGTTGTCCTACTTGAGTCTCCAAGTTTTTGATAGCTGCTTCATTGTTTTTTTGACTTGCCATGGAGGCTTGTATGAATTGTGCTAGCGTATCTTCTAACTTGGAACTCCCGCCTTGTGATTGTTGGCTTTGGGTGTTTGGATTTTGATATGGAATTTGTTGCTAAAAATTTTGGTTGTTAAATCTTGATTGTTGGTAGCCTTGGTTGTTCATTTTAAAAGTGTTGTTGTGTTGTGGAGGATATCTTTGGTAACCTTGACCTTGATTGTTGACATAACTTACTTCCTCTTGAATCGGGGGACAAAATCCGGTTGGATGATCTCCTTGAAAAAGTTCAAAACTCGCCACTTGATGTCTAACTTGTGTTCCATGAATCTCTTTCAATTGTTGTGGAAGTTTGGACATTTGTTGAGTGAGCAGTTCCACTTGTTGGGAAAGTAACTTATTTTGAGCAAGTATGGCATCATTGGTATTCAACTCAAGAACTCCCGCTTTCCTTTGTGAAGGACTACGGTCGTGTTGACTTTGTCGATCATTGAGTTCCATTTGATCAATAATGGTTTTTGCTTCCTCCGCATTCTTCGACATGAGAGAACCCCCCGCGGTAGCATCCAAGAGTGTTTTCTGTGACATTTGGAGTCCGTTGAGAAAAATGTGAATTTGTGTGAGATCATCAAAACCGTGACCTTTGTATTTCCTCAACATGGATTTGAATCTTTCCCAAGCCTCGTTTAGAGACTCGTTGCTTCTTTGTGTGAATACCGAAATAGCTGTTTTGGCTTCCATGAATCGGGATTGAGGATAATATCTCTCTAAAAATCTTTCTTCTAACAAGTTCTAATCCGTCATCACTCTTGTTGGTTGATCAAGGTACCACTCTTTTGCTTTTCTCACCAATGAGTGTGGAAACATTCTCTTGAATAAGTTTTCTTCACTTGCTTCATCTACTCCCGTAGAACCCACAATGTCATAAAATTTGATGAGATGGTTGTACGGATCTTCATGATCCATCCCGGTGAATGGATTTGCATAAAGGAGTTGAAGGATTTCGGTCTTCGTCTCCGTATTCCTTCCGCCTCGAGAAAATTGAACTGTCCGCCTTGGAATATTAACGAACATTTCGGTACGAGCGTCATCACCCATACTTCCTTCAATGGTCTCTACAACTTCCTCTTCAATTTGAGTAAGTGCAGAATTTGTTGCTTCTTCTCTTCGGTTCCTCTCGTTGGCTAGTTTCTTTCTTCTTCGTGTCTTGCTATTAAGCCTTCAGGTTATTCTTTCAATTTCAGGGTCGAATTGAAATTGCTCCTTGGTGGCTTTTTCTCGCATGCACTAGAATCTACAAAACTAACAAACCAAGTGAAACACAAGAGTGATAGGAAAAAAATAAAAACAAGAACTTAGAACAATGAATTATTGCAATGCATGTAATATCGACACCAATCCCCGGCAACGGCGCCAATTTGTTAAAAAGTATACTTCCGACAAATATTTTTAATATCGTATCCACAGAGATTGGTGTTATTACCGCCGTTCTATAATTTCGATTGTTGTAAGTTCAAAGGTATTCAAGTTGTTTGTTGATGAATAAATTGTTCTTTTTACTTATAAGAAAAATAGGACAATAAAAATGGTTTTAGAATAAAGTTTAGAAGCCTTGTCAAGATTGAGTTTCATTATCTTTGTTCTTTATGTATTCTTAATATCACATGCATGCATTCAAACTCCATTGATAATATTCAAGTGTCCTCTCAATAATATTTATGTCTAAATAAAATTGTGATAGTTACTATATAAATCCTTAGATGATCTCTCCATCTAACTATTGATATAATAATCTTGAATGCTTAACACAATAGAAAAAGTAGTGAAGAAATCTATCTCTACAATTTATTCTCTACTTGGAAAAATATTTTAGTTCAAGAATCAAACTACCTTTCTCAACAATAATTCAATTCTAATTTTATAATGTAAAGAGAAAAAATATTATTCCTTATCAAATATGAAGTTTGTTACATGCAAGGATACAAATGTTACATAAACAACAAAAGATAACTACTACCTCAACCTTGCCAAGAAGGAATTTAGCTACTCATCATCTTCATTGGTTCCATGGAAAATTCTTCAAGAATTTCTTCTTGCATGCCAAAAACTCTCCAAAGACAAGAAAATCCTCTCAAAATCTTTCTAAGATCACCTTACAAACCTAAGAGATACTAAGACTAAAGGTTGAAATGATTGTGTCTTACATGCAAGGGAAAAGTGCAATAAATAGGCTATGGGGCGCCACCCTACAAAAAGTGGTTTTTCTTCCAAGACATGACATGTGTCATTAATTAGCAAGTGGATGATTTCACCCAGTTCGCGGTGTAAAGGGTTGTCGCGACGCAAACTGCCCAGCTTGAGAATTCCTTGCTTTTTTTTGTGATTCCTCATCAATTCCTTTCCCAAACTTTTATACTCACGAGTTGCTCTGGAGATCATTCTTTTCTTGACATACATTCTACAAAACTAGAGATAAAGTGAAATATCTATTCGAAACAAAACAAAATAACTAAAATTGAATTTTTTACTAAATTGTGATAAAAACTTGTGTGAATTTAATAAGAAATCGATAAAAAGGGACCGATAAAATATATAAAAATTAATACCAATTGGTCCCTAACAACTCTCCCCAACTTATCATTTTGTTTATCCCTAAACAAAAGTTTTTCTTAAAGCAAACCAATTTATGAAAGCAAGGAATGAACAAGTGCTAGAGGATGATATTCAAATTGTTCAAAAGCATACAACATTCTTATGATACACCTACTTTTAATATTAGACAAACCATAAATAAAAATAATGGTTGGCTACAAAAACTATACCAAGAAATTCCAAGTAATACATGTCAAAATTGAATCAAAACTACACACACATCATAGTGATGATGAATAATCATAAGGGTTTTCTTACACTCATCCGAACAATTAAATCAACATCAACTCGAATCATGCGTTCATCACAACATACACTAAATCATGAAAATTTTTGAGAATCAAAAGGTCTTTTAAGGGTTGTAATGTGGTTCAGGTTAAAGAGAAAGAAAATGATCATAAGACTCAACTAAAGATTGCCTATTCTAAGAGAGCATTTCCTTTTATTCAACAATCTTTATTATTATTATTTATATATTTTTTTTCCATCATTTTGACCATAGTTGATGCAATCAAACTCTCTACTTAGACATAGGCACAAAAATCACATTGCGACCAACTTGGGTTTATGTTCACTTGAAACGAAAGAATTTAGGATCCATTTATTTACCATATTATCAATGGTATTTAAATTTCTACTTTGGATGGATCCTACATTAGGTTCAAAAGGGGTTTTACTACGGATCACTCCTCACAAGGTTTTTACTTTCTTTGGCCAAGTGGTTTTTCTCAATAACAAAGATTGCCTATATCCTTTTCAAAAAAGTTTTCTCAAAAATTAGATCAATGTATGATTTAGCATGATAAGACTGAGTTGAAAAGAAATTGTCGGTCTCCTGCATTTTAGTGTATAATGAAAGGTTACCTCACAATTGGTTAGGTCCTAATTTGATTCAAAGTAGACATGTAACTCAAGGAATTATATGATAACACTTTTGTAACACACCATTGACTATTCATCTAAAGTCTAAGAATAAAAATAAGGTGTACCTTGAAGTGTCGACATCTGGTTCTTATCATCACCACTTAATTTTCCCAACTTGTTTGTCGCAATCATCTTGGTTCCTTCAACTTACTCAAGCATAGAGACAATTAAACAAAAAGTTTAAAAAATGGGGTATACCAAAAAGATTTTGAAAAACACACAATTTAAAAATTACAAAATAGAAGTGCATCCAACAAAGAGGTTAATGGTGAAACTAGAGCCACCAATGTACATAATGCAAAAACGAAATTAAAATAACAAAACTAAAATAACATAAAAAATATAAATACTACCACATAAGATCTTCACTCTTCTTCATCATCTTCACCACCTCCCAAGGGTCCTAAAACATCTTCCATCTGTGCATCTTGGTATGTGCCTGGAGCGTGGCTATTGCTTTCTACCCCCCATAAAAGATGGCCTGCCCTCAGGCCAATTAGCATAAGCAAAGAGTGATAAATGGGGTTTGAGGGTGGTGGGAACCTTGGGGGTTCTGAGTTTGTTACAGGGAAGAGTGTGGTTGGTGTGAGAGGGGAGTGAGTAAAAAAGGGAAAAGAAATAGGGAAAAACTTTTTTTTTTGGCTTCAGGTCGCGGCGCGAACTGGTCAGGATTTTGAAAATTTTTTGTTACAGTGAGTGAGCTTCCAGTCTTTTTCAGCACTTGTGTCAATTTATGCTCCTCTTGGGTGGATAAAGCACTATTAATTATCACCGGTTTGGTGAAATTATCACCAAGGAATACATACTTCAAATGTGGAGGTAGCATTTTCAATTCTAACTTTGATTCTTCCATTTTCTTCTTCTCTTCCAACTTCTCAATATTTTCTTCATGAGAGACAATCTCTCCACAAGACCCTAATTCACACGAAATTGCTGCAATTTCTTTTTCCTCCTTGATTACATCGATTCAGAAGGAATCGTGCTTGTCTTTAGGATACTTCATGGCTTCAAAAAGATTAAAATTTACTTCTTCATCTTGCACTCTTACTTTCATGAGACCATCATCAATGTCAATCACCATCCGGGCTGTCTTCATGAATGGCCTTCCGAGAATTAAAGGAACATCACGATCCTCATCCATATCTACTACCACAAAATCCACCGGAAAGAAGAACTTATCTACCTTGACTAGCATATCTTTAGTAACTCCGTATGGTGAAGTGGTGGACTTGTCAACTAGTTGGAGAGTCATTCTTGTAGACTTCATCTCAATGATCCCTAACCTTTTGACAATAGACAAGGGAATTAGATTGATGTTGGACCCTAGATCAATCAAACCATTGCCAATGTATGTGTCTCCAATGGTCACCGGTAAAACTACTCGGCCCGGGTCGGACTCCTTCCTTGGGATATTTCTTTGAATGATTGCGCTGCACCGTGCATCAAGTAGAACGGTTTCATCTTCAGTATACCTCTTCTTTTTTGTGAGAATATCCTTCAAAAACTTTGCGTATTTTGGCATTTGCTCTAGTGCTTCGGGAAATGGAATACTAATTTGAAGTTGCTTGAGTATGTCCATGAACCGTGCATAGTGCCTTGCATTGTCCTTCCTTGATGGTGCATGCGGGTAAGGTAAGTGTTGGGCTGGAACATGACTCACGTTTTTATCCCCTCTTTTGTTTTTCAATTTTTGCTCTTTCTGAACACCACTTTCATGATTATGTTTTTGCACAGTTCGCGGCGCGAAACTCTGGCGCGGCGCGACCTTAGAAGAATTTTTCTCTTCATCATTTTGAGCCTCCAACAATTCTTCCTCTTGATTTCCAACTGTGACATTTATCTCATCCTCCACTGTAATTTCCTCGTTTCCGTTGCTTGCCACCTTTTTACCGCTTCTTGTCGTAATTTCTTTACAATGTTCCCTTGGATTGGTTTGAGTGCTGGTGGAGAATGATGAACTTGCTTGTTGTTCCGCCAATTGTTTTGCAAGTTGGCCTACTTGAGTCTCCAAGTTTTTGATTGCTGCTTCATTGTTTTTTTGACTTGCATTGGAGGCTTGTATGAATTGTGCTAGCGTATATTCTAACTTGGAACTCCCGCCTTGTGATTGTTGGCTTTGTGTGTTTGGATTTTGATATTGACTTTGTTGCTAAAAATTTTGGTTGTTAAATCTTGATTGTTGGTAGCCTTGGTTGTTCCTTTGAAAAGTGTTGTTGTGTTGTGGAGGATATCTTTGGTAACCTTGACCTTGATTGTTGACATAACTTACTTCCTCTTGAATCGGGGGACAAAATCCGGTTGGATGATATCCTTGACAAAGTTCACAACTCGCCACTTGATGTCTAACTTGTGTTCCATGAATCTCTTTCAATTGTTATGGAAGTTTGGACATTTGTTGAGTGAGCAGCTCCACTTGTTGGGAAAGTAGCTTATTTTGAGCAAGTATGGCATCATTGGTATTCAACTCAAGAACTCCCGCTTTCCTTTGTGAAGGACTACGGTCGTGTTGACTTTGTCGATCATTGAGTGCCATTTGATCAATAATGGTTTTTGCTTCCTCCGCATTCTTCGACATGAGAGAACCACCCGCGGTAGCATCCAAGAGTGTTTTCTGTGACGTTTGGAGTCCGTTGAGAAAAATGTGAATTTGTGTGAGATCATCAAAACCGTGGCCTTTGCATTTCCTCAACATGGATTTGAATCTTTCCCAATCCTCGTTTAGAGACTCGTTGCTTCTTTGTGTGAATACCGAAATAGCCGTTTTGGCTTCCATGAATCGGGATTGAGGATAATATCTCTCTAAAAATCTTTCTTCTAACAAGTTCCAATCCGTCATCACTCTTGTTGGTTGATCAAGGTACCACTCTTTTGCTTTTCCCATCAATGAGTGTGGAAATATTCTCTTGAATAAGTTTTCTTCACTTGCTTCATCTACTCCCGTAGAACCCGCAATCTCATAAAATTTGATGAGATGGTTGTACGGTTCTTCATGATCCATTCCGGTGAATGGATTTGCATAAAGGAGTTGAAGGATTCCGGTCTTCATCTCCGTATTCCTTCCGCCACGTGAAAATTGAGCTGTCCGCCTTGGATTATTAGCGGACATTTCGGTACGAGCGTCGTCACCCATACTTCCTTCAATGGTCTCTACAACTTCCTCTTCAATTTGAGTAAGTTAAGAATTTGTTGCTTCTTCTCTTCGGTTCCTCTCGTTGGCTAGTTTCTTTCTTCTTCATGTCTTGCTATTAAACCTTCAGATTGTTCTTTCAATTTCGGGGTCGAATTGAAATTGCTCCTCGGTGGCTTTTTCTCGCATGCACTAGAATCTACAAAACTAACAAACCAAGTGAAACGCAAGAGTGATAGAAAAAAAAATAAGAACTTAGAACAATGAATTATTGCAATGCATGTAATATCGACACCAATCCCTGGCAACAACACCAATTTGTTGAAAAGTATATTTCCGGCAAATATTTTTAATATCGTATCCACATAGATTGGTGTTATTACCACCGTTTTATAATTTCGATTGTTGTAAGTTCAAAGGTATTCAAGTTGTTTATTGATGAATAAATTGTTCTTTTTACTTATAAGAAAAATAGGACAATAAAAATGGTTTTAGAATAAAGTTTAGAAGCCTTGTCAAGATTGAGTTTCATTATCTTTGTTCTTTATGTATTCTTAATATCACATGCATGCATTCAAACTCCATTGATAATATTCAACTGTCCTCTCAATAATATTTATGTCTAAATAAAATTGTGATAGTTACTATATAAATCCTTAGACGATCTCTTCATCTAACTATTGATATAATAATCTTGAATGCTTAACACAATAGAAAAAGTAGTGAATAAATCTATCTCTACAATTTATTCTCTACTTGGAAAAATATTTTAGTTCAAGAATCAAACTACCTTTCTCAACAATAATTCAATTCTAATTTTGTAATGTAAAGAGAAAAAATATTATTCCTTATCAAAGATGAAGTTTGTTACATGCAAGGATACAAATGTTACATAAACAACAAAAGATAACTACTACCTCAACCTTGCCAAGAAGGAATTTAGCTACTCATCATCTTCATTGGTTCCATGGAAATTCTTCAAGAATTTCTTCTTGCATGCCAAAAACTCTCCAAAGACAAGAAAATCCTCTCAAAATCTTTCTAAGATCACCTTACAAACCTAAGAGATACTAAGACTAAAGGTTGAAATGATTGTGTCTTACATGCAAGGGAAAAGTGCAATAAATAGGCTATGGGGTGCCACCCTACAAAAAGTGGTTTTTCTTCCAAGACATGACATGTGTCATTAATTAGCAAGTGGCTGATTTCACCTAGTTCGCGGCGCGAAGGGTGGTCGCGACGCGAACTGCCCAGCTTGAGAATTCCTTGCTTTTCTTTGTGATTCCTCATCAATTCCTTTCCCAAGCTTTTATCCTCACGAGTTGCTCTGGAGATCATTCTTTTCTTGACATACATTCTACAAAACTAGAGAAAAAGTGAAATATCTATTCGAAACAAAACAAAATAACTAAAATTGAATGTTTTACTAAATTGTGATAAAAACTTGTGTCAATTTATTAAGAAATCGGTAAAAAGGGACCGATAAAATATATAAAAATCAATACCAATTGGTCTCTAACACCGACCTGCTCTGATACAACTAATGTAACACCCTTTTTCTACCCCATAATTATTATGGCAAAATAACACAGATATCAGAGTAAATTATTAAATTCAATAAAAGCAACCACAAAAGGGTGTACATTTCCCAAATCCTCAAAATAGGTCGAGACTCCGTAAACAACGGGTTATCCCCAAAATACATCAAATTGCACAAAGCAGCAGAACTCAAAAGGCATAAATCAAGGTTTTCCTCATACGGGAATATAATCAAAATAAACTCAAATAAAACATAGTTTAACTTAATAGAACCAAACCCGATGTTACATATCAGAGCAAGAATCTCTAAGTTAACCAAAAAGGCTAACAATTCAAAACTTCAAAAATAATCCTCGACGGCGTCCACGGCTAAACCGGTCATCTGCACGTTACCCACGTGGAGGTAACTGTAGAAGCATGCTTCAGTCTCAAGTTTTGATGATGTCAATACTACTCAAGGTCATCTCTTGATTGCAAAAAGACAAGCCGTTCAAAGTCATCAAGATCAAGTCAAGCTATCTTTCAAGTCAAGCTACATATGGAACTATGATTCTTCCAGACTTGGCTGCATTATTGGTATATCGAATCCACCCTTATAATTTGATATACAAGTGTTCAAAAACATCAATCATTTATGCATAATACATAAGCATGTTTTTGAAACCTTAAAAATGGTATAACATTAATTTTAAAAAGCTTTTTTCTGAAAATTAGCAGTGTTAACCGATTAACCATATGGGTTAACCGGTTAACCAATTTGAATTTTGAATTTTCTGGGCTAACGTACCAGTGTTAACCGATTAACCATATGGGTTAACCGATTAACACTGAACGTGCAGTGAAAAATTGCTTTGTTTCAAGTTCAAAAATTATTTTAAAAACATACCTTTTCATGGTTTGAATCTTTTAAAATCATACCTTTTCTTAAAGGGTATTTTACTCATATAAATTCTGAGTTTTTCATTTTTGAAAAACAACCAATAGAACATAACACAAAAACATTTTCTACATTAATTTTCAAAGTGTCTTAGAATCAAATTCACCATTTTCAAAAACTTTCATTAAGTGTTCATATGTGCATAAATTTCATATTCATCCTTGAACACTTGTATTGAAAATTGTAAGAGTGAATTCTGATCATTTGGAGAAGATCAACTTTGATATCATTACTCTCAATTCAAATCTTTACAAACTTGTGTATATTGACTTGTGATCCAGGATTGTTGGACACAAGGGTGAGTGTTTACAAGAGGATTGTTCTTGTACACTTGTGTTTTTTATTGTTTGATAGTAGGCCTCACCGGTTGATGGTGTGATAGGTTGTACTGTTTTAAACAATAGTGAAAACTCTCTTTCATGTTGAAAGGGGAGTGGAGTACTCTCGGATTGTGAGGGGAACCACTATAAATCCTGTGTCTTCTTTCTTTCTGTTGATTTACTGCTTTCCATAACCAAGAACACCATCCAGTATATTTTCAAGAACCATATAAAAACCGGAAAAATTTCAAAAGTCCTAATTCACCCCCCCCCCCCCCTCTTAGGCATACTCTGTTCTTACAATTGGCATCAGAGCAGGTTAAGGTAACCTGTTCCTAACGATTAAGTATGGCTTCCGCAAGTATCAACCCGGTTTTCAAAGATGGTGGATGTAGTAACAAGCCACCACTCTTTTCTGGAGAATACTTTGATTTTTGGAAAATCCGTATGAAGGCACATCTTGAGGCTCAAGGAGATGGTATATGGGAAACCGTTGAAACTGGTCCACATGTTCCTACAAGTGTGGTAAATGGTGTTGGAACCCCAAAGATTAAATCCTCATATGATGAAGATGACAAGAAGAGAATCTTGAATGAGAAGAAAGCAATCAACATACTTCAAAGCGCTCTCAGTATGGATGAATTCTTTCGCATATCACAGTGTAAATCGGCAAAACAGATTTGGGATACCTTGGTAGAAACGCATGAAGGAACAGCAGAAGTAAAAAGATCAAGACTTAACACGTTAAGTCAAGAATATGAGATGTTCCGTATGCAACCCGGTGAATCTATTGTTGCCTTGCAAAAGAGGTTCGTTCATCTAACAAATCACCTGATTGCTCTTGGGAAGACCTTCACCAACGATGATCTCAACTTAAAAGTCCTAAGATCCTTGACAAGAGAATGGCAACCAAAGGTGACCGCCATTTCGGAAAAGAAAAGTCTTTCAACAATGACATCCGCTTCATTATTCGGGAAACTTCAAGAGCATGAACTGGAACTTGGAAGGCTTGAGAAACATGAAAGTCAAGACAAGAAGTCCAAAGGAATTGCCTTGAAGACTGACACAAAGGATGACAAAATTGACGAATCTTCCGAAGACGAAAATTTCATGCTTCTAGTAAAGAAGCTTGGTAAGTTTTTCAATAATAATAAAACTTCTTCTTTTTCTAAAAAGAATAGACATTTCAGGAAAAAGGAGGCATCCATATCAAACCAAGAAATTACATGTTATGAATGTGGAAAACAAGGTCACATAAAGCCAGACTGCCCAAAACTCGCAAATAAAGGAAAATTCAAGGGCAAGAAGGATTTCAAAACAAAGAAGGCTTATGTCGCATGGGACGACAACGAAGTAAGTTCATCATCGGAATCAGATAGCGATGAAAGCGCAAATATTGCCTTAATGGCCTCTCACCATTCCGATGACGAAAATGAGGTTAGTAGTAATTTTTTTGTCTATGATAATGATGCACAAGAAGTTATAGATGAACTTCTAAAAGAGTGCAAGACTTTGTATAAAGACATCTCATCACAAAAGAAAAGAATTTTACTTTTAGAAAAACAAAATTATGATCTCTTGAAAAATATTGAAGATGAAAAACAAAAAGTGATGGATGAAAAACAAAGTCTTGTATGTAAGAATTGTGAGTCTTTGTCTTTTCAAATTGTTCAACTTAAAAGAGTTTTAGAAAGATACGAAAAAGGTCAAATTGGCTTGGAAGAGATTCTTAAACATCAAAGATATCCTAATGATAAAAGTGGATTGGGATATTCTAAATTTTCAAAACCAAGCACCAATAAGACCATTTTCGTAAGAGCAAGTGAACAAATTGTGAAGAAAGAGACAAGCACTTCTAAAACTCAGCATCAAAATCATAACAAGAAAAGAATTAATAAGAAAAAGAATTATATTCCTAGATATAGAAGTCATTTTCAACCTACATGTTTTTATTGTGGTATTAAAGGGCACACACCTAATGCCTGCTATGTACGTAATATTGGTGTTGCAAAGGGGCATTATGTGTGGGTTGAAAAAGGTACTAACTTTCAAGGACCCAAAGCAATTTGGGTACCTAACACTACCTAATTTTGTTTTGTAGGTATGCTTGAAGACAACCACAAATCAATGGTATCTTGATAGTGGCTGCTCGAAGCATATGACGGGAGATATAAACAAATTTTCAAGTCTATCATTAAAGGCCAAAGGATACGTCACTTACGGTGATGATAATAAAGGAAAAATTCTTGGAGTTGGAACCATTGGTGCACCTCCATGTACAATCATCGAAGACGTTCTTTTTGTTGAAGGCCTTAAGCATAACCTTCTTAGCATCAGTCAATTGTGTGACAAAGGGTTCAAAATCAACTTCACAAAGGAGGAATGCTTGATCGAACACGAAGTCACTCATGAGATTCTGCTAAAAGGTAAAAGATATAATAATATTTTTATGATTTCTTTTTATGACTCTTCCTTGAAGGTAAAGTGTCTTATGGCGAACAACAACGAGGCATGGCTTTGGCATAAAAGATTTGCTCACATTCACATGTGTAACACGGTGGGAGAACTGACTTTAAACAATGTTGCGGATAGCAAGAGTCGCCACCGACTTTTATTTTATCCATAAGGAAAGGTTATAAAAGAACAGGAAAGACCTTAGAGAATATTTTGGGTCCGGGGGGTAGGTTATGAAAAGGGAAGGTGTTAGCACCCTTTTCATCCATGGTTATCCATGGGCTCTTAGGTACTTAAGCTCACTTTTGAATTGTTTTGAAAGTGTAGTGTGTGAATAGAAAATTTTCAGAATAGTTAATAAATAATCCATGTAAGGATGTGTTAAGAACTTGTTTGAAAACTTGTTGAAAATTTGTTTAAGTGCGAAACAGTTTTGAAGTGAGCAAGCACCTAGGAGTAACCTACCCTAATGTTTAAAGGTCTTTCTTATTCTTCATTCTTTCCCTTAGTAAGACTATCCCTACTATAATGGAGTAGGTAGTCCTTACTTTGGATGTTAAGGGACATGTGAGGGACAATTTGACTTTGAAGGCCATTGTGGGATGTAATAAGCACATATAAGGGACCATCATCATTTTTCGAAAGGGACTCGATTCGTAAAGGCAACCATAAGGGACTTTGATGATTTTTCTATTTGAGGGACTTGCTTTATACACCCCACTTAACCATTATTCGTAGGCAACTTGAGGGATATCCTTAGGAAGTGAGACGGCGATTAAAATCGACTTACGTGTGTGACGTGTTTATTTTAATTATCTTTATTTAAAAGTGATCTAAATTTATTTTAATATTACATACATGTTGTTACACTCCCTAATTACTAACCATAATAATAATTAAATAATTAAACAACTTTACATCCAAGAAACAATTACAAAATAATAAGCAAAATAATTAAATAAAATATAAATAAGCAATAATAAATAATAAAGGGGGTTAATTCTAAGTTTACTCGGCAAGACATCGCATCTTGTGCCTACGTATCCTTACGGGAGCGGAATCAGAGTAATCGTAGTTCCCCTCAATAGGGAGGTTAGAAACTTCTTGACTGTGGTCAAGGTCTCAAGGGGAATAAACGCGTCTTAAGGACACGCTTACGTGGAGTGTAGAAACTCCAAATCTCTACGTTGAAATGTTAAGTTGTAATTAGGGTTAAATTAGGGATTCCACGGCGGGAAACCCTAAAATGAGTGCGGCGGCTCTTTGACCTAATGCTAAGGGTAAAATTGTAATTTTGCCTGTGGCGAGGCATTTGTGAAAATTAGGGTTTGTAGTTTGTAGTTTTGAGGATTTGAAATTGAATGTGTGAAGTTTTACGGACTATTGGCGCGGCGGCCAAACAGTTAGACCTAACCTTCAGATGTGTGCAATGTGACAGAAATAATAGTAAACGCGTGAGATAATTGAATCATGCAAACAGAGAGATAATGTCATAATTTAAACCATGCAAGCAGAAATTTAAAGGCAGAATTTAAAGAGCGATTGTTAAGTTCGCGAGGTTACATGAGAGGAGCAGATACAATATGATAATGAAATTTGAATTGAACAATAATAAAATAAAATAAATAACGGTTCTAGTTATTATTTTAAAAAAAAGATTTTAGTTATTATTTTAAATTTATCTAAAAAAAAGTTTTTCTTAAAAATAATAGGTTTTCATATTAATTTGGAAAAGATGTTAATGTTATTTATTTTAAAAAACAGATTTTTATATTATAACAAATTTTAATAAATTAATGATAACAATAATAATAATAATAATGGTAATAATAATGATAATAATGATAATAATAATAAATAATGATAATAATAATAATAATAATAATAATAATAATAATAATAATAATAATAATAATAATAATAATAATAATAATAATAAAGCAATAATGAATTTTAAATGTGCCAAATAACCCAACAATGTTGCTAACGCAGAAATGCGCTCATCGCAACCAGATCTAAATCGGACGAAACAAAATTTATCGCAAAGAAAAAGAAATTAAGCAAAAAATAGTATTATTGCTCACACAAAAATGCGATCATCGCAACCAGATCGAACTAACACAAATGTCACGCGTCATGCACACAAATGTGCAAACATCGTATCGACATAATTCGATCAAAAATCTTATATATATAAACTCTAACAATTTAAAAATTATATATATATAAACGTAACAGTAATAGATAAAGAAAAAGAAATAACGGTAATAGATGAAGAAAAAGAAATAACGGTAAAAGATGAAGAAAAAGAAACAACAGTAATAGATGAAGGAAAAGAAATAACGGTAAACGATGAAGAAAAAGAAACAATAGTAATGGATGAAGAAGAAAACTAAATAACGGCAAACGGCACTCACTCCTCTTAGGTTTTTTTCATTCTCCTCTTTTTTCCAACAAGGCAACACATGTATATATAGGGAACAAATTAGGGTTAACACCAAATTGTCAATAATGTCCCTAAAGCCCATTTTAAAGCCCAAACTAAATAATTAGTTAAGAAAAAATAAAATTTAAATAATTTAAAATAATTAAAATAAACTTAAAATAAAAACTAATAATCCTATTGATTCCTAAAATAAAAAATATTATAAAAAGAACAAAAATTTTTTCAATATTTTTTATTTTATGATTTTTTGGATATTTTTATGAATAATTTAGAAAAAAGTGAAAAAAATAATATTTTAAAAAATGATTTAATTAAAATACGAAAATAATAATTAAATAATAATAAAAAACTATTTTTGTTATTTTTTTAATGAAAGATAGAAAAATTTAGAGTAAAAATAATAAAAAACAAAAAAAAGTGACAAAGGTGAGATTCGAACTCTCAACCTCTCACACTCATAACTCCTTACACATGTCCTCCTGCCAATTGTGCCATTTTTACTTTTTAGAAAAAAAATGCATGCCATATGATATTTACCTGCAAAAAGTCAAACGACTACACAAATTTGTTAGTAATTGATTAAATGCAATGAAATGCGACGACAAATCTTAGGGCAAAATTTGGGGTATTACAGTTATTATGATAATATTTCTCACCCAACCTCTCTTTGATGTTGGCAAAAAAAAAAAATCATGAAGTTTGACTTTGGTTTGACCACAGTTGTCCTCAGTTTGACCTTTTAACTGCATTGACTGCTTTTGACTTATCTGATCATCTGACTGAGCAAACTTTTGAGAAAAGTCTTGAAACTTGACATGGGGGTTCTTATACACATATAAGATGTTATGAAGCTCACTTGAAGTCTTGGAAGTCCATTTAGCCTGATTAAAGTCAAAACCCTAGTTTTGGATGCACTGCTTAGGAGGTGCATTGTCTGAGGGAATTGTCAACTCTTCTGACCAATTATGAATTTTGTGAACCTTGTGAACCTTCTTGGAACACAAAGTCTTGTATTGTGAGGGCAAATTTTGGGTGCAACAGCTGCCCCTGTTCAATTTTCTGAAACCTGAGGGGTTAGATTGGTATATTTGCCAGTCGTAACCTGGAAGGTTGAAGGGGATTGAACACAAAAGCCCAAAAATTTGCACTCACCAGTGCATGGAGTGATATTGATGGTTGGTTGAACATGATTGAGTGGGCTTAAAGATGCCACTAGGGGAAAGTTCTTCAGTAGTATAATGAGAACTGTCAGGAGTCTGGAGTAATACTGATGTAACAGCATGTCTTCATGAGGATAGAGCAATCAATAATGATAACCCTAAAGCAGTCTTGAAGTGATAAATCTGACCTCAGGAGGATAGAGCAATCAATAGCTCTAAAGCAGTCTTGAAGTAATAATGGCTTCAGGAGGATAGAGCAATCAATAGCTCTAAAGCAGTCTTGAAGTAATAGAATGGCTTCAGTAGGATAGAGCAATCAACAGCTCTAAAGCAGTCTTGAAATAATAATGTGATATGTCTTCAGGAGGATAGAGCAATCAATAGCTCTAAAGCAGTCTTGAAATAATAATGTGATATGTCTTCAGGAGGATAGAGCAATCAATAGCTCTAAAGCAGTCTTGAAGTAATAATGTGATATGTCTTCAGGAGGATAGAGCAATCAATAGCTCTAAAGCAGTCTTGAAGTAATGATTTCAGGAGGATAGAGCAATGGATAGCTCTAAAGCAGTCTTGAAATAATTAGATGGCTTCAGGAGGATAGAGCAATGAATAGCTCTAAAGCAGTCTTGAAGTAGTAATATGACCTCATGAGGATAGAGCAATGAATAGCTCTAAAGCAGTCTTGAAGTAATAGGATGATTTCAGGAGGATAGAGCAATCAGTAGCTCTAAAGCAGTCTTGAAGTCATGAGAGGCTATCAGGAGGATAAAATAACCCTGAGGTTACAATAAAGCAGTCCCCAAGTAATAAGAAGCTCATCAGGAGGATAAAGTAACCCTGAGGTTACAATAAAGCAGTCCCAAAGATCATAAGCTTGTTTGTTAGATAATTAACCTGAAAACAAGGTAGCATTCTGTATAACAACATTAGTTTATGCTTTATGTATGCATGTATGACATGATGCACTTAGGTAATGTACTATAGACATATATGTTATGGTATGATGTAAATGATGTATGTATGCTATGACACTGCTGGAAGTGTCTGGATATCCTTGTATAACAACTGCTGGCCAAGGAAAACAAATCCCGATTCGTTGTTGAAGAATATATAACCCTCCGTCTGCTGGGGATAACAAGGTATAGATAACCTCCCGTTGTTGGGGGTAACAAGGTATAGATAACCTCCCGTTGTTGGGGATAGTAGGGTATAGATAACCTTCGTTTTCGTTTGATAGTAGGATAAGTATAACATCCCGTCTTCGTTCATCGTGCCCTTATTGGAAAGTAATTTCCCGTATATCCGTATGAGGATAAAAGAGATGGATATAAATTCCAGGGGAGATTAGACTTTGTGAAAATGGATTAGTCCTACTGATGGTTTGTAACTGTCTTGTAAAGATGAACCGGCGAAGCTTCGTTGAAATCCTTCCCTCGTTCGTCCTTAGTAAATACTATTACTGCATTTTCATGCATTTCTGGTAAACATCAATCATATTAAAAGCATACATGCGTTTCTGGTAAACATCAATCATATTCAAAGGCATACATACATTCAAACACAACCAATGGACGTTTCGCTTATGTAAATAGGGTAAAAGTGAATCTGGACTCAAAAGATGGAATTTATTTATATCAAAAGTGACCCATACACGGGTAAGTTTGTACAAGGAGACATAAACCCTAGTAAGAGAATTTTGTCATGAAGCTTTACAAAAAGAATCAGCTATGTGGGAAATAATCCTATTGAGTTTCAATTCTACTATTGCCACTCAAGTATCTCATCTTCTTGCTGTTGAGACGGAAACGATTGGATTGAGCTTTATCTGTTTGAGCTTGAGTAAGTAGTACAACTGGTTGCAGTTTCATGAGTGATCCAAACGAGACATAGTCATACGCTTTAATCCCTAACTTTTGCCTGGATTGCCCTTTCAGGTTTTCAATCCACCGGGATACCCTTTTTTGCCCAAGCCGCCTTTTCAGGTTTTCGACTTGCCGGGTGTACATCTTTTTATATATATATCCCTAATTTTTGCCCAAACCCTTTTGGTTTGCCGGGATGCCCTTATTTTTGCCTAGGCCTGTCAACCTAGCGGGTCTCTTTTTATGCGTAGTATTTTTTAACTATGTCTGCGTTTACAGGTTGTGGGAAGTCTTCACCATCCATTGTAGTCAGTATCATGGCACCTCCTGAGAACACTGTCTTGACTACAAATGGTCCCTCATATGTTGGAGTCCACTTGCCCCTAGGATCACCCTGTGGTAATATGATACGCTTGATTACCAAGTCACCAGCCTGATATACCTTTGGCTTAACCTTCTTGTTAAAAGCTTTGATCATCCGTTTCTAATACATCTGGCCATGACAAACTGCTGCTAACCTTTTCTCATCAATCAAATTTATCTGGTCAAGTCGAGTCTGAATCCACTCATCTTCATCCAAGCCTGCATCCTTCATAATTCTCAAGGAGGGGATCTGAACTTCAATAGGCAGAACTGCTTCCATACCATAGACTAAGGAGAATGGGGTTGCCCCTGTTTAAGTACGTATTGTAGTACGATAACCATGCAGAGCAAATGGTAACATCTCGTGCCAATCCTTGTAAGTAACAGTCATCTTCTGTACAATCTTCTTAATGTTCTTATTAGCAGCTTCAACTGCCCCATTCATCTTTGGACGATACGGAGAAGAGTTGTGATGCATAATCTTGAACTGCGTACAGAGATCAGTAATCATAGTGTTGTTCAGATTAGAGCCATTGTCAGTGATAATCCTTTCAGGGATACCATACCTACATATGAGATTATTCTTAATGAACCGAGCCACAACATTCTTAGTCACAGATGCAAATGAAGCTGCCTCTACCCACTTCGTGAAGTAATCAATAGCAACCAGAATGAAACGATGCCCATTAGAAGCAGTAGGCTTGATCTCACCAATCATATCAATGCCCCACATGGCGAAGGGCCAAGGAGCAGTCAACACATTCAATGGAGATGGAGGTACATGTACTTTATCAGCATAGATTTGACATTTGTGACATGTTCTGGAGTGTTGATAGCAATCAGCTTCCATGGTAGACCAATAGTAACCTGCTCTCAAAATCTTCTTTGCCATGGTATGACCACTAGAATGAGTGCCAAAGGTCCCATCATGCATCTCTTCCATAATTTCTGTAGCTTCCTTCTTATCCACACAACGAAGCATAGTTGAATCATGATTACGCTTATACAGAATGCCATTACTCAGAAAGAACTTAGCAGAAAACCTTCTCAGGAACTTCCTATCTTTGACAGATGCCCCTTCAGGGAACTCCTGAGCTTCAAGATAGTTTTTCACTTCATAGAACCAAGGCTTCTCCTCTGCCCCTTCAGTGTCAATCTCATTGCAGTATGCAGGCTTCTCAAATCCATCAATGGTAATCTTGGGAGCTTCATCATCCCAGCTGATCTCAAACATAGATGCCATGGTGGCCAATGCGTCTGCCAACTGATTCTCTCTTCGTGGAATATGTCCAAAAGTAATCTCTTTGAAATGTGGGATCAAAGACAACACATGTTCTCTGTAAGGAATGAGATTATCATGCTTTGTATCCCAATCTCCTTTAATCTGACTTACTACCAGAGCTGAATCTCCATACACCTCAAGGAACTGAATCTTCATATCAATAGCAACTTGCATACCCATGATACATGCCTCATACTCAGCCATGTTATTGGTACAATAGAAACAAAGTCTGGCAGTAATCGGGGTATGACAACCTTCAGGGGAACTAATCACAACACCAACACCATTACCATGTGCATTGGAGGCACCATCAAAAACCATAGTCCATCGGGATCCTTGTTCAGGTCCGTCATATTGTCCAGGTTCTTTGGTAACAGACATAATGTCTTCATCAGGGAACTCAAAATTCATTGACTGGTAATCATCTACTGCTTGATGAGCCAAATGATCAGCAACAACACTCCCCTTAATGGCCTTCTGAGTAGTATACTGTATATCATATTCCGTCAAAATCATTTGCCATCTTGCAATTCTTCCGGAGAGAGCAGGTTTCTCAAATATGTACTTGATTGGATCCATCTTCGAAATCAACAAGGTAGTATGGGTCAACATATACTGTCTTAGTCGGCGAGCAGCCCATGCCAAAGCGCAGCAAGTTTTCTCGAGCAGTGAGTATCTTGTTTCACAGTCGGTAAACTTTTTGCTAAGGTAGTATATTGCCTGCTCTTTTCGACCAGACTCGTCATGTTGCCCCAATACACACCCCATTGAGTTGTCTAATACTGTTAAATACATAATCAACTGGTGGCATTAAAATTGGAGGTTCTAGCAAATATCTCTTGATTTCATCAAAGGCAGTCTGGCACTCATCATTCCATTCCATCACCTGATCTTTCTTCAACAACTTGAAGATTGGCTCACAGATGGTAGTTAATTGGGAAATAAATCTTGCAATGTAGTTCAATCGTCTCAAGAAACCTCTAACCTCCTTCTCAGTACGGGGAGCTGGCATCTCTCGTATAGCTTTCTCTTCTTGTTGTAACAACCTAGCAAGCTCTACAGGTATTTCACAATCGTCCTCGTTTCCGTCTTCAGTTTGATAGATCGGATTCTCGAAATTGTAATTGGCAATAGTAGAACTGTTATCAACTGGATCCAGAGTGGATGAGGATCTGCATTTTAGTGACGTGGGTGTGTGTAAGAACACATAGCTGATAAAGCAAAAATAAAAGAAAAAGAAAGACAAGGAACACAATATTTACGAAAACGAAACGTCCACTGATTTTATTGAATGAAGTATGCAAATGAAATGACAACCCGTAACAAGCACACCATTGTGCCCCGGGTAAGGCACATGGCTTGAAAGTTTTAATTGTTCCAGAAATTATAAATTTAAAAACATAACACAGTAATAGTATTTACTCCTGACTAAAGGAGATAGGGATAACATCTTCAGCTGTCCAATTATTGAGTCAAGCACCCACAGTAGGAAAAATCCATGCCTCCAAGTTGTAGTCTTCATCTTGATCTCCCACAGCATTGATAACCCCTTGATTGGTGATACGAACAGCACGAGCACGACGAACAGCCTTCTGGGACTCTTCTTCCACCACAGCTTTTGCATCATTGAGGGAGGCCATTGCCATTGTTGGAGGGTTTCTGATGACCACAGGAACCTTCTTCACAGCAGGAGGAGTCACACAATCCTTAACAGCCCAGGGAACCACTTCAAATGACTGACATGGAGTTTCAATGTATTCACCTTCTACTTCCAGATACTTGAAAGTGTTTACATGGCTGACAAAGTATTCTTCCTCTCCAAAGACATTAACAACTTTTCCATTCACCGGATATCTCAACTTTTGATGTAATGTGGAGGTCACAGCACCTGCCCCATGGATCCAGGGACGACCAAGCAGACATGAGTACGAAGGACGAATATCCATCACATAGAATGTAGCAGTAAACACCTGAGAGCCAACCTTGATTGGAAGATCAATTTCCCCATGCACCACTCTTCTAGAACCATCAAAAGCCTTTACCACAATATTACTGGGCTTCAATACCGTATCTTCAGGACTCAGCTTGTTCAGGACTTCCTTAGGCAACACATTCAGAGAGGAACCATTGTCTATCAGCACATGAGACAGGGTAGTGCCCCTGCATTCAATTGAAATATGCAAGGCCCTGTTATGATCCCTCTTGGCAGGGGTCAAGTCAGCATTAGAAAATCCTAACCCGTTGTCATAGGTCAGGTGAGCAACACAATTCTCAAACTGGTCCACAGAAATTGCACTGGGTACATGAGCCATCTTTAGAAACTTGATCAATGACTTGGCATGAGCCTCAGAACATAATAACAGGGAGAGCATAGAAATCTTTGAGGGAGTATGCCCCAGCTGATCAACAATATCATAATCACTCTTGCGAATGATTTTCAATACTTCTTCCATCTGCTTAGAGAGGTCATCAGCAGCTGGCACATCGGTAGATACAGGCTTAATAACAGGACCCTTGCCCCGAGCATCAGTGGTGGAAGTAACAGCAGGAGTAACTGCACTCTTAGAAGCAACTGGAGGAGAGAAGACTCTTCCACTACGAGTGATCTTGCTAGATCCAGCAATATTATCAATGTCAACAGGCATATCAGGTAAAGGCTCCTGCTTGACACCATGGATGTAAACATCAGACCCATAGTGCCAAGGCACAGCTTTGTCAGATGTATAAGGAATAGGACCAGGAGTGGTAATGATCAGAGGAGCTACTCTGGCTTCAGCAACAACTTTCACAGGACCTTCAGCAGTAATCTTGATTGGGCCCTGCTGAGTGATTTTAATGGGACCCTTTGAAGTGATTCTTAATGGTACTTTGTCAACCATGTCAACCTCTTCAATCTTCTTACCCTGAGTCAGATGATCCACCATACTTTCTACAGATGCTGGTCTTCTTTCAAACGCTATAGTATATTTATCCATGAGACGTTGAATCCCATCTCTCAAAATGAAGCAACTATCCGGCTTATAGGTACAATATAGACAATCTTCATGACAACCTGGAAAGATCCCAACTTGTACTAACCTCTTTTTGATAACAGACAATGGTGTGCTCAACTCCATAACTGAATAGACATGCAGATCTTCATCAATATCTTCATCAATGGCGTTGACAGTCTTCTCGTGATTTGGCATTGGAGCTGTAATCACATTTGGAGTACCTGGTGGATCAAACTCAATTTCTCCAGCATCAATCATATCCTGAATTTTGTTCTTCAAGACCCAGCAGTTATTAGTATCATGTCCTGGACAGTTTGAATGATATGCACATCGTGCATTGGGATTGTACTTGGGAGAGGTAACATTGGGATTCTGAGGGGCCTCCCTCAGGGTAATAAGTTCAGCTTTCAACAAGTGTTGCAATGCCTGAGCCATTGACATGTTGATCTTCGTGAACTGTCTTCTAGCCCTCTGTTGGTTGCCTTGAGGCTGCTCTGTTGTTGCAGGAGTTGGATTTGAAATATGAACTGCACTAACAGACTGATGCCTTCTGTTACGATCAGGCTGACCATACACAGCATTAGATTCTTTCTTCCCAGTGGGAGGCTTCTTTGCAGCACCTGATGAAGAAGTGCCCACTTGGATCTTACCACTCTTGATACCATTCTCTACTCGCTCTCCTGTCATGATCAACTCAGTGAAGCCAGATGATGAGCTTCCAATGAGATGACTGTAAAACGGACCATTCAGCGTACACATGAACATATCAACCAACTCCCTATCAGTCAAAGGGGGTTGAACTCTTCCAGCTAAGTCTCTCCACTTCTGAGCATACTCCTTAAAGCTTTCTTTGGCACCCATAGACATGCTTTGAAGCTGCATGCGAGTGGGGGCTAAGTCAGCATTGTATTGATACTGCTTGTAGAAAGCTTCAGCAAGGTCATTCCAATCTCTGATGTTGACACTCTCCAACTGATAATACCACTCTAGCTGAGCTCCAGATAAACTCTCTTGAAAGAAATGGATCCACAACTTTTTATCAGCAGTGTGGGGTTGAATTCTTCTGACATAAGACCTCAGATGCAATTTGGGACAAGAGACCCCATCATAGACAACAAATGTAGGAACTTTGAACCCAATGGGTATGACCACCCCAGATATCAAGCTCAAATCCTCAAAATCCAGCCCAGATGATTTCTGTAATTCCATAGCATCCATTCTATCCACCAGCATCTTGAATTTGTCTTCGTTAGGCTCATGGTAGTAGTTAGCCTCAGAATCAGAGTCCCCCATAGTGTTGTGGAGACTGCCTCTCTCCTGCTCAGATTCTTCAGATTCATAGTCTTCAACATGTTCCTTGGTCTTGACAGGACCTTTGAACCTTCTTCCCATGTTGAGCAACCCAGCAGACCTTCTAGCCTTCTTAGTCTTCTTGGCCAGCAGTGTCTTCAATTCATCCTGCCCCTTGGATAGGTTCAGGATCAGCTCTTGGAACTGTGCATTCTGTGCCTGGAGATCCTTAACTGATTGTTCAAGAGCCATTGCTGAAATAAACAGCGAGAAGATGAGAAACCTGTGCACAATTATAAACCTGTGATGCAATGATATGGGAATGCATATGCAATGTTTTCAAGGACCGCAGGATTTAAATTTGCTTAAACAAACAAGAAAGTAACTTTTTATTAGTAATAACTTGTTTTGCCTTTTAGGCTTACAAAAAATGAAAACGAAATAAGTACAAAAGATGGGGTTTTAAGTCTCCCATGGACGTTTCCTCTTTGTGTTGAGGTATGAGTTGAGGTTTCGTTCCTCATGAAGTAGCTTTGTTAGCTCTAGGATCCTTGCTTGGCTTGCTTTGTAATGAGCCTCGAAAGTATCCCTTTGCTCTTTCAGTTCGATCCATGATCTCTGCAAGTCTTCCATATCAGTAGGCATGTCTGGGTGAAGGATGGTATAAGCTGTGTCTCCTTCAGCAACAGGTTCCATGGTAACTGGTAGGACGGCAGGATATGGCATCATGAGTGTTTGAGCACGAGATCGTACCCATTTGAGATAAGCCTCCATAGGAATAGTGTACTTAGGCTCCAGTGTCTTGCTGTCAATCCTGTTTACCTTTCCCCAAGCTCGTATGAATCTCTGACGGTAACCCTGAAGATCGTTGTCGTAGTCAAACACAATGCCCTGAATCAACATGTCATGTGGACCATCGCTCCGGGCGTAACCAAACTGTCGTAAAGCTAGAGATGGGTTGTAGGTGATGCCTCCTCTTATGCCTAGAAGTGGCACATTAGGAGACTCCCCACAACGGTCAATGATGGTGACATTCTCCATAGATCTGGAGCACCAATGGATGTCTGAGTGAGAAAGTGACATGATCCTCTTGGACCATCTGAACCCTTGCTCATTCTTCATTACTGAGCGAGGAAGGTGAGAAATAAACCACCTAGAAAGTAAAGGTATGCAGCACATCAAAGTTCCTCTTGCCCTTGTAGTACGGGTGTGAAGAGAATGTAGGATGTCTCCAAGTAAGGTAGGCACTGGATTGTGACTCAGGAATATGTTGATGGCATGAACGTCTATGAACTGATCAGGATTGGGGAACAACACTAAGCCATAAATCAATAAGGCTAAGATCTCCTCAAAAGCATCGTAGCTCATAGCCTTCAAGAACATTTGAGCTTTATCCACTAATACCTTGGCAAGAATACCTTTAACTCCACTTCTCGTCTCTAGAACAATGTCAGACTTCTTCAGATGTAGAGCTGCAGCAATAACTTCTGGTTTAAGCTCCTTCTCTAAGCCTGTGAATGGCTTCTGATCAAGAACAGGTATACCCAGAAGTTTAGAGAACTCCTCCATGGTTGGAACCAGCTGATAATCAGGAAATGTAAAGCAATGGTGCTTAGGGTCAAAGAACTGAAACAGCACACTCATCATGTCTTCACTGAACCCTGAAGTAACTAGATCCAATAAGTGACCATGTCTCTTGTTGAACTGGGAATGATCAGGCACTAGGGAAACTAACTCCTTGAGCTTAGCAGGTATCCCTACAAAGTTGATCCTGATGGTGTTTCTACGAGCAGAAGCCATGATCTGTAACAAAGAACAAAGATAAATCCTTTGGTCCTTGAAATGGTTAGGGAAAATGATATGCTTATGATGCATGATGATGTCATGATGTCATGCTCAATCACAAACATGTGGCACACACAAACAAGTCACACCATAGCCCTAGGTTTAAAGGCTTGCATGAGGTTCAAAGGCAAGTACCCTCCCCTGAAGTTAGATGGTTCATCCTGTCCTACAAAAGTAACCAGGTTCTAAGGGATCTCAATATCATTGATCCTTCACAAGGGTGGTTGTTCAGAAGGCAACTTACTTGCCAACCAAAACCCTCCAAGTTTAAGATCTCAATGAGCGTAGTATCGAGTGTCAACCAACTTCAGTCTGCACCAAAGCCGGTTACCTCACTACTTTCTAAAGGCCAAGATGAGTTAACTAGGGTTCTAAAAGTCAGTTAGTGCATTGAAAACATATGGCAGCCTCAATATTATCCTCAACTTGACTTAAGGAATATAAACACCAACCAAGAAGTCGCACTAACTATGGCCACCAGATCAACCGTATCGATATACGTCGTACAGTTTCCTTGGTCTATTGCCATTTACCTAAGGTACACTAGATCCGGGTTAGGACCTTTCACACATAAGAGCACCCCAACAATATAATAATAAAGCAAACAAGGCAAACAATTTAAAGTGATCTTAATTCCTAAGGGTACCCCTCTTAAATAGATCCCCAGCAGAGTCGCCAGTTCTGTAACACGGTGGGAGAACTGACTTTAAACAATGTTGCGGATAGCAAGAGTCGCCACCGACTTTTATTTTATCCATAAGGAAAGGTTATAAAAGAACAGGAAAGACCTTAGAGAATATTTTGGGTCCGGGGGGTAGGTTATGAAAAGGGAAGGTGTTAGCACCCTTTTCATCCATGGTTATCCATGGGCTCTTAGGTACTTAAGCTCACTTTTGAATTGTTTTGAAAGTGTAGTGTGTGAATAGAAAATTTTCAGAATAGTTAATAAATAATCCATGTAAGGATGTGTTAAGAACTTGTTTGAAAACTTGTTGAAAATTTGTTTAAGTGCGAAACAGTTTTGAAGTGAGCAAGCACCTAGGAGTAACCTACCCTAATGTTTAAAGGTCTTTCTTATTCTTCATTCTTTCCCTTAGTAAGACTATCCCTACTATAATGGAGTAGGTAGTCCTTACTTTGGATGTTAAGGGACATGTGAGGGACAATTTGACTTTGAAGGCCATTGTGGGATGTAATAAGCACATATAAGGGACCATCATCATTTTTCGAAAGGGACTCGATTCGTAAAGGCAACCATAAGGGACTTTGATGATTTTTCTATTTGAGGGACTTGCTTTATACACCCCACTTAACCATTATTCGTAGGCAACTTGAGGGATATCCTTAGGAAGTGAGACGACGATTAAAATCGACTTACGTGTGTGACGTGTTTATTTTAATTATCTTTATTTAAAAGTGATCTAAATTTATTTTAATATTACATACATGTTGTTACACTCCCTAATTACTAACCATAATAATAATTAAATAATTAAACAACTTTACATCCAAGAAACAATTACAAAATAATAAGCAAAATAAGTAAATAAAATATAAATAAGCAATAATAAATAATAAAGGGGGTTAATTCTAAGTTTACTCGGCAAGACATCGCATCTTGTGCCTACGTATCCTTACGGGAGCGGAATCAGAGTAATCGTAGTTCCCCTCAATAGGGAGGTTAGAAACTTCTTGACTGTGGTCAAGGTCTCAAGGGGAATAAACGCGTCTTAAGGACACGCTTACGTGGAGTGTAGAAACTCCAAATCTCTACGTTGAAATGTTAAGTTGTAATTAGGGTTAAATTAGGGATTCCACGGCGGGAAACCCTAAAATGAGCGCGGCGGCTCTTTGACCTAATGCTAAGGGTAAAATTGTAATTTTGCCTGTGGCGAGGCATTTGTGAAAATTAGGGTTTTTAGTTTGTAGTTTTGAGGATTTGAAATTGAATGTGTGAAGTTTTACGGACTATTGGCGCGGCGGCCAAACAGTTAGACCTAACCTTCGGATGTGTGCAATGTGACAGAAATAATAGTAAACGCGTGAGATAATTGAATCATGCAAACAGAGAGATAATGTCATAATTTAAACCATGCAAGCAGAAATTTAAAGGCAGAATTTAAAGAGCGATTGTTAAGTTCGCGAGGTTACATGAGAGGAGCAGATACAATATGATAATGAAATTTGAATTGAACAATAATAAAATAAAATAAATAACGGTTCTAGTTATTATTTTAAAAAAAAGATTTTAGTTATTATTTTAAATTTATCTAAAAAAAAGTTTTTCTTAAAAATAATAGGTTTTCATATTAATTTGGAAAAGATGTTAATGTTATTTATTTTTAAAAACAGATTTTTATATTATAACAAATTTTAATAAATTAATGATAACAATAATAATAATAATGGTAATAATAATGATAATAATGATAATAATAATAAATAATGATAATAATAATAATAATAATAATAATAATAATAATAATAATAATAAAGCAATAATGAATTTTAAATGTGCCAAATAACCCAACAATGTTGCTAACGCAGAAATGCGCTCATCGCAACCAGATCTAAATCGGACGAAACAAAATTTATCGCAAAGAAAAAGAAATTAAGCAAAAAATAGTATTATTGCTCACACAAAAATGCGATCATCGCAACCAGATCGAACTAACACAAATGTCACGCGTCATGCACACAAATGTGCAAACATCGTATCGACATAATTCGATCAAAAATCTTATATATATAAACTCTAACAATTTAAAAATTATATATATATAAACGTAACAGTAATAGATAAAGAAAAAGAAATAACGGTAATAGATGAAGAAAAAGAAATAACGGTAAAAGATGAAGAAAAAGAAACAACAGTAATAGATGAAGGAAAAGAAATAACGGTAAACGATGAAGAAAAAGAAACAATAGTAATGGATGAAGAAGAAAACTAAATAACGGCAAACGGCACTCACTCCTCTTAGGTTTTTTTCATTCTCCTCTTTTTTCCAACAAGGCAACACATGTATATATAGGGAACAAATTAGGGTTAACACCAAATTGTCAATAATGTCCCTAAAGCCCATTTTAAAGCCAAAACTAAATAATTAGTTAAGAAAAAATAAAATTTAAATAATTTAAAATAATTAAAATAAACTTAAAATAAAAACTAATAATCCTATTGATTCCTAAAATAAAAAATATTATAAAAAGAACAAAATTTTTTTCAATATTTTTTATTTTATGATTTTTTGGATATTTTTATGAATAATTTAGAAAAAAGTGAAAAAAAAATATTTTAAAAAATGATTTAATTAAAATACGAAAATAATAATTAAATAATAATAAAAAACTATTTTTGTTATTTTTTTAATGAAAGATAGAAAAATTTAGAGTAAAAATAATAAAAAAACAAAAAAAAGTGACAAAGGTGAGATTCGAACTCTCAACCTCTCACACTCATAACTCCTTACACATGTCCTCCTGCCAATTGTGCCATTTTTACTTTTTAGAAAAAAAATGCATGCCATATGATATTTACCTGCAAAAAGTCAAACGACTACACAAATTTGTTAGTAATTGATTAAATGCAATGAAATGCGACGACAAATCTTAGGGCAAAATTTGGGGTATTACAGTTATTATGATAATATTTCTCACCCAACCTCTCTTTGATGTTGGCAAAAAAAAAAATCATGAAGTTTGACTTTGGTTTGACCACAGTTGTCCTCAGTTTGACCTTTTAACTGCATTGACTGCTTTTGACTTATCTGATCATCTGACTGAGCAAACTTTTGAGAAAAGTCTTGAAACTTGACATGGGGGTTCTTATACACATATAAGATGTTATGAAGCTCACTTGAAGTCTTGGAAGTCCATTTAGCCTGATTAAAGTCAAAACCCTAGTTTTGGATGCACTGCTTAGGAGGTGCATTGTCTGAGGGAATTGTCAACTCTTCTGACCAATTATGAATTTTGTGAACCTTGTGAACCTTCTTGGAACACAAAGTCTTGTATTGTGAGGGCAAATTTTGGGGTGCAACAACATGGAGCATTTAAACAAATTAATCAAGCATGATCTGGTTGTTGGGCTTCCGAAGATAAAATTCATCAAGGATAAATTATGCGATGCATGTCAAAAGGGAAAACAGACCAAGACAACTTTCAAATCCAAGCAAGTGGTTTCTACATCAAGACCACTTCAATTGTTGCACATGGATCTTTTTGGTCCATCAAGAACGAAGAGCTTTGGAGGTAGTATTTATGCTTTAGTTATTGTTGATGATTTTTCTCGATATACCTGGACAATGTTTTTAGTGCAGAAAAATGATGCGTTTAAGGCATTCAAAAAGTATGCAAAACAAATTCAAAACGAGAAGTCACTCACTATAGCCTCCATAAGAAGCGACCACGGTGGAGAATTTCAAAATTCAGACTTTGAAGAATTTTGCGAAGAACATGGAATTTCTCATAATTTTTCGGCACCAAGAACTCCTCAACAAAACGGCGTCGTAGAACGGAAGAATCGTTCACTAGTTGAACTTGCTAGAACAATGCTCAGCGACACAAATCTTCCAAAATATTTCTGGGCAGAAGCAGTAAGCACGACATGCTTTGTAAGCAACCGCGTGAATATTCGACCGCTACTCAAAAAGACTCCGTATGAGTTGTTCAAGGGAAGGAAACCGAATATATCATTCTTCCACATATTTGGCTGCAAATGCTTCGTTCTCAACAACAATAAGGACAATCTCGGTAAGTTTGATGAGAAGTCCGACGAAGGTATATTTCTTGGTTACTCTCTTTATAGTAAAGCTTTTAGAATTTTTAATAAAAGAACTCTTACCATTGAAGAGTCCATTCATGTTTCGTTTGATGAGACTAACCCCTCGAAAGAGGATAATATTGCTTTGGATGATGATGATGATTTTGTAGATACTTCACAAAATGAAGAAATTGGTTCAAAAGATCAAACAATATTATAAGAAGATGTTACTCAAGAAAATCAAGATCTTCCGAAAGAATGGAGAACACACAGAGATCACCCAATTGATAAAGTTATTGGTGATATTAGTCAAGGCGTTGCAACTCGACTTAATTTAAAGGATGCTTGTCTCAACATGGCATTTGTATCTCAAATTGAACCATCAAAGATCGATGAAGCTTTAGGCGATGACCAATGGATTATAACAATGCAAGAAGAACTTAATCAATTTGAAAGAAATCAAGTTTGGACCCTTGTACCGAGACCGGACAATAAGCATATTATAGGAACCAGATGGGTGTTCAAGAACAAACTTGACGAGAATGGGATTATAGTTCGTAACAAGGCAAGATTGGCCGCACAAGGCTACAACCAGGAGGAAGGAATTGATTTTGATGAAACATTCGCTCCGGTAGCAAGGTTAGAAGCAATTAGATTACTACTTGCTTACGCGTGTTCTATGAATTTTCAGTTATTCCAGATGGATGTCAAAAGCGCTTTCCTGAATGGGTACATTAATGAGGAAGTCTACGTCAAACAACCTCTGGGTTTTGAAGACTTCAAAAATCCCTCACATGTTTTCAAACTGAAGAAGGCTCTCTACGGTTTAAAACAAGCACCACGAGCATGGTATGATCGCCTTAGTAACTTCTTATGTGAGAAAGGATTTACAAAAGGAAAGGTTGACAAGACGCTGTTTATAAAGAAAATCAAGGGTAACACCTTGTTAGTACAAGTCTACGTCGACGACATCATTTTTGGATCAACAAACAAAGAACTCTGCGAAGAATTCTCACTCATGATGCGAGAAGAATTCGAGATGTCCATGATGGGAAAGTTAAATTATTTTCTTGGACTACAAATCAAGCAAACCAAGGATGGAATCTTCCTCAACCAATCCAAGTACTGTAAGGAATTAATAAAGAAATTCGATATGGATAGTTGCAAGATGATGTCTACTCCTATGGGATCCGGAACGTATGTTGATCAAGATGAATCTGGTACTCCAATTGATATTACTAAATATCGAGGTATGATTGGTTCATTACTACATTTGACGGCAAGCCGTCCTGACATTATGTTTAGTGTTTGTTTGTGTGCGTGCTTCCAAGCAAATCCGAAGGAATCGCATCTCACTGCTGTGAAGAGAATTATCAAGTATCTCAAAGGAACGACCAACGTCGGATTATGGTATCCTAAAGGTAGTATTTGTTCTTTAGTTGGTTATTCTGACGCTGACTATGCAGGATGCAAAACCGATAGAAAAAGTACAAGTGGTACATGTCACATTCTCGAAAATGCTCTAGTATCATGAGCCTGCAAGAAGCAAGCTTGTGTAGCACTCAGCACCGCCGAAGCAGAATACATCGCCGCAGGAAGTTGCTGTGCACAGATTTTATGGCTGAAACAACAACTTCTGGATTATGGTGTTGACCTCGGATGCATTCCTCTACGATGTGACAATACTAGTGCCATAAATATCACAAAGAATCCGGTTATGCATTCCAGAACAAAGCACATCGATATCCGGCATCATTTCCTTCGAGATCACGTATTAAACAGAGATGTTGATGTTACTTTCGTCGATACACACAACCAACTCGCCGACATCTTCACCAAGCCTTTGGCAAAAGAATCATTCTACAAAATTCGGAGAGAACTTGGAATTCTTGATGAAGGTGACATCTGACTTTTTCTCTATTATATGTATGCATTATTTGTGATATGTTTTCATGTGTATGCATTCTGTTTTTTTATGTATTTTTCAAAAATTCGAGCATGTTAATCGATTAACCATATGGGTTAACCGATTAACACTGTTGAATTTTCAATTCTGATTAAATTTTTTAATGTGTTAACCGATTAACCTATATGGTTAACCGATTAACACTGTTAATTTTTCAAAAAATCAGAAACGAAAATTGATTAAATTTTTGAAAATTTTATATTTTTCTTTATATATTTTGTGTGGCCCATATTCTCTTAAATATCCAAATCCATATCCAAAATCCACATTCCCTCTTAAATCCTAACTTCTCTCTCCCACTCTTAAAAGTTTGAAAAACTCCCCACAACTTCTCAAACCCTAACTTCCTCAGAACCCACAACCCCAGTTCTCTCAAACCTCCATCCATGGCTTCAGCATCAAACCGCGGCAAGGGAAAACTTCCAGAACATCATTCTGCATCAGAATCAGATGACGACAGTATTCCAATGGAAACCACCAAAAAGAGACTGATGGATTTCAAAGTTCGTGTTCGTCAACTTATGTCGGTAAAGTATGTGAATCTTCGAGCTTTTCCTGCAATATCTTTTGATTTTCCTACTCTGTTGGAATATCAGCGTATCGACAAGTTCGTCACCGACTCTGGTATTATCTATCCTGATCTGGTTAAAGCTTTTATGAATAAAATGTCTGTATATCTGGACATGGATGAGAACCACATGATCCGGTCCACCATTAGAGATCATGAGTTTGTTGAGAATTTATCCACCCTTGCTAGACACCTTAAGATCCCATCAAAAGGATGCTTCCTGAGGAAAGGTGTAAACCATGTAGATGGACCCTGGGAAAACTATGATAAAATGGAGTATTACTATCAGATTTGCAGGTTCCCAAAAGAAACCGTTATTGCAAACTCTCGCACCGCTCGTATGCTGTGCTATGCCAAGAATCTGACAGTATCTGATCGAATGCTTCACTACATTATCTGCTATGTCCTCATTCCAAAGGACTCAAATCACTCTCAGATCAACGACTTGGAAATGCAGCTAATCTTTGCTATTAAGAATCGCATCAGAGTCAATTGGATTTTGACTATTATGTATCATCTGCAGCAACAACTTCATTGCATTACCCGGCTGCCGTATGCTCGCTTGGTTTCTAGAATTCTGGAATTAACTGAACTTGACCTCAACAGAGAACCATCCTCCAAGATGAAACCTACAACTAATGAGATCAATGAGATTAATATTGTGAAGAATACTGGAATCATCAAGGCGGCTGACGGTACCTACAGGTATACTGATGATGGTCCTGTGCATCACGCTTATCCAATGCCTGAAGGGGGTCTTACCCGTGAGTTTCTCTACACAACCATGATGAACCAACATCGAGAATCCATGAATATGCATAGAGAGACCTCCCGAGCAATTGCCTCCCTTAGAAACCTCATTCTTAACCCTCCACATTCCAACACCCGAGTTGTGGACGACAAGATTGAAGAAGAGGTTGATAGTGATGAAGAAGAAGAGGAGGAGGATATGGAGGATGAGGATTTTTAGAGAATATGCTGCTGTTGTTGTTTTTATTGCTTTGCCTTCTAGTTTTAAGTTTTTATGCTTTCATTTGAACTATGTTTTATTGTAACAAGTACAATTTCTATTTGCTGCATTTTATATGTACTACTGTTTGTGCTTTGTGTTTACTTGACTTTGCATGTGCTTATTACTATATATACTGCTATCTTGTGATTTCTTTGAAAGCTCTTCCTTTTTGCTGATGTCAAAGGGGGAGAAGAGCTTGGTTCTTTTAATGTCTCTCTGTGTGCAGATTTTTTTCCTCTGTTAAGATAGGGGGAGTTGCTAGACATAGGGGGAGAACCAGATCAAGACCAAGAGATATCGCACAACATTTTTGATTGCCATCATCAAAAAGGGGGAGAATGTAGAAGCATGCTTCAGTCTCAAGTTTTGATGATGTCAATACTACTCAAGGTCATCTCTTGATTGCAAAAAGACAAGCCGTTCGAAGTCATCAAGATCAAGTCAAGCTATCTTTCAAGTCAAGCTACATATGGAACTATGATTCTTCCAGACTTGGCTGCATTACTGGTATATCGAATCCACCCTTATAATTTGATATACAAGTGTTCAAAAACATCAATCATTTATGCATAATACATAAGCATGTTTTTGAAACCTTAAAAATGGCATAACATTAATTTTAAAAAGCTTTTTTCTGAAAATTAGCAGTGTTAACCGATTAACCATATGGGTTAACCGGTTAACCAATTTGAATTTTGAATTTTCTGGGCTAACGTACCAGTGTTAACCGATTAACCATATGGGTTAACCGATTAACACTGAACGTGCAGTGAAAAATTGCTTTGTTTCAAGTTCAAAAATTATTTTAAAAACATACCTTTTCATGGTTTGAATCTTTTAAAATCATACCTTTTCTTAAAGGGTATTTTACTCATATAAATTCTGAGTTTTTCATATTTGAAAAACAACCAATAGAACATAACACAAAAACATTTTCTACATTAATTTTCAAAGTGTCTTAGAATCAAATTCACCATTTTCAAAAACTTTCATTAAGTGTTCATATGTGCATAAATTTCATATTCATCCTTGAACACTTGTATTGAAAATTGTAAGAGTGAATTCTGATCATTTGGAGAAGATCAACTTTGATATCATTACTCTCAATTCAAATCTTTACAAACTTGTGTATATTGACTTGTGATCCAGGATTGTTGGACACAAGGGTGAGTGTTTACAAGAGGACTGTTCTTGTACACTTGTGTTTTTTATTGTTTGATAGTAGGCCTCACCGGTTGATGGTGTGATAGGTTGTACTGTTTTAAACAATAGTGAAAACTCTCTTTCATGTTGAAAGGGGAGTGGAGTACTCCCGGATTGTGAGGGGAACCACTATAAATCCTGTGTCTTCTTTCTTTCTATTGATTTACTGCTTTCCATAACCAAGAACACCATCCAGTATATTTTCAAGAACCATATAAAAACCAGAAAAATTTCAAAAGTCCTAATTCACCCCCCCCCCTCTTAGGCATACTCTGTTCTTACAGTAACATTCGAACAGGCAGGGTGAATAAAACGATTCATAATAATCAATGTAGAAAATCAACATATAAATGGCGTCATTTTCATATTCAACACATTCATATTCCTCAAAGGACATCAAAGGCCACAACATCATAATTTACTCACAATCATCTCATAAATGCAAATGCAACAAGACTCAATGCATGTGGTACCAATCATCACAATGCGATGGACACTAGGTCATCAACCCTCCATAGATCCCCATCAATATGATCGGTTCTACTAGAGAACCGAAGCACATTTAAATACTTCACATCCACACAGTAGGATTAAAGCCAAAGTAATCGATGTCTTGAATCGAATCTGGATGCACATGAATGCATGATGCACACGTTAATAATCATCCTCATAATAACATCATAGGTGCGTCATCATTCATTAAAATCATCATCATCATAAATCATGTCATCATAGAATCATCAAAAACTCATGCAAATATCATCATAGCTCATCATCATTACTCATAGGAATCATCATTATACAATCATGTATTAATCTCATCGGAATCATAGTTATACTCATGGTAATTCATCATACAATCACGTATTTAATCTTATACAAATATTAGACAATAAATTATCTTATTTATACTATGTTATAACCATTTTTATTATCTTTCCAACGCTTCGAACGGGGGCTAAAACGGACTTACGGATCAAAAGATACGTCCAAAACAATTTCGACCGAAAACATGAACAGTCGTGACGGACAACATGCAAATTTCTGCGTTTTTCACCGTTGGAGACCTTCCGAACCTCCGATTTTGATTCTGTAAAAACCTAAACTCTCATAAATTACAACTCATTCAACAGTATAATTATCTCAAGTAAATTTACGATTTTAACAAAATTAAATCATCTAATCATTGTTTTAAGATTATGGCTAAAACCTTTAAAATTAAGGGATATAAGTTCAATCCTGTATCATATTTACACCCTAAATCACAAATTTCCCTACAATTTCTATAAAGGTATCAATATCACATACTATCAAATATTCCTATTCCTTCAGGGTCAGACAGGATCAAATCATGATTTTGGCCACGAAGGCCTAAGGTTCCTTTTTCCCTAATGAACCACGGTTAGATTCATAAATAATAGCTCTAAGTCACGAAGGCCAAAGATCACTATTTCTCATATTTACCCTCAAACTCTCAGGAATACTTACCACTACACCATAATCATTAGAGTTCTCACTATCAATTTCCCTACAGGGTTAGACAATTGTTGAATCAGAGTTTTGGCCACGAAGGCCTAGTTTCCCTTTTACTCCAATGAATTCCCATGGTTAACATCTCAATACTAGATTTAGGCCATGAAGGCCAAAATCCCCTATACTCACAATCAACCAAAAAATCCCTTAGACCTTAAATCGACCTTAAATACGTTGAATTTACACATTGAAAATCATGAAAGGCGATACTCCCCATACCTTAATTGTCGATTCAAAGCCTTCTCAAATCTCTCTAAGAACCTTCCAAAGCTTTTGCCTCCAATCTTCCTTCTCAGAGCTCTGGCCTCAATTCTCTTCACGGTCTAACAAATGAATCATAATCCCAGCACAATGTCCTTTTTGTTAAACCTAGACTTGAGCCTCACAATTGGGCTTTTCCCATATTATCCTCACTAACTCCCCTTCATTGTCCAATTTGCCCTTATTTCACTTATATTTACTTTAATTAATAATAATATTAATATTTTCGTATTATATATTATTATTCAAAATAAATAACCCAAATTCCATTAATTCCCAATATTCCACAAAACCACCGAAAATCACCAAAATGCGAATATTCTTATTTAAATAGATATTTCAATTAAATTTGGGGTGTTACAACTCTCCCCCAATATAAAAAAATTTTGCCCTCGAAAATTACCTCAAGAAAACAGAGTCGGATACGACTCCATCATCTGATCTTCATGTTCCCAAGTCCAACTTCCTCTAGCTGGTCCTCCTAAAACTACCTTTGCAAAGGAAATCTCTTCACCTCGAAGTTGCTTCTCGTTCATCAATCCGAACTAGCAATGCCTCAACAGTCAAATCACCTCTCACTTGTACATCATCCATCTGAATCACATGCGACGGATCTAGAATGTACTTCCTCAACTAAAACTCATGAAACACATCATTCAATTTCACAAGCGACAACGGTAAAACAGCCTAACATGTTACTTCTCCCACGCTTCCGCTGCGCCACTCTGATATAGACCAACAGAACGTGGTGTAAGAATTCTGGATTTTAAAGCTCGGTCAACACCAGTTACTGGCGTAACTCTCAAAAACACATGATCTCCCTCTTGAAATTCAAGTACTTTCCTCCTTTTATCATGGCAACTCTTCTAACGACTCTGCGAAACTTTCATCTTTTCTTGGATCCTCTTGATCTTTTCATTCGTCTCTTGAACAATCTCAGGTCCAAGTACAACACTCTCGCCTGATTCATACCAACACAAACGAGTTCTACATCTCCTACCATACAATGCCTCAAATGGTGTAATTTCAATACTAAAATGGTAATTGTTGTTGTAGGTAAACTCAACCAACGGTAAATGACTATCCCATGATCCACCTTGATCCAACACACAAGCTCTCAGCAAATCCTCTAAAGACTGGATAGTTCTCTCTGTCTGTCCATCCGTTTGTGGATGATAAGAAGACCTCAATCTCAACATGGTACCCAAAGCGTCTGCAAACTCTTCCAAAACCTCGATGAAGATCTCAGTTCTCTATCAGACACAATACTCGACAATATCTTATACAACTTTGCAACTTCCTCAATATACATCACAGCCAGCTTCAGCACAGAATGATTAATCTTCATTGGTAAGAATGAGCTGATCTAGTCAATCTATCCACAATCACCCAACATAATCATATCCCTTCAAAGTCTTCGGTAAACCCGTCACAAAATCTATGGAAACACTCTTCCATTTCCACTCTAGAATATTCAATGGTTGCATTAGACCCAACGGTCTCTGATGTTCAATCTTCTACTTCTGACAAGTCTAACCAACATATACAAACTCAACCACTTCTTTCTTCATCCCTGGCCACCAAAAAAATTTCCTCAAATCTTGGTACCTCTTCATAGCACCGGTATGGATACTCAATCCACTTAAATGTCCTTCCTCAAGAACTAATCTCTTTTAACTCAACAATATCTGAAACGCAAACTCTATCACGACGTCTCATGATACCATTCCCATTAATCCGAAAATCAGCTCTTCGACTTTGATTCATCAAATTCAACCGATCTATCGACTCAAATCAGATTTCTAACCTCCTCGAATCTCATCAAGAATACCACTAGTAAGCCTCAACGTACAAAGCTTAACTCCATAAGAAGTCTCTTCGCAAACCAAACTCATATCACGAAATTGCTCAATCAGTTCTAACTCTTTTACCATCATCATCGGTATATGCAAAGATTTCCAAATTGATGCATCAGCTATAACATTAGCCTTAACAAACCTCCCCATCCCATCAACGAAGCATCACAATATACAACCACGGTTCTGCCGGATTCGGCAAAAATCAAAACATGAGCTGTTGACAGCCTTCTCAAAAGCTCTTAAAACTTTCATCACACTTTGCATCCAAACGAAAGCTTGAACCTTCCTACTCCACTGCGTCAATGGCAAAGATAACTTGGAAAAAATCCTTCAACGAATTTTCCGATAATAATCTGCCAACCCAAGAAAACTTTTAATCTCAAAATCAGGTTTTGAAGCTTCCCATTGTGATACAGCTTCAACCTTCGACATATTAACTGCAATAACTCTACTCGAGATCATATGACCAAGAACTCACTCCTTCGACCAAAACTCACACTTTGACAGTTTTGCATACAACTGCTTCTCTTTCAATGTTGATAACACAATTTTCAAATTCTCAGTACGATCCTCTTTACTCTTCGAACATATCAAAATATCATCAACAAACACAACCACAAACTTGCCCAGATAAGTATGGAAAATCATGTTCATATACTCCATAAATACACATGGTGCATTAGTCACACCAATTAGCATCACGAAATACTCACAATGTCCATACCTTGTTTTAAAAGCAGTCTCTTGAATATCTTCAGCCTTCACACGAATTTGATGATACCCAGATCTCAAATCTATCTTACTGAACACACTTGCAACAACCAACTGATCCATCAAATCATCAATCCTTGGAAGTGGATACTCATTCTTGATAGTCACCTTGTTCACTTGTCTATAATCCACCCCCATCCTCATGGAACCTTCTTTCTCCTTAACTAACAAAATTGGTGCACCCCACGGTGACACGCTCAGAAAAAAGAACCTCTCCTCAAGCAGATCTTCAAGTTGACTCTTCAACTCTTTCAATCCTAATGACATACGATATGGAGCCATCGATATCAGACTAGTTCCAGGAACTAAGTCGATCGCAAACTCCACTTCACGTTCCAGCAGTAAATCACTTATATCATTAGGAAAACTTCCGGACAATCAAAATTAATTGGCAAACCACCAACTTCCCCACTTTCATTAACACTCAAAGTTTCCATCAAAATAACATCGCAGTACCATCTTGAACCGACTTATCAAAACAATATGTAAGCACTAAGCTTAACTCAAAGCAATTCACTTCACATGCCATCTAAGCTTGCAAGACATGTCTATCCCCACAAACATGACTTCGTCCACTATCAACAAGAGATTAAGGGTGATCAGTTCCTTAATTTGTCGATAGACAGCCGAAAATCACGATAGGGTACAAACCATATTTACCAAACTATAAGAGCGTTCATCGACACACTAAGCCACCACTCCATACTTGAAGCATCCTGGAGAAGCGCAAGCTTCTCCCCCACTTGTTTCATTCACACTTCTGCAGACGAAGGTTAGAAAACAAACGTGTACCAACAGTGTTTTTACACACATGTCGCATACTAGGGAACAAATAACATTAGACAACTTGGCCGGACGGACCGACCTGCTCTGATACCACTAATGTAACACCCTTTTTCTACCCCACAATTATTATGGCAAAATAACACAGATATCAGAGTAAATTATTAAATTCAATAAACGCAACCACAAAGGGCGTACATTTCCCAAATCCTCAAAATAGGCCGAGCCTCCGTAAACAATGGGTTTTCCCCAAAATACATCAAATTGCACAAAGCAGCGGAACTCAAAAGGCATAAATCAAGGTTTTCCTCATACAGGAAGATAATCAAAATAAACTCAAACAAAACATAGTTTAACTTAAAAGAACCAAACCCGATGTTACATATCAGAGCAAGACCCTCTAAGTTAACCAAAAAGGCTAACAACTTAAAACTTCAAAAATAATCCTCGACGACGTCCACGGCTAAACCTGGTCATCTGCACGTTACCCACGTGAAGGTAACATTCGAACAAGCAGCGTGAATAAAACAATTCATAATAATCAATGTAGAAAATCAACATATAAATGGCGTCATTTTCATATTCAACATATTCATATTCCTCAAAGCATATCAAATGCCACAACATCATAATCTACTCACAATCATCTCATAAATGCAAATGCAACAAGACTCAATGCATGTGGTACCAATCATCACAGCGCGATGGACACTGGGCCATCAACCCTCCATAGATCCCTATCAATAGGATCAATTCTACAAGAGAACCGGAGCACATCAAAATACTTCACATCCACACAGTGGGATTGAAGCCAAAGTAATCGATGTCTTGAATCGAAGTCCGGATGCACATGAATGCATGATGTACACGTCAATAATCATCCTCATAATAACATCATAAGTGCATCATCATTCATAGAAATCATCATCATCAAAATCATCATCATAAATCATGTCATCATAGAATCATAAAAAACTCATGGAAATATCATCATAGCTCATCATTATTACTCATAGGAATCATCATTATACAATCATGTATTAATCTCATCGCAATCATAGTTATACTCATGGTAATTCATCATACAATCACGTATTTAATCTCATCCAAATATTAGACAATCAATTATATTATTTATACTATGTTATAGCCATGTTAATTATCTTTCCAACGCTTCAAATGGGGGCCAAAACGAACTTACGGATCAAAAGCTACGTCAAAATAATTTCGACCGAAAACGTGAACAATTGTGACGGACAGCGTGCAATTTTCTGCGTTTTTCACCATTGGAGGCCTTTCGGACCTCCGATTTCGATTCCGTAAAAACCAAAACTCTCATAAAATTACAACCCGTTCAACACTATAATTATCTCAAGTAAATTTACAATTTTAACAAAATTAAACCATCCTATCATTGTTTTAAGATTATGCTAAAACTTTTAAAATTAAGGGATATAAGTTAAATCTCGTATCATATTTACACCCTAAATCACAAATTTCCCTACAATTGCCCCAAAGGCATCAGTGTCACATACTATCAAATATTCCTATTCCTTCAGGGTCAGACAGGTTCAAATCATGATTTTGGCCACAAAGGCCTAAGGTTCCTTTTTCCCTAATGAACCACAGTTAGATTCACTAATAATAGCTCTAGGCCATGAAGACCAAAGATCACTATTTCTCATATCTACCCTCAAACTCTCAGGAATACTTACCACTACACCATAATAATTAGAGTTCTCACTATCAATTTCCCTACAGGGTTAGACAAATGTCGAATCAGAGTTTTGGCCACGAAGGCCTAGTTTCCCTTTTACTCCAATGAATTCTCATGGTTAACATCTCAATACTAGATTTAGGCCACGAAGGCCAAAATCCCCTTTTCTCACAATCAACCCCAAAATCCCTTAAACCTTAAATCGATCTTAAATACGTTGAATTTACACATTGAAAATCATGAAAGGCAATACTCCCCATACCTTAATTGTCGATTCAAAGCCTTCTCAAATCTTTCTGGGAACCTTCCGAAGCTTTTGCCTCCAATCTTCCTTCTTAGAGCTCTGGCCTCAATTCTTTTCACGGTCTAACAAATGAATCCTAATTCCATCATAATTTCTTTTTTGTTAAACCTAGACTTGGGCCTCACAATTGGGCTTTTCCCACATTATCCTCACTAACTCCCCTTAATTGTCCACTTTTGCCCTTATTTCACTTTTATTTATTTTAATTAATAATAATATTAATATACTCATATTATATATTATTATTCAAAATAAATAACCCAAATTCCATTAATTCCCAATATTGCACAAAACCACCGAAAATCAACAAAATGTGAATATTCTTATTTAAATAAATTAAATAAATATTCCAATTAAATTTGGGGTGTTACAACTCTCCCCCACTTTAAAAAAATTTCTCCCTCGAAAATTACCTCAAGAAAACAGAGTCGGATACAACTCCCTCATCTGATCTTCATGTTCCCAAGTCCAACTTTCTCCAGCTGGTCCTCCTAAAACTACCTTTACCAAGGAAATCTCTTCACCTCGAAGTTGCTTCTCATTCATCAATCCGAACTAGCAATGCCTCAACGGTCAAATCACCTCTCACTTGTACATCATCCATCTGAATCACATGCGACGGATCTAAAATGTACTTCCTCAACTAAAACTCATGAAACACATCATGCAATTTCATAAGCGACAACGGTAAAACAGCCTAACATGCTACTTCTCCCACGCTTCCGTTGTGCCACTCTGATACAGACCAACGAAATGCGGTGTGAGCTTTCTGGACTTTGAAGCTCGATCAACACCAGTTACCGACGTAACTCTCAAAAACTCATGATCTCCCTCTTGAAATTCAAGTGCTTTCCTCCTCTTATCATGGTAACTCTTCTGACGACTCTGCGAAACATTCATATTTTCTTGGATCCTCTTGATCTTTTCAGTCGTCTCTTGCACAATCTCAGGTCCGAGTACAACACTCTCGCCTGATTCATACCAACACAAACGAGTTCTACATCTCCTACCACACAATGCATCAAATGGTGAAATTCTGATACTAGAATGGTAACTGTTATTGTAGGTCAACTCAACTAATGATAAATGACTATCCCATGATCCACCTTGATCCAACACACAAGCTCTCAGCAAATCCTCTAAAGACTGGATAGTTCTCTCTGTCTGTCCATCCGTTTGCGGATGATAAGAAGAACTCAATCTCAACATGGAACCCAAAGCGTCTGCAAACTCTCCCAAAACCTCGATGAAGATCTCAGTTCTCTATCAGACACAATACTCGACAGTATCTTATACAACTTTGCAACTTCCTCAATATACATCACAGCCAGCTTCAGCATAGAATGATTAATCCTCATTGGTAAGAATGAGGTGATCTAGTCAATCTATCCACAATCACCCAACATAATCATATCCCTTCAATGTCTTCGGTAAACCCGTCACAAAATCTATGGAAACACTATCCCATTTCCACTCTAGAATATTCAACGGTTGCATTAGACCCAACGGTCTCTGATGTTCAATCTTCGACTTTTGACAAGTCTAAGCAACATATACAAACTCAACCACTTCTTTCTTCATCCCTGGCCACCAAAAAAATTTCCTCAAATCTTAGTACCTCTTCATAGCACCGGTATGGATACTCAATCCACTTAAATGTCCTTCCTCAAGAACTAATCTCTTTCAACTCAACAATATCTGAAACTCAAACTCTATCACCACGTCTCATGATACCATTCCCATTAATCCGAAAATCAGCTCTTCGACTTTGATTCATCTAATTCAACCGATCTACCGACTCAAATCAGACTTCCGACCTCCTCGAATCTCATCAAGAATACCACTAGTAAGCCTCAACATACAAAGCTTAACTCCATAAGAAGTCTCTTCACAAACCAAAATCATATCACGAAATTGCTCAATCAGTTCTAACTCTTTTACCATCATCATCGGTATATGCAAAGATTTCCAAATTGATGCATCAGCTATAACATTAGCCTTACCCGGATGGTAACTCAATTCAAAATCATAATCCTTCAGAAGTTCAAGCCATCTTCTCTGCCTCATGTTCAACTCTTTCTGATCAAACAAATACTTTAAGCTCTTAAGGTCACTAAACATCTCAAATCTCAAACCAAACAAATAATGCCTCCAAAGCTTCGACACAAACACAACAACCACCAGTTCTAAACCATGCGTCATATAATTCCTCTCATGCATTTCAAGTTGCCTCGAAGCATAGGATAAAACTTGTTGATGTGCATTAACAAACCTCCCCATCCCATCAACGAAGCATCACAATATACAACAATGGTTCTGCCGAATTCAGCAAAAATTAAAACATGAGCTATTGACAGCCTTATCAAAAGCTCTTGAAACTTTAATCACACTTTGCATCCATACGAAAGCTTGAACCTTCCTAGTCCACTGTGTCAATGGCAAAGATAACTTGGAAAAAATACTTCAACGAATTTTCCGATAATAATCTGCCAACCCAAGAAAACTTCTAATCTCAAAATCAGGTTTTGAAGCTTCCCATTGTGATACAGCTTCAACCTTTGACATATCAACTGCAATAACTCTACTCGAGATCATATGACCAAGGAACTCACTTCCTTCCACCAAAACTCACACTTTGACAGTTTTGCATATAATTGCTTCTCTTTCAACGCTGATAACACAATTTTCAGATGCTCAATACGATCCTCTTTACTCTTCGAAAATAAATAACCAAAATTCCATTAATTTCCAATATTCCACAAACCACCGAAAATCACCAAAATGTGAATATTTTTATTTAAATAAATATTCCAATTAAATTTGGGGTGTTACATTGATTACATTTGGAGTTTTCCCATTGAATGTGAGAACATTCTTATCAACCAGGTCTTGGACTTTGTGTTTGAATGCTCTGCAATCCTCAATAGTGTGACATGGGGCACCCTTATGAAACTCATAATGGGCATTAACATCATAGTCAAGAGGAACAACAGTTGGAGGCACTAGGTCTCTCAGAGTAATGGCCCTTTTCTCCATAAATTGAGCAAAGATATTAGCATATATCCTTGGCATATGATCAAAGACTCTATCTGGCTTCCTTGCTATCTGTTGATTAGGCTGATGTTGTTGTTGAGCAGCTCGCTGTTATTGATGCTGAGGAGGATACTGATACCCCTGCTGGTTGTAGGACTGTTGCTGAGGAGCCTATTGTTGAGGCATTTGAGCTTAAGTAGCTTGAACTGCTGGGGGATAAGGCATTGGAGCGTATTGTGTAGCAACTACATATAGATACTAGAAGTACGAGACTTGATAAGGCATAGGAGCAGGAGCTTGTTGAGGAGCTTGCCCTTTATGAATAGAGATGACATTTGTTTCACCCTCTTTCTTCTTGTACCCATTGAAAGGCTTCTTAGTTCCAGCCTGGCTCCTAGAACCTCCTTAGATCTTTCCGCTCTTCAATTCTCTTACTGATGATCACTAAGTCAGAGAAACCAACAAAGACACTACCGATCAGCTTCTCATAGTATTGGCCTTGCAAGGTACCCATAAAGATGTTAATCAGCTCACGATAAACAAGAGGTGGATGCACCCTTGCAGCTAGCTCTCTCCATCGCTATGTGTACTCCTTGAAGGATTCATTATCCTTCTAAGCCATACTCTGAAGTTGAGTACGATTCAGAGCAAGGTCGGTGTTATATTTGTATTACTTGACAAATGCATCAGCTAGCTCAACTCAAGTGCATACCCTGCTACACTCCAGTTGCATATACCACTCAAGAGATGCTCCAGACAAGCCGTCTTAGAAGTAATGGCATAGGCAGCAATCTTGTGACAGTACATCTTCAGTTCAATGTTATGATGGCTGAGACCTTTGTACTTTGATAATTCTGGCACCTTGAACTTGGGAGGAATAACGACGTCTGGCACCAAGCATAATTCCAGAGCATTAAGAGATGTTTAGTTATGCCTCCATGGCTCAGAGTTTTTTAGCTAAATCTCGGCACATCTTGATGGCTTCTGAATCCTGAGCAGCGGCAGAATTGGCAATTGGAATAGCAGCATGATAGTTTTGCACGTCGTTATATTGTTCTAGTAGATTCTCTTCAGAATAAGGAATGGGGATATGCATGACAGTAGGTTAGGTTTGTGAGATGGCTCCAATAGTAACTCCAGGTGTTGGGATTGGATGATAGGTGGTTCCTTCAGCTTCGAGAATGAAGTTCATTGGTACCCCATAGTTGATGGGGTTGGGAACAGGAACTAAGAGCCTTGAGGTAAACCCTTGCACATGATCATTGTTGTTGCGAGCGGCGGCGTCTTCACGCAGCTCTTCCTCCTTTCTGGCCGTAGTGAGGGCTTCGAGAATCTGATTAATCTTTCCTTTGACCGAGTCCAAATCTTCTCTGAAGGCAGCTTGCTCTTGTTGAATCTGCTCCATCATGCGTCTCGTATTGGCTCAAGTTGCGTACTAGTGTTGAGTAACCAGTTTGATTTACTGGAGATGAAGGAAGGAGAAATGAGATTCTGCTGTTGAAATGAAATGCAAGATGCATAACTGATGCAATGCAATGACATGTAGGTATGCAATGCAAGATGCAAGATCCAGGATCACAGGATCAACCAATTCTAGGGTTAATCACTATAACAGGCAAATAACCAAAGTTTCTGATCAAAGAAACCTTACAGGTAGACCCTATACGGGAAGATCTAGATTCTTTTACTCATAAACCCACTCACGGGATGGTTTCTATTTTGATGGATAAGGTTCCCAAGATCACGGACACTAATCACATCAACATCACGCAACAGGCTAGCTGCATTACAATGATATGACGACAAGGAATCTCCTGAGCGAGGTCCTCATGCTAGGCACACAAGGAGCGAGTCCTTGGAGACTAACACTACACGACCACCAATATAGAACTAGTGCTAAAAGGTTTCCAGAATCATGGACCCTTCATGAATCAAGTCATGCGACATGCTAGCTATGTTATAACAAGATCTATGAATAGGTCTCCTCTAGAGGAGCTTTCATGCTAAGCACACAAGGAGCTAGTCTTTGAGGACTAAAACTACTCGAATACCAATTCTAAGCTATATGTTCCCTCTGCTTTTATGAAAGCTCGGGCGTAGATCCTTACTCATGATATCATTCTAAGATCCAACAGTCAAGGATAATAACGAGCATATAAAAGAGAACATATACATAAGCGAGAAGAAAACAAAGAAACAAAGATAACACTCTTTGTAAATCTCTAAGTTAGACTCGACTCTCTTTTGCATGGAGCATATAATTCCCAACTGATTCGACAGCTTTCACACCTCGAAAAATCAATTCGAACAAACGACCTTCGCGCGAAAGGCGCGGAAATGCGGTTCGACAGACTCGCCACCGAACTTTATTTATCCCAAAAAGATGAGAAAGGAAAATATAGAGAAAACCTTAAAGGAAGAGATAAGAACACGGTCGTCACAACCATGTTTTAGATTCGGGAGTTGGTTATGCAAGGGGAAGGTATTAGCACCCTTCACGTCCGTTGTACTCAACGGGAACCTCTTAGTTTGATTTGCGATGTGCATTATCTAAGCTTGCTTGTTTTCTTCTTAATGATAAATATGAAACAGTATGATAAAAAGGATTAGAAGCTAAGGGGAAATGGGTGGTTATAGGATAGTGTGCTCGCCAAGGATTAGGTCCCTTGTGCCTACGTATGCTCATTCGGACGAGAGAAATCAGAGTTGTTGTAGTTTGACTACGGGGAATGTTAGGGGAAACGGAAGATGGATATAAGGTAAATCGCCAAGATCATCGCAATCTTGTGCCTACACATCTTATATTTAGACGAGAATGAAGAATCAGAGTGTCCATAGTTCGTGGATACAACCACGAAAAGAGGGGGGTTGAACTTGTTGAAGTTTTGGTTTGGAAACGAAAGATTGAATGACAAATAACCCAAGGGGCATGCCGCGAGAGCTGCCACTCAAGAATTCAGGGAATGCGAGAATCCAAGAACTCAATTCTTTTGGGAGTTGATTGAAAATGGTTTTGAGAAAGTTTGCACGTTTTGAATTCGAAAGATTAAGCGAATAACAACCCAAGGAGTATGCCTCGAGAGCCATCCACTCGAAGATTCAAGGAATGCAGGATTCCAAAAATCTCCTTCTTTCGTAAGTTTGATTATGAAAAAATGTCTGATAAAGATTAGGTGTTTTAAGAGGAAATGATGAATGAATGACAACCCAAAGCGTGCGCCTAAAGAGCCATTCATTTGAAGATTCAAGGAATGCTAGACTCCAAGAATCTTCTTCTTTTGTTATTTGTTTAAGAAAGCATTTTAAAAGATACCGCTTAACATTGGATCAAGGGTTTAATTGTATTAGAGTGCAACGAAGATTGAAAAGAGATTGATGGAAAATGGTTTGACGACGAGTTGAGGGTTTGGTTGAAAAGAGATGAGAATCGATACTAGTCCCTAGGGGTGCTCCTTAATATCAAAACCACGATGAAATGTGAGAGTGTGTGCGATAGGTTGATGGAAAATGCGTACGAGCAATCGACTTATAATGGGTGTTTAAAAATAGCTCGATGACGAATCGAGAATTAGTTTGAAGACAGTTTAGTCTACGCTAGTTTCTAGGGGTTCTCCTAGAAGACAAACCACAGTCAAAGCAAATACGAATGCGTACATCAAAATGGGAGTGGGGTACATGTAAGTTACACGAGATTGCATGAAATAAAATAGTTCATTGTAAGGTAGCCCAAGAGGAAGTCGTGTGTTTGTTAAGTGTCCTAACTATGCCACAGGCAAGAGTCGGACAAAAGCTCCAAGTTCCATTGATCGGAAAAGCAACCAACAGTCCACCAAATTTAGGCTTTTAGGGTTTCGATGATTATTATTGTGTTTTTGAATAATGTGAACAAGATATGATGAATATGAATATGAATATGGTATGAACAATGTGAATAATATGACAAAATAAATAACAATATAATCAAGATAACATCCACAATAGTATAATCAAGATAATATTAACAAGTATATGAACAATGATAGTAAGATCAAGATATATTGACTAAAATGTAAAACAAGAGTATATTGATGGAAATTAAAGTTAGTTGTAAGTCGTTATTGAATGAATCGGGTCAAAATGTAGCGCTAAACCATCGTAGCTCGATCTATGACGAAGATCAAACTATAGGAGGTCACGGAAGTTGATATTCGTGCTAAAAACACGATGGAGAAATGATATTGAGGATCATTTTCCAAAGTAATCGTGCCACGCAAAAAGAAAAGGTGACAGTCTCGTCTTAATCATAAACTTATGTCGATTAATCGAAGGTAACCTATCATGACCCCAAAGTAAAGAAAATGATCTCGATGATCATTCACTACATATTTGAAATAATAAAGGTTAACAACCTCAATAATCAATGTTTATGAATAAAAAGACTTCATGGACCAAAAATGAAATGAAAATAGAAAGAAAATCAAGGTAGAAATAAAAAGTGAAAATAAATCAAGAAATTAGATCTAAATGATAACCAAAACATAATCAAGAAAGGTTTAAGAAAATTAAATAATGCTTAACAAAATATCTAGTAAAGTATTTACCAAAATCATTAGTAAAATATCACTAATAATTAACAAAACCTTAATTTAACAATTAACAAAAAAATTAAATAAAAATTAGGACCCTAAATCAAACTCAATAAATTCAAATCAAAGATGATAAACTTAAAGGGTGTGAAAGTGATTAAAGGAGGTGTGGATAAATGGTGGAATCATGTGGGCTTTTGAGCAAGCCCATCATCCACCAAAAGTAAACAGGGAGCAATGAAAAAACAAGGGGTGGTAGAAACCGACCCAAGGTGGTGTGAGGAATCAATATCCTTGGCTTTAAACCCATTTATTGTAACACCCCAAGTATTATGGGAATATTTAATTTAATTTATTTAAATGAGAATATTCGAATTTTGGTGATTTTTGGTGGTTTTGTGGAATATTAGGAATTAATGAAATTTGGGTATTTATTTTGAATAATAATATATAATATAAATATATTAATATTATTATTAATTAAAATAAATATAAGTGAAATAAGGGCAAATTGGACAATTAAAAGGAGTTAGTGAGGATAATATGGGAAAAGCCCAATTGTGAGGCCCAAGTCTAGGTTTAACAAAAAGGAAATTATGATGGAATTAGGATTCATTTGTTAGACCGTGAGGAAAATTGAGGCCAGAGCTCTGAGAAGGAAGATTGGAGGCAAAAGTTTTGGAGAATTTTCGGAAATATTTGAGAAGGCTTTGATCGACAATTAAGGTATGGGGAGTATTGCCTTCATGATTTTCAATGTGCAAATTCAACGTATTTAAGATTGATTTAAGGGTTTAAGGGATTTCGGGTTGATTGTGAGAAAAATGGATTATGGCCTTCGTGGCCTAAATCTATTATTAGTGAATCTAACTGTGGTTCATTGGGGAAAAGGAAACCTTAAGCCTTCGTGGCAAAAACTATGATTTGAACCTGTCTGACCCTGAAGGGATAGGAATATTAGACAGTGAGTAACTCTGATGCCTTTGGAGAAATTGTAGGGAAATTTGTGATTTAGGGCGTAAATATGATACGGGATTGAACTTATATCCCTTAATTTTAAAAGTTTTAGGCATAATCTTAAAACAATTATTAGATAGTTTAATTGTGTTAAAATTGTAAATTTACTTGAGATAATTATAATGTTGAATAGGTTATAATTTTATAAGAGTTTGGGTTTTTACGGAATCGAAATCGGAGGTCCGGAAGGCCTCCAACGGTGAAAACGCAGAAAATTGCATGTTGTCCGTCACGACTGTTCATGTTTTCGGTCGAAATTATTTTGGACGTAACTTTTGATCCGTAAGCCCGTTTTGACTCCCGTTCGAAGTGTTAGAAAGATAATGAATATGGCTATAACATAGTATAAATAAGATAATTTATTTTCTAATATTTTTATGAGATTATACGTGATTGTATGATGAATTACCATGAGTATAACTATGATTTTGATGAGATTAATACATGATTGTATAACGATGATTCCTATGAGTAATGATGATGAGTTATGATGATATTTTCATGAGTTTTTGATGATTCTATGATGACATGATGTATGATGATGATTATTATGATGAGCTATGATGACATGATATATGATGATGATTATTATAATGAGCTATGATGATATGATGTGTGATGATGATTATTATGATGAGCTATGATGACATGATGTATGATCATGATTATGATGATGAGCTATGACGTTTTATGATGATGAATATGATTAATGATGATGCACCTATGATGTAATTATGAGGATGATTTGTGACGTGTGCATCATGCATTCATGTGCATCCGGACTTCGGTTCAGGACCTCGATTAGTTTGGCTCTAATCCCATTGTGTGGATATGAAGTATTTTAATGTGCTCTAGTTCTCTAGTACAATCGATCCTATTGATGGGGATCTATGGAGGGTTGATGGCCTAATATCCTTCGCGCTGTGATGATTGGTACCACATGCATTGAGTCTTGTTGCATTTGCATTTATGAGTCATTTGGAATAATTTATGATGTTGTGGCCTTCGAGGCCTATTGATGAATGTGAATGTGTTGAATATGTTAGACTAAGGCACGGATCTAGAAGGGGGGGTTGAATAGATCCCTTTTAAAAATTTGAGTGGCGCTACCAATAAAATTGGTTTTCAAAATTGTTTTCAAATGCGGAAGCGGCCTTGGAAAATATAGTCTAAAACGAACAACTATTGGAGAGCCGGATATGCGTCAAGCAGATGAATTTAAGACGATAACGGATAGTAAATCACTACACACTTTTATGCAAAACTCAGATGTGATTCACTCGTACTATTTCCTTATTCCGATGATCAAAAATTACACCAAAACTAGCAGCAAAATTAAGGCAATTTTAGTTCAGCACTTTTGTCGAACAGTTGGTGTGCACAAACTAGCAGCAAAATTAAGGCAATTTTAGTTCAGCACTTTTGTCGAACAGTTGGTGTGCACAAATACCTTAAATGATATTTGTGTTGAATGAGTGATTGAAAAAGCCTTAGTACAGTATTTCTATTGTACTTAGTAGTTAAAAAACAGTGTTTCACCAACTCACTCAATCAATACTACAATTTGACAAAATCACTTATTCTAGAATCACTTAATTTTTAAGCTGTAATTGAAAATGCAGAAAATAAAGGAACACAAGATTTGATGAGGCAGTTCCCCCAGTCGTCCTCGCGTTGGGGTACGTCTGCCCTCAATTCTACAATGAGAATTGAGATATGTATTGAATAGATATCACCTGTTTGGTAGAACAGTTATACACAAGAATCGATAGACAATTGATACAAACAATCTTAATGTTGCTGATAATTTCTACCACTTCTTGCCCCTTGATTCAAGATGAATCAAGTCCTCCAATTTGATGTGAATGACCTCCGATTGCAGCCACCTTATTGACAACTCTTCCGTTGATCAAACCTTCGGCACGGCTGATCTTAGACACACCCAAATTGAACCCGGAACGTCTTCAACCTTTCAACGCCCTAGCTACTAGATTGATCAACCTTCCGCTAATCAATCACCTTCGCACTCGCTTGATTGTTGAACCGACGATTCCGTAACAAAAGCCTTCAAAACCTGTAGTCTTGATAGGTAAAACCTCAAAGGTTTTCTCCCAAGAAACACCTGCACCAGCTTCCACTCGAACCGGATCTTCAATCACGCGTTCGAACCTTATCACCGTCGAGCAAACCACAAACCGCAGCAAAAAATTGATTATCTGTAATTTGAGGATTTGTGAGTTGATTGAACGATGAAGATGAAGAACACTGATGCACCTCTTTCACGTTTCTTGACCTGAACACTTTCTCACAATGCTTTCAAAAATGTTAGTTGTTAAAATTGAAAAGACAGCTATTTATAGTAATATACAAAACAGACAGTTGACAGATCAATGAAACATAGCAGAATTTCTGTTTCTGCGCGCGAACGGTCGACCATAGGGTCGGCGTGCGCTGAGCCGTGTGACACTCAAACTGTCATGCGCCGAGTCAGCGGTCGACGCATGATCTTCATGCGCTAAGCCGTCTGATTCTTAAACCTGCATGCGCCAAGTTAGCGGTCGACGCATGGTTCCATGCGCTGACCCGTGTGAACTGAATGAAACTGTGTGCTGACGGTATGGTCGGCTCATGGTTCAAAAATCTGCAAAAACATAAATTTCTACAGCTTTTTGTGCATTACGACATTGTAAAAATTGAATCATAAGTAGCGTGAATGATTTAAACGAAAGAAGGATATCTCTTAGCAAGTTGTCATCATCAAAAACCAGAGGCACGCTTGTGTTGGTAGATACTTTGCCTTCACATTCTCCCCCTTTTTGATGATGGCAACCTACTGTTACGCAACACGTGATAGGTATAGGTATGCTCCCCCTTTCTTTTACAATTATAGCGGTCGTAATCATCGTCTATCTACTGCTCGGTTCTCCCCCTTTGACAACATCAAAAAGAGGTAAACTCGTGACACAATAACAACACATTGAATCATGCATAAATGAGATACCAACAGATGAGAAGTAAACAACAGTTATACATATGATGGAGATAACAGTTAATAGATTACAGAACCACAAAAATGTCATGATAGCAACATAGAAGTAAGCAACAATCATAGTGAGTTTGGGCAGAAAAGCAAAACACAACAAACAAAATGAATGCAAGCCAAAACAGGAAACAACAAATGACATATGAGCGCATGCTAATAGCCCCGTCCACGTCCGCGACCACGACCACGCCTGTCATAGTAATGAGGATGGCGTTGGGGATGAGCTAGATCAGTAAATTCTTCTGTGATGTTATTCAAAAAGTCAAGACTGTCGACAATGGCGCGCTCTTCAGCTTGATGACAGTGAGTTAGAGTCTCGAATCGAGCGTCCAGCTGAGTCGACATTCCACTGATCCGTTCATTTTGGTTATGCAGTTCAGAACGAATTTGTGCCATTCTTTCATTTTGATCCCTCATGAATTTTTGCTGTTGTTCCTGCATATTGGTCATAAAACTTCGCTGTTCCAACTGCATCGACTGCATCATTTCTAAAATCTCCGAATTGTTTGACGGTTGTTGAGGAGAAGGTGGGTCTGCAGTGCTTGGTTGATACGGCTGATAGAATTTGCCAAGGGTGGTCCACCCGGTGTATTGCCATTCACCCCAGCCTTGGTTATTCTCCTCATCCTCATTTTCCTGTTGGTTTGAGTAGGCAGACCAGTTATTGTGTTGATTGTCATCTTGATATGTTTGTTGATAGTTTTCAGAAGGCACGTATGGTTGATGACCTTCATTAATATCGTGGTCCAGCTGAGTCTCATCAGCGGTTTCTTGTGCCTCTCCTGCATTGTCACCTTGATTGTCTTCATCTTCACTTGAGCTTCCTTCTGCTTCTTCATCTTCTCCACCCTCTGACTCATCAGCACTTTCTTCACTCGAGGAGGCAGCTGCAGCCATGGTTGAGCGCCGATAAAATCTGTACTTTTTGAGCGACTGATCCCACACATATCCCATCATAGCAAAGACCTTTGAACTGAACTCTTTATCGGAAGAAATTGGAGTATACGGAAAAGACGGGTAATTGATACCTGCAGAGTTTAAAGCTTCCTGAATGAATGAGCCATAGGCGAGCGCGGTGCCTCGCTTGGAGTCTCTTAGTTCATACATCCGGCTTGTAATATAGTACGGCCAGTTAATTTTAATGCCGTGACCTAGTATATGGATGAGATGCACTTCAGCTTGTTCGACTCTTGACAAACCACCTTGTTTAGGCCGCAGAATGCGCGCCACAATCCATTGAAGGATCCTTGGAAATGTTCTGAGTTTTCCGGATGTGACGGACCTCGGAAAAGCCGCACTGTTTACAATGTGCTCCGGATAAGGCCTCTTGAGCATATTATTCAGTGCTTTGTTATACTCATAACCTTCAAGAGTTTTAGAATCGGTCACTTCGGCTAGGGGAGGTTCACCATCCTCTACAGACATATCAAAATACTTACTCCAGAATTCAGTATTTACAGTCACTTGAGTTGTTCCAATATGGGAATGAAAGTTTTCTCCGTGAAATTTATCATTCAATTCAGAGTAAAAGACACGCACCAGATCTTCGCTATATTGTACATTGCATTCAACAAATCGTTCAACACCATGATAAGTAAGAAAGTTCATGAACTTACCCAGATGCATGCGTTCAGCAACCAGTTCATAGAAGGCGTGTTGTCGAACCACTTTCCTCTTACCAATGTCTTTGTTAAAGTTTTCCCGACGAGACGGATGAACCAGGGATTCTGCAGTGATTGGCACTGTTCCGGAGGTTGACCCTCTTGATCTCTTTCTTGTAGGTCTAGAGGAAGAAGCCATGGGTATAGTTTTGTGGGTACAAGGAACTCTTTACCAATGTGATGGAGAATGAAGAGTTTTGAGATGAAGGATTTTGAATTTTGAGAAGAAGGAGAGAGATAACCCTTGTTTAATGTAAGGATTAGGGTTTGATTGGAAAATGTGAGGAGATGAAGAGAGTTAGTAGGGGTAGTAGGTGTGGGTTTCTAGTAATGAAGATAAATGCAAGTGTAACTCCCCAAAAAGAAACTGAACCGTCAAGTAATCAGGAAAACTGGGTTTTTGCGCGAGCCGTCGACGGTAGCTTCTGCATGCGTCGACGCATGCTTCAGATTTTTCACCAGATACAAAAGTTAACAGGGTGCGCCGACCGCTGCCCTGTTATGGTCGACTCAATATGCAACAAACAGCAGATTTTTGTATTTTACCATATTCAGAGGTACATGCTATGCAAAAATGATGTCATGACATATAAGCAAAAATATCTATATACATATGCAGTAGATGTCATACAAATTTAGCGTAGTATAAGCGATATGATTTGAGATCAACAGGATTATCAAACAAAGAGAGAGAGAAAGAACAATATCACCTTGATGCCTGATTTGCTTGATACACAACATACTTATACTTACACGAATATCAAATTGTTAGAAGTACAACAGCATGATTATTTGAATGAAATAAGATAACATCAGCAAATATTATTCCCGTTCCGAAATGTCGAGGATGCCAAGTTCTCGGCGGATATGAAAGAAAGGTTCCGTTGCTAGCGGCTTTGTGAAAATGTCCGCTAGTTGGTTTTTAGTGTCAACGTGTTCAAATACAACATCACCTTTCTCAACATGGTCCCTAAGAAAATGGTGTCGAATTTCTATATGTTTAGTGCGAGAGTGTAATACGGGATTTTTGGTAAGGTTAATAGCGCTAGTGTTGTCACATAGGATAGGAATACGTTCAAGTTTAAGATTGAAATCTAGTAGTTGTTGCTTAATCCACAGAATTTGAGCACAACAACTACCAGCGGCAACGTATTCCGCCTCGGCCGTTGATAAAGCAACTGAAACTTGTTTCTTGCTATGCCAACTAACCAAGGAGTTTGAAAACAAATGACATGTACCACTAGTGCTTTTCCTATCCGATTTGCACCCGGCAAAGTCGGAATCGGAGTAACCTACCAACGAGCAATCACTACCCTTAGAATACCACAATCCATACTTCGGGGTACCTGACAGGTATCGAAGAATTCGTTTAACAGCTTTTAGGTGGGATTCTTTGGGACATGATTGGTATCGTGCACACATGCACACACTAAACATAATATCAGGACGTGACGCAGTAAGATAGAGAAGTGAACCAATCATACCTCTATATCGTTTTACCTCTACGTCCTTGCCATTTTCATCTTTATCCAAATTTACGCATGTAGGCATTGGGGTGTCTATGGCCTTGGATTTTGCCATGTCAAATCTCTTGATCAAGTCCAAACAATATTTTGTTTGGCTCACGAATGTCCCTTCTTGGATTTGTTTAATTTGCAGGCCGAGGAAGTATGTGAGCTCCCCCATCATACTCATCTCGAATTCGCCCTGCATGAGGTCAGAAAACTCTCTCACGAGATTCATGTTAGTGGATCCAAATATAATATCGTCAACATAGATTTGCACCAAAATCAAGTGCTTTCCTTGACGTTTAATGAAGAGTGTAGTGTCAACCTTTCCTCGTGAGTACCCCTGATTAAGTAAAAACTTACTTAGTCGTTCATACCAAGCTCTAGGAGCTTGTTTGAGACCATATAAAGCTCTTTTTAACTTGTAAACATGTTCAGGGTATTCATGAGATTCAAAACCGGGAGGTTGAGACACATATACTTCTTCATTTATGTGACCGTTAAGGAACGCACTTTTAACATCCATTTGAAATAACTTAAAATCCTTTGCACATGCAAAGGCGAGTAAAAGGCGTATAGCCTCGAGTCGGGCAACCGGCGCATAAGTTTCCTCATAGTCGATGCCTTCCTCTTGGTTATACCCTTGAGCGACCAATCTCGCTTTATTACGGGTTATTACCCCGTTTTCGTCCAACTTGTTCCTAAACACCCATCGGGTGCCGATTACTCGATGGCCTCGCGGAGGAGGGACAAGGTCCCATACCTCGTTTCTTTTAAACTGATTTAGTTCCTCTTGCATCGATAAAAACCAGTGCTCATCGAGTAGGGCCTCTTTGGGGTTTTTAGGCTCTATTTGTGAAACGAAAGCGAAGTGATAACAAAAGTTACTTAGCTTAGATCGAGTGGTGACTCCCTTTGTGATGTCTCCGAGAATATTGTCAATTGGATGATCTTTACACGACTTCCAAGCTTGAGGGAGATCATCGTTTGTAGGCGGATGAGCTTCCTCAGTTACCTCATGGTGTGCATCCTTATCCTCCTCAATTTTGACTCTATCGGGTTGATCAATCCCCGTTTCGCCACCTTTGAGTATGTCTTCTGTGGATGTACCTGCACCATGAACAACACTATCCTTTCCGACATTTCTCGGATAGGACTCATCAAACGTAACGTGCACAGACTCTTCAACAGCTAGTAATCTTTTATTATAAATCCTATATGCTTTACTTGATTGCGAGTACCCTAGAAAAATGCCTTCATCGGCTTTTGAATCAAACTTGCCCAAGTTTTCCTTTCCATTGTTTAATACAAAGCACTTGCATCCAAAAACATGAAGGTGAGAAACATTAGGCTTTCGCCCTTTTAAAAGTTCATACGGAGTTTTGTTTAGAATGGGGCGGATGAGTACCCTATTCAAAACATAACATGCCGTACTAATGGCGTCGGCCCAAAAGTATTTTGGTAAACCACTATCATTAATCATTGTTCTTCCCAATTCTTCTAAAATTCTGTTTTTACGCTCCACAACCCCATTTTGTTGAGGAGTTCGTGGAGCCGAGAAGTTATGATCGATGCCATGGTTACCGCAATATTCTTCAAATAAATGATTTTCAAATTCACCTCCGTGGTCACTTCTTATTGACACAATGTTTGTATTTAACTTATTTTGGGAGAGCTTGGCAAATCTCTCAAAAGCGGCAAACGTGTCACTTTTACTCACTAAGAAGATGGTCCAACAGAACCTAGAAAAGTCGTCCACTATTACGAATCCGTAATAGTTTCCTCCTAGACTTTTGATCCTAGACGGCCCAAACAAGTCCATATGAAGTAGTTCAAGAGGTCTCGTTGTTGAAATAATCTTTTTGGATTTAAAGGAGATCCTCGTTTGTTTTCCTTTTTGACAAGCATCACAAAGGTGATCCTTGGTGAACTTAATTTTGGGAAGTCCTAGTACTAGATCTTTTGAGACAATCTTATTAAGTCAAAGTTGACATGCGCTAAGCGCCTATGCCATAGCCATGAGTCTTCACTCATAGATATGAGACATTGATCGCTTGTTGGGGATACCACATTCAAGTCAAGCATATACACATTGTTTACTCTAAAACCAATAAACACATTCTTCTTATCACTTTCATGCACAATTTTGCAGCAATCTTTTGAAAAGGAAACATTGTAACCTTTGTCGCATAATTGGCTAATGCTAAGGAGATTATGTTTAAGGTTTTCGACAAGCAACACATCGGAAATTGTAGTAGAGGAGGGATTACCTATACTACCTTTACCTAGTATCGCTCCGCGGTTGTTATCACCGTATGTTACATACCCTTTCTTCTTAGCCACGAAGTCTATGAATAAGGATATGTCTCCAGACATGTGCCTTGAGCACCCACTATCAAGAACCCATCTTCTCTCGGTGGACTCGGCACATTTCACCTGTCAAAATATAACTTAGAAAAGGGAGGTACCCAATGGCATATTGGGTCCTAATAGGTTAGTGACAAGACGGTTGCGTTTGGGCAACCATTGGTAGATGCCTTTAGGAACAAGAAATCTCCTAAATCGACATTTACCAATGGAGTGGCCTTTCTTGCAACAGTAAAAACATACAAAGTCGACATTAGCATCACTTTCACTTGCTTGATCCCTAATTACATATGCATATTTTTGATATGGGTTTATCATACTTTTTCTAAAATCCTTTTTATCGATTGCAAATGTAATTTTAGGTTCAAGTGCCTTGTCTAATTTGGCCTTAAGGTTTCTAACCTCACCTTGCCAAATATGACAAGTATCACAACCAAAGTTGAAAGGATTATTATTGTCCTTACAATCCGATTCATTATCTTTCACAATGGAAGCCTTAAGGTCCTCTAATTTCTTTTCGGACTCTAAGACTTTGTGCTCTAAATATGTAAAAATTCTTCTATTAGAAGCAAGTTTCTTAAAGGCTTCAGTTGCTTCCTTGTGTAAAACATCGAATGCGGTTTGTAATTCGGAATGAGACATATTAGATGACATATTATATCTAGAGTGACGTACCTGTTTCTTTTTCTTTTTCTGATTTGCGGAGAGACATAGATTCACGGACTCTTCTTCATCACTAGAGCTTTCATTAGAGGAGGAAGAATCACTGTCGCTTTCCCACGCGATGTACGCCCTCCTAGGCTTTGATGCTCTCTTATGTGACTTCGATTGTTCCTTTTCTTTTCCCTTGTTGTTCATTGGACAGTCCGGTTTGTAGTGACCGGGCTTTCCACATTTATAGCACGTTCCTCTAGTCTTTTTGCCTTTTTGATTGTCATCTTTGGAGAACCTTGATTGCCTTCGGAAATTTACCAGGTTCTTCTCCGAATGTTGGATGCCGTTCTTTCTCACGTACCGGTTATACCGTTTAACGAACAGCCCCATGTCCTCATTTATGTCTTCTTCTTCGTCGTCGCTTGAAGAATAATCACTTTGCTCTTTTGCTTTAGACTTCGAGGAAGAAGCCTTAAGAGCTATGGACTTTTTTTCACTCATCTTTTCTTTGTCCTTCTTTTCTTTCCTTTCATGTTGGTCAAGACTCAAGAGTACCTGTTCATGCTCTTGTAGTTTGCCAAACAATGTAGTCAGGTCTAATACCGTAAGATCATTTGCCTCTTTGATGGCGGTCACTTTCGGCTGCCATTCCCTGCTAAGACATCTCAAAACTTTATTAGTAGCAAGATCATTGGAAATAGGTCTTCCTAGTGAATGTAATCTGTTTATGAGATGAGTAAATCTCTTTTGCATGTCAGCAATGGTTTCCCCTTGCTCCATGAAAAAAAGATCAAACTCTTGTATAAGAGTGTTGATTCGAGCCAACTTAACATCGTTTGTCCCCTCATGGGCAATTTGTAGTGCATCCCACATAGTCTTAGCCGTAGGGCAATGGGATACACGGTAGTATTCATCTACACCTAATGAGGAGATTAGAATGTTCTTAGCTTTCCAATCGTAATTATACTTTCGCTCATCGTCGTCGGTCCATTGTGCTTCAGGCTTTGGCACAACTTCGTTATTCTCATTTGTCATGGTTATTTCAATCGGACCATTGAGAATAACGTTCCATATCTTTCTATCTATGGAATTAATGTGCACCCGCATACAGTCTTTCCAATAGCTATAATTTTCACCGTTAAAAACGGGAGCTCTATTGTACGCCCCTTTTGGTTCGTTAGCCATTATTCTATCAATGTTGTATTTGAAGCACCGGAGAACCAGGCTCTGATACCACTTGTTAGACTAAGGCACGGATCTAGAAGGGGGGGTTGAATAGATCCCTTTTAAAAATTTGAGTGGCGCTACCAATAAAATTGGTTTTCAAAATTGTTTTCAAATGCGGAAGCGGCCTTGGAAAATATAGTCTAAAACGAACAACTATTGGAGAGCCGGATATGCGTCAAGCAGATGAATTTAAGACGATAACGGATAGTAAATCACTACACACTTTTATGCAAAACTCAGATGTGATTCACTCGTACTATTTCCTTATTCCGATGATCAAAAATTACACCAAAACTAGCAGCAAAATTAAGGCAATTTTAGTTCAGCACTTTTGTCGAACAGTTGGTGTGCACAAACTAGCAGCAAAATTAAGGCAATTTTAGTTCAGCACTTTTGTCGAACAGTTGGTGTGCACAAATACCTTAAATGATATTTGTGTTGAATGAGTGATTGAAAAAGCCTTAGTACAGTATTTCTATTGTACTTAGTAGTTAAAAAACAGTGTTTCACCAACTCACTCAATCAATACTACAATTTGACAAAATCACTTATTCTAGAATCACTTAATTTTTAAGCTGTAATTGAAAATGCAGAAAATAAAGGAACACAAGATTTGATGAGGCAGTTCCCCCAGTCGTCCTCGCGTTGGGGTACGTCTGCCCTCAATTCTACAATGAGAATTGAGATATGTATTGAATAGATATCACCTGTTTGGTAGAACAGTTATACACAAGAATCGATAGACAATTGATACAAACAATCTTAATGTTGCTGATAATTTCTACCACTTCTTGCCCCTTGATTCAAGATGAATCAAGTCCTCCAATTTGATGTGAATGACCTCCGATTGCAGCCACCTTATTGACAACTCTTCCGTTGATCAAACCTTCGGCACGGCTGATCTTAGACACACCCAAATTGAACCCGGAACGTCTTCAACCTTTCAACGCCCTAGCTACTAGATTGATCAACCTTCCGCTAATCAATCACCTTCGCACTCGCTTGATTGTTGAACCGACGATTCCGTAACAAAAGCCTTCAAAACCTGTAGTCTTGATAGGTAAAACCTCAAAGGTTTTCTCCCAAGAAACACCTGCACCAGCTTCCACTCGAACCGGATCTTCAATCACGCGTTCGAACCTTATCACCGTCGAGCAAACCACAAACCGCAGCAAAAAATTGATTATCTGTAATTTGAGGATTTGTGAGTTGATTGAACGATGAAGATGAAGAACACTGATGCACCTCTTTCACGTTTCTTGACCTGAACACTTTCTCACAATGCTTTCAAAAATGTTAGTTGTTAAAATTGAAAAGACAGCTATTTATAGTAATATACAAAACAGACAGTTGACAGATCAATGAAACATAGCAGAATTTCTGTTTCTGCGCGCGAACGGTCGACCATAGGGTCGGCGTGCGCTGAGCCGTGTGACACTCAAACTGTCATGCGCCGAGTCAGCGGTCGACGCATGATCTTCATGCGCTAAGCCGTCTGATTCTTAAACCTGCATGCGCCAAGTTAGCGGTCGACGCATGGTTCCATGCGCTGACCCGTGTGAACTGAATGAAACTGTGTGCTGACGGTATGGTCGGCTCATGGTTCAAAAATCTGCAAAAACATAAATTTCTACAGCTTTTTGTGCATTACGACATTGTAAAAATTGAATCATAAGTAGCGTGAATGATTTAAACGAAAGAAGGATATCTCTTAGCAAGTTGTCATCATCAAAAACCAGAGGCACGCTTGTGTTGGTAGATACTTTGCCTTCACAGAATATGATTATGACGCCATTTATATGTTGATTTTCATACATTGATTATTATGAACTGTTTTACTCACCCTGCATGTTTGAATGTTACCTCCACGTGGGTAATGTGCAGATGACTAGGTTTAGTCGTGGACGCCGTCGAGGTTATTTTTTTAAAGTTTTAAGTTGTTAGCCTTTTTGGTTAACTTAGAGGGTCTTGCTCTGTTATGTAACATCGGGTTGGGGTCTTTTGAGTTAAAATATGTTTTATTTGAGTTTATTTTGATTATCTTCCCGTATGAAGAAAACCTTGATTTCTGCCTTTTGAGTTTCGCTGCTTTGTGCAATTTGATGTACTTTGGGGAAAACTCGTTGTTTACGGAGCCTTGACCTATTTTGAGGATTTGGGAAATGTATGCCCTTTTGTGGTGGCTTTTATTGAATTTAATAATTTACTCTGATATGTGAATAAATGTGCCTTTTAATTATGGGGTAGAAAAGGGTGTTACATTTATCACATCCCAAAAAAATGGTTGGATTCAGAAAAAGAAGAATATAGTGTTGAAGTAAATGAGACACGGGCCCACCAAGCCCATAAACAACATGAGCATGGTCCAAAAGGCATAGCTAAAACGACATCAGGTTTCACATTTTAAAAAACAATATTAGCTTATTTTTAAATCAAGACAGAAAAAAGAACACGATCAACATTACAACATAAAGACCCAAGGAAAACGACAATGGAATCTCGCATAAAACTTACTCAATGATTAAGTCTTCGTTACTCAATCGCCTCGTTTTTTGCTTTGATTCAGGTTTGGATTGATTTTTTCTTAATCTCAATCTTTCTCCTTCTCTCTTCGTATCTGTTCTGTTTGTGTGATTTTGGGCGTTGGGGATTGAAAGAGAAAGTGTTGCTATTTTTTGTTGATG
>OZ012741.1:24197801-24357801 GCA_963859935.3 Lathyrus sativus
GATCCATACATGAAAGTTATTCTTACATTTACATTTTCTTATTAACATGATGATCTTAGACTCCTACAAAATCCAAATCAAAAGATGATAGAATTATTATGCGGGATACCGATTCAACTGCATCAAAGAAACAGGTACTACTACAGTTACATGATTATCTTATTATACATTAATTATTGAACTTATATATGACTTTTAGGTTCATGATCAGCAGTCGCAACAAGTCAGCAAGGGTAAGATGCCTGAAACTTCCAAGGTGTCCAGAAAAGCATTTGTTCCTCGATTTAGGATGTTCCTTGAAACATATGTGGGAACATCAGATGTGCCTGAGGGTGGCATCCGTCAAATACATATGGACGGAGGTATTTTCGGTTTTGAATATCCCGAAACAATTGCTAAGGAGGATTTTGACCAGGTTTTCAACCATTCTGAATTGGGCGTCGGTGTTATGCATTCATACATCAGGTACTTCGACCCATTTTAATTAAATAATTGAACATTTTAAAATTTGCTCGTTTAACTGAATATTCTAATGTTGATTATGTTTTTTTAGGCTCTTGTATGATAAGTTGTTGGTCCCGAATGATTTGACTTCAGTATTCGCATTCTTATCTGCTAGCTGTGTCAACTTACGGACAATAGACCAGACACCAGATACAGTCAAAGAGTACACAGTGAAGAGATTTATGGGTGCGACTACGGAGAAGTTGTTCTTGTTGCCATATAATACTGGTCATGGGATAGATTTTATTCTAAATTCATTTATTATAATTGTTCGATTTTTGCCTTTCTATATAACATTTCCGTCTAAACTGTTGTCTTATTTTATAGTGGACATTGGTTGTTGGTCGCGATTAATCAGAGGAAAGAAATAGTGTATTATATAGATTCATTGGATGGCGATGCAACAAAATATGAAAGATATACTGTTCTGAATAATTATATATCTTTATTTATTATGTGACATTGTTCTAAATATGCATTTATATTATGTTAGAGTTATACAAATATTCAGAGCACAAAGAGATGCAACGGTGCCAAAAAGCAAGGCTAACAACATCAACTGGATCAAAGTGGAGGTATATTTTCCCATGTTTGACTGTTATAGTGGTTCTACTTGATAAAACTATTTAAACTATATATTCTGATAAATGTTCGTTTGTTTTTTCCATTTACAGTGTCCTCGTCAGCGCAATGGGATTGACTGCGGATATTTTGTATTGCGCTTTATGAAGGAAATTATTCTTTCTGGTCAAATAGAGGTTCCAATCATGGTATGGGTCAATTCATTATATAAGTTATATGATTCATTTTGATAATTATCTGATACTTCATCTGAGTAATTAGTTTTAAAATTAAATCTTGCATGTTCTGTTATATTATGTAGTATTTTGATGAATTCAAGTGCGCTACTTACACGAAAGCAAGATTGGAAGAAATTAAAGAGGAATGGTGTCAATTTATTCTTGAGTTGAGAATTGTATAAGTTATCGGATTGGAAGAATTGTAATTATATGTAAATTGACTGTATTTGTGATGTTGTAATTCTGAGGATCGGATTTTGTTGTAACATATTTAAGCAGGTTTATGTGTATTAAAATGATTATGGGCAAAGTGATAAGTTACAATGTATACTTAAAGGCCAAAGTTTTGAATTGTATATATAAGGCCAAAGTGTTGAAATAAAGGCCTGAATTATAAGCAGGTTTGTGTAATATAAGCAGGTTGTTGGTAAATATACAAAACATGGTGCATATTTAAAAAAAAATTTAAAATCTGGGACATTAGACAGCGCTTTTACAAAAAAGCGCTGCTAAAGGTTACAAACATAGCGCTACAAAAGCGTTGTTATAGGTTTGGAAGGGGGGGTCTAAGACAGCGCTTATAAAAAGCGCTGCTAAATGGGGGGCTATGACAGCGCTTTATAAAAGCGCTGCTAAAGGTGGGGTCTAAGACAGCGCTTTGTGAAAGCGCTGCTAAAGGGGGGGATGGTTGGGGGGAATATGCAGCGCTTATAAAAGCGCTGCTAAAAGTGCTACTGAAGGGAGCCTTTAGCAACGCTTTTTCCATAAAAAAGTGTTGCCTTTACCTTTAGCAACACCACTTTTGACAGTGCTTTTAAGCGTTGCTAAAGGTCTTTTTTGGCATAGTGTGTCTTGCATTGTGTGTTTCTTTGATTCAATTATGACCATTATATCAAATTTAATCAAAGGTCCATATTAGTGATCCATGTGAATGTTTGTTATCCAATCCAAAAATAAATTAATTGAATTAGATATAATTAAAAAATCAGAAAAATGTAAAATATCTCATACCCACCAAACCATTGTAGCCACGTGACCCATTCAAAAAATTATCCCCAACGTATTTTTTATCTGACTGAAGAAATGATAAAAATATCTTACTCCCTCAAATAACACCATGCCATGTGTCCCTTTAGAAAGAAAAGTAATTGGTCTTGGAGCTGACCCAAAAACGGAGCACGTGAGAGACGTGTCCTAGACAACTCACAAGAAAATCCCTTTCACTCTCAGATTTTTTTCCCTCTTGTCTCTCCACTTTTCAACAGTTAAACCCTTTCTTTCTATTGAATGGAGTAGAACAACACGACACCTTAAAAACCTTTGTGTAACCACCTAACAAACATATTTTCCTCTCACTCATTTGTAGAAGAATTATCTGTCTCACTTTTTTTCAAATCTCAAAATATTTTCCATCTCCATACCAGATCAACACCTTTTAACCTCTCTCATTCGCTTCCACCTTCTTCAGTCAACCACTTTCTCCATTCCAATCAAACATAACACTTCATCGCTATGACTAAGCATCCATTGTTAACACCATTTACCGACACCAGATTCTAACCTCTAAACCACCGTGCGACATTGCTCAATGTCGTGACCATCATCATCAACCATACATATGTTATGACAACCTCTTCATTTATCACACGTATCACCGACGAAGCGTATATCTCGTTTCAAATTCATCATTATCACAAATGCAGAAAAAGCAAACACTGATCTAACAACAACAAAGTCCAGCTTGCATCAGAATGTTCGCGGTGAAAAATCGGAGACCAAGCTATTGGTTAACTTGACTCGCAAAAATAGATGTCACCATCGAACTTTTATTTTTCCAAGGGAAGGGAGAAAAGATCGAATAAACCCATAATAAACATGCAAATCAAAAAGCAAGGCTAAAAGCTAAGCAAATGAGAGATCAAAGATATGAGGGTTGGTTATACTAAGAGAATGTACTAGCACCCTAAGCATTTGTAGTACTGTACAAGAACCTCTTGAAATATTTGTGTTTTGGGTAAAATTGTTTGCTAAAAATGAAAGATGGACAAAGAATGCAACAAACATACAATGAACATGCACATGACAATAAGTCAACACACACTCCCTTTCCTTGGATTAGGTCACAAATGCAAACATCAAACGAAATCCACAGACACATGGCAAAACATCATGTAATCACCAAGCATCAAAGTATGATAAAACAATAAATGGAATCAACAAGTACATGGAAAAACATCATGTAATCATCAAGCATCAAAGTATGATCAAACAACAAATGAAATCAACAAATTACATGGAAAAACATCATGTAATCATCAAGCTCAATCAAATAAAACATAAAAAAGAATCAACCAAAGAAAACAAACCCAAAACTTGGAAGCAAACAATCGCAAAATAGAATGGGCAACAAGGGAATTATTAATCAAGTTAAATATAAATATTTAATAAGATTAATCAATAATTTATTAATTAATATTAAATAAAAATATTTAAAGTAATTAATAATTATAACATATGTTTGACATTTTTAATATTATACAAATTAAATATAATTAAAACAAATAATTAAAATATAAATTTGGAACATTTAAATTAGCACATACAAAATGAAAATAACAAAAAATTAAAAATATAAACTTGGAACATGTAAAAAAATAGAAATTAAAAATAATGACATTAAAATAATAAGAATCTGCCCACACCAGATCATCACATGAATTCAATATTTTCGGTTAGATGTCAAAGACTAAAGTTTACACTTTGCCATCCAAATCAAAAAGAGGAATTAATAAAAACTCTCATTTTCGGTTCCTAAGATTTTGCTACAGCAATCTCATTTTGTCTTTAGCTTAACTAATGTCGATCCTTGACGCCTCCAAGTGCTTTTGGAACGAGGCAGTCTATACACACTCCATGAAATCAAAACATTCTCTTTTGAAGGTTCATCAGACTCTTTATTGGGGTAAACTCCTTGAAGAACACAATCAAAATTTTTTAACATTAATATCCCCAAAGGATATTACTCCACCATTAAGCGCGCATGAACAGAAGAACGAATAATGAACTTGCTATGGGGGTGCATGCAAGTAAAAGAATAAGCATCAAATGAGAACCACCGGTTGTTACCAAAATTGAGAAGGCCAACTAATTGGTATCAAAGCTTTTGACAAGAATCAAGCTTACAAGTCCCTAAAATGAAAGGGCTCTTTTGAAAATCTGATAGCAACTATGAACATGTATAGAAGTAATGAGTTGAGACACATACTTTCATTTGTAACCTGAACATTGCAAGGCACCTAGTTGGAGTATCCACGAGAAAATCCAGATTATTTCAGTGGCAGTACAACAGAGACAAGGTGCCATGACGGTGTATCCCGTCCATAAGAGCCCCACCCCTCAAAAGGACAACACCTGTCAATCTGTGGAACGACTTGCATCAAACCCTCCATCCTGCTGATAGCCTCGCGTACAAGTGACTTTGTGTTGATTTTGAAGTTGTGAGAACAGTTTTTCTGCATAAACTTTAACTATAATTTAATTTAAAACATCAACGTTAAGTGGTCGAATGATAAAACTCAAAAGCAATTATCTCAGGTTACATGTAATCAGTTCTAACTTTGGCACAAATCAAGAATTACCGACCAATTTCACAATGTAAGATTGGCCAGTAACATGGAGAATCTGAGGTTGAGGTACGAAACCCAGAGGTAAACAAAAAGGAGGCTATGTTGTAGGAACAATCATTGTTGGTTGGGGATTAATCACTGGGTTGGCAATTTCTGAAATAACAGTTGGTTGGGTATCCATCTTGGCTCGAATGACCTGAAGCATCTCCATCATTTGACCCATGTTTCCGCGTATTTCTTCGAGTTCTGTGTTGACCCTCTCCATCTCCAATTCTTGCTCTGTCATACTGCATCGAGCTTGGGCCCTTGTGTTGTATTGGTCTTGAGGACTTGGCATGAAACTATTGGAGGAAAGACAATGAAAGTGATTTTTTAAACTGACGGATGCAAATGTGATGATGTATGCATGGATGCAATATTCATTATGCTTATTTTTACTTTCAAGGAATCCCTTTAAACTTTTTAGTTGCTTAGCACAAGTTTGCAAGTAAATAAGATCAAGACAAATTTAGAACCAAAACACACATTCATTCAAATAAAGCAAGAGTACATAGTACAGATGGATGATGAATTGAGTCACAAAATACAACAATACTAGAAATTAAAGTATAATGATAAAAACAACAATCAGAAAGTCATCTTCATCTTGCACTCTTCAAGCTCTTTCAACTCGCACTTGAACCTTGTTATCATCCTCTCACAAATCAAAATGAAGTGGATAGCGGAAGGAGGAGCATTGTCATCATCAATATCTTTCAAGGACATTTCCAGCTTAATGGTAGGTCTCTAGTCAATTCATTGCAAAACCTGATCAAGCCCTCAAGTATGTCGTGGTACTTTGTGGTGGTAGGCTGAAGGAAGTTAATGGTCTTCTCATAAGTATTCAATATGTCTTCCAATTTCTTCTTCTCAAGCAACCATCCATACTTTGGCCTTTCAAAGCATCATATTGGGTCTTCCAATGTTGCTCTAACTCTTTACTAGCGGCTAGTTCATCACACTTTTGCTTCAATGCTATTGGGTTGATCCTACAAGTGTTCAATGCTTGGTATCTTAGAATACGTTCATGCTTCAATTCAACCTCGGTCTTTTGGAGAAGTTCTTTCAACTCGTTAATCTGGGCTTCAAACTTCACCCTCAACTCCTTCTTTTGCTGGGTGGCTAAGTTCCACCAATGCATCCACTCTACTGCACTCCTCTTAGCTTTTTACAACTACTCATGAAGAGATTACAAACCACCCTTAGCTTGATCTAAACACTCTAGGACTCTCTCCTTAAGATCTTCTTCCACCTTATTCTTCTTGTTACTCTCTTCCAACAACTCTTTTCTCTTATCAATTTTTCTTTTGAGAACCATGTTCTCGCCAGTGGTCTTGTTTAGCTGCAACTATAGATGTTCATTCTCTTTCCTAAGTCTAGCCACCAGAAACAGGCACAGACTTGGGTGGAGGAGACCTTGTAGGAATATGAACTTCTACATAGAAAGGAAGCTTCACAATTTTGACTCTTTCCACAACCCATTGTTGATATGGCACATCACCTGCTTTTGATATCCTCGACCCCTTGGTATGCACTTTATCCCAAGATCTGATAATCCTATGGAGTAGAGGTGGATCACTGGCTCCCATGTCATTTAAAACCATTTCTTCCAATTCCCTATCACTTGGCTTTCCACGCATAGGGTGTCTAAGTTGTCACAAAGCTAACATAAGATTATAATTGATGCAACCCTTAGAACCTATTAGTGGCACATTTTGGAAGTTACCTCAGTTGATAACAATCTCATGGTATCTCAAAACAAATTCAAAAGGAAACTTTTAAAAAGCACATGCCAAAGCACACCTCGACATAATCCTAGCCAAGTTCAGTAGCAAATCAACAAGTTATGGCCTTTACTTTCTTTCCAAAAATGAGCTTAAAATGCAATCCAAACAAATTAGGTACAGCAAAATGCATCACAATATAAAAACAGAAGATTCGTTTACAAATTGATGACATCATATTTTCTTTCTAAAACAATATCAAACATGTTCAATTTGAAAAGGGAAAGTCTTAAATCACAATCATCAATATCATTCGTACTAAGAGAAGATAAGAAAACATATCCATAATTAAGAGCTGATAAGAAATGTCTGCATTCACTCTGGAAATCAGAGGTTCCTGGCCGCAAGGCTTATAAAAGGATGGAATATCACACAAAGGGAGAGGAGAAGGAGATCACGTTTATGCAAAAAAAAAACTACACATCAGTAGCAGCAAGAAATAGCAGTAGCGATCATACACAATAATTGAAGCAGAATTCACACAGTTATCACAAACCACAGACAACATACATTAGGAGGAACACGAAGGAATCAATACCTAGAAGTTGCCATCGTCGCGTCGAATTCGTCGATGGTAACTCGTTTCGATTCCATACTTTATCGCTTTAGCCTTAATCTACATCTGTTTGTTTGAGAGTTTAGTGTGTTAGATTGAGACGCGAGAGAGAGAGAGAGAGAGAGAGAGAGAGAGAGAGAGAGAGAGAGAGAGAGAGAGAGAGAGAGAGAGAGAGAGAGAGAGAGAGAGAGAGAGAGGGAAGCGTAGCACGGTAGATCTTGGGTTTCGCTCCGATTCTATGAAGAAGGAAGAACCGATGGAAGTGAAATAACGATAATGATGGCCACATGAATGGAGAGATGGAAGGAAGAAGACGCGATTGAGAGGGACGAAAAGAGGAAGACGCAATTGAGAGAGAAGGTTGATGGTGACGAACAGAGTGAGCGATGAAAGGGAAAGATTGAACAAGCAACCACTTTCGTTTTTCTTCTTATTGCAATGTTGTTGTTGTCAGCCGGTTGGGCCGGTTTATTTTTTAGTCCTAGTGCGTATTTTTTTCCACCTTTTTTTTTTTCTCTTAAAAAAAACAAAATTTGCCTGGGCTTATCGTGGCAGCCCATTATATTTCTTTTTTCACACCCTTTTTTTGCACCCTTCTTAGATTGTTTTATGGTAGTTTTCATTTTACCAATTTCTTTTATTTGTTGGATTAATTTGGATTAAATATTTAATTTTGGGCTAAACCTTTAATTTTAAAATTTCAATTGGTGGATTAGTTATAATTCTAATTGATGCTTTGGTTGATTAGCCAGAATTTTAATTGACTAATCTTAACGTTGGCTTTGATTGTTTTGCGAATTCCTGTTGAAATCGTTATGACCGTTAAGTAATTCGATAAGTGATCCTGATGATTTGGACCTCCATGATCCCTTAGAATACCGATTCAACTTTACCTTCAATAATTTAAATTGGTATAGGTTTTAGGCTTAAAGTATTGCATGATAACAATAGAATAGCTTTCCCTTTCAAGTTTGATTTTCAGAATCATAGTATTATGCTAGAAACCCATTGTTCAAAATAAACTAAGTTTTTCTCCTGATTAAATACAAATCTTCTAGCTGTAATCTCTAAATGTCTTTATACTTTCGTAGTTCCCATTTATGCTTGACATGACATAGACGTGATTCATGATATGATATCTCGCTTTATAAACTGGTTATATTGCATGCCTTACATGATTCAATCATAAATTACAGCTTTGGCGCTTGATGCTTCTATATGTTTTCCTTTTAATAATATGCTTGCGCATGTCTATATCCAAGGGAAGAACTTGTGTGTGACTTTACAGTCATACATATTGCATTTTCACCTACATCGTTTTACCCCTTTGCTTGATCCCTGACTCCCTTCAGGCCGATCAGTTTAAGATACATCCTCATCCTTAGGATAAATTCCCATAGGCTTTCAACACTTAGACAACTTTCAATTAAGTCCTCTTTTCTCCCACAAGAGAATTAGATATGAGTCACCTGTGTAGTCGAGATATAGTTCTCCTACCCCATAACATAGTCGAGAAATATGTATAATCTTTTCCGCTTAAGAGACGTATGTGGCATACTCGTCGATTATAAATCTGAGTTGGAGCCCTTCTCTCAAAGTGAAGCAAATACCATTTTCCATATGTTTGTGGTGGTCAAGGTCGAGTATTCTTCCTAAGATGACGACTCGTCTCTTCTCCTAAAGTCAATCAACAAACTTCCCTCCTGGAACCTTGGCCACAGTCAAGAGTTCCACAATCCCTTTAGGGGAACTACGAATACTCTGATTCCATTTCCATCAGGATATGTAAGCATAAAATGCGGCTTCTTGGCGAGTATACTTAGAAATAAACCCCTAGGTTGTTAAACGATGGCGCGGATTTAGAAGAGGGGGTTGAATAGATCGCTTACTTATAAAGATTCGGCGCTACCAATAAAATTGTTTTTAAAAAAATTGTTTAATTTGCGGAAGCGGCCAAGGACTATACCGTCTATAAAGAATGGTTACTAGAAAACCGGACATGCGTTAAGCCTATGGAATCCGTAACGAGTTATGAGAATCACTATGTTAATCACACTACCAATTTGATTTAACTCACTATATGGTGTGGCTAGTTCCAATGCCTTAAAAATATCAACACAATTAAAGGACAGCACACAAGGCTTTTGGTTCAGACAATTTATCAAACACTTGGCGTGCAGAGCACTACAAGTGAGTTCCGCTTTGAGTGAGTTGCTCCAGTTTCGTTGTACAATCAAATGATTGTACAAGAGTCAAAATCAGTTTAGCACTACTCAAATCAGACCTAGATTAATATGATTGTTTGCATTAAAACCACAAATACTAAGCAATGTAAAAATGTAAGGCAAAAAACACAACGATTTGTTGAGGCAGTTCCCCCGTCGTCCTCGCTCGGGGTACGTCTGCCCCCAAATATAATAATAGAATTGAGACCTTATAATATATAGATTTAACCTGTTGTTGAATGTATATACAAGAAGTGAATATTAATCAAACAAACAAACACTTTTGTTGTTGTAGATACTATCTCCTCTTTCCCCCTGATTCGAGTCGAATCAAGTTCATCGACAGCTTGTGAATAAACCTCCAATTATGGCACTATCTTTGAACAACCTTCCGTCTTCAAAATCTAGCCTGGATGATTTCAATCACCTGTGTGTTGAACCCAAAACTCTCCTTCACAATCCTCCATTTACCGTTACTAAATCGACGGAACCCACTGCTCCTCGATTACCTTCACTCGGCTGAATATGTGTTGAGACGAATCGTGCAAAAAACCCCAAATTCATAGAATCTTGGAGGACAAAACCCTATAGGTTTTATCCAAGAAAAACCTGTCAATTCCTCAACCCAAACCGGATTACCAAATCAGCGGCTTCGAACGTTATCACCTCTAACAATGCATAATGCACAACAAAGTTTATTATGTGTGATTGTTGTGGTATGCTATGAAGAAGATGAAGATGATGAGAACTGAATTGACACCTATTTCACTTTTCTTGTTTTTCTCAATATTATGAAGTGAAACAAGCAACTGAATATATATACCAAACATAACTGTCATAACCACTAAAACCACTTTCCAAAAATAATAGACATAATAGAAAAATGGCATAAAACAGCGAGCGGTCTACCTATGCAAAATGCATGATCAACCTGAGCTGACCTGGATGAAAAGATTGTGCAAATCACACAACCATGCGCCGACCGGAACAAGGCATACGTTGACACATAGCCTGAATTTTTAAACAAATAAAAATGCCAGCAGTATGAGTCGACCGGTAGGTTGACGCAACCACACCTGAAGAAAATACACAAACTAGACACATAGTATGAGTCGACCGGAACAGAACTTTGGTCGACTCATAGACCTGAAATTGCTAAAAATGCCTAATTTTATACTCTTGACTCTTTTTGATGACATCTATGATATGGAAAAAGACACCAATGAAGTTTAACACATATGACACATATTTTGACAACTCTATATGCAACAATCGAGATATTTTATGCAAGCAATTTAATCATGAGAAACGAAGTATGCATATGCGACATGGTGATAACGCCCAACATCGATTCTTCTATGAAGTTAAGTTTTGACATCATCGAAACTAGCACATCTTATACATGAGGCTTTGCCCTCACATATGTCTCTTACCCTTAGCAAACAACAATAACACAATATAAAACAAGATGTTCCTATAGAGTACTATAGATGCTTAGGATGCTAACACATTCCCTAGGTATAATCAACCTCCAAACCTTAGATTCTTTAGCTTAGCATTTGCATTGCATACTTTTGGGTAATTCGATATTTTTCTCTTCCCCTGGATAAATTAAAGACCGGTGGTGAATAACGACTTGTAATTCGAGTTAACTAATAGCTTGATATCCAATTCTCACTGCGACAATGAATAAACATTTTTAGGGCCTCTACTATAGTATAAGTCCCTCCTCTCAATGTTCAAAATCACTGTGTTTTCAATCTTGGGCCTCTCCCTGAGTATAAGCTCCAACATTCTTTTTCAAAACTTAATAAGTCAGGGTCTCTGCTATAGTATAAGTCTCTCTTATCTTTTTTCAATCAATTACCATCATATGGGCCTTTGCTAGGAATGTAAGTCTCGTCCCTCTTTCTATTTTCAAAATCTCCTTCATATTTTCAAAACTTTAATCTTTCAATCTTCCAAATTCAATATAAACCTAGCATCAATTTTCTCAATCAAAATCAGGGTTTCTGCTATAGTATAAGTCCCTCCTCTCTTCTTCAAAAATTGTTTTAAATCTTGGGCCTCTCCTTGAGTATAAGACTCAACACCTTTTATAAATAGAAAATCTTTTAGCCTCGTTCATCCTGGATTTTGTACAGGATACACATGATCATCTGGGCCTCTATCTAGAGTGTAAGACCCAACACTTTTGCTCCTCTCATACTTAAGATCAAGTCATCTTCAAATTCAAAAACTCAAAATCATTTCAAAAATTTCTTCAATTTCTTAAAACCCTAATTCAATATTAAAGAAAACATTAAATCAATCACAATACACTTGGGCTTCTATCCAGAGTATAAGACCCACCACCTTTTCAAATTCAATTCATACTTGTTTATATACTTGTTCATATATCTGCATATATACTTGTGCATATCTTGTTAAGTTTCCCTTAACATTTAAATCATCCTTAGTTTCGACTAGTTCAAACAATAGGATCCTTTCAATCATTATAACTTAGTTCAAACAACTAGTTCCCTCTCGTGCAAAGGAATTATTCTCCCCAGTACAGTCAGCCTTCTCTCGGGCTTTGTTCAATTTACTTAACCTTGAAACATTCATTAAAAAGATGATTATTTCCCGGTGAAACCTCTTGTTTAAACTCTTTTAACCCTGGAACAGTTCAACAAAGAAATGATAATTTCCTGGTGAAGCCTCTCTTGAACTCTTCTTAGACTTGGAAAGTCTCAATCCCTAGCCTCCTCTTGGGCTTCATACAAGGACTCACAAGCTTCCTAAAAGCATAGGATAGATCCTAGTCAGCTTTATCAATACATCAAATCTCAGAAGAGTCAAAACCTCTAGAACATTCAATCTCATCCTTTAAGTCTCTTCTAATCCTCAACAAGGGTTAACTTTCACTTAAAAATCCCCAACCAAGGTCAGTTTACAATCAATAAATCCCCATAAGGATTAAAGCCCTTGTGGCATTTAATAATTCAACTCTCTTCTAATCTTCAGCAAGAGTCAGTCTCCACTTAAATTCCCTCAGCCTCCTCTTAGGCTTCATATAATGATTTCCTCAGTCAGCCTCAATCTTAGGCTTTGTACAACACAAATATAAAACTCTCCATTTGAGTCAGTTTTCAGTTCTTTCAGCTTTAACCTTGGGCTTTGATCAAGGCACAAAATTCAACATCCCCATAGATGATACTATGAGTCCTCTCTTTAGGAGGATACCCCTTATATACATAATATTTCAAATCAAATCAACATTCAAATCAAAATCTTTTACATAAAGGAGGATGTGGCATTGCTCTGGATATTTCAAAGTCCAAGTTAAAAGTTTTTTCCCTTATGTTAAAACTCATGAAGAAAGATGTGGCATTACTCTGGATATTTTAAAGTCCAAGTTCAAAGCTTCTTCCTTCATGACATTTCACTTCTCCTATAAAGGAAGATGTGGCATTGTTGGATTTTGCACATCCCAGTTAAAGCAATTTCCCTTATAATCATTTCTTCAAATGTTTGTGATGAATAGGTGAGATATCTCCCTTTAGAGATGACAAATTCTCTCTCAGTCAAACTTTTAGATTCAATCTTGGGCTTTAAACAAGACGCAAATACTCATTTAGCTTCAATCTTGGGCTTTGAATAAGACACAAAACAATTTTCTCCCATAGATTTAGGAGGAACTACGAAGGCTCTGATTTCTCTGTTTCCTTTTTGAGAAAACGTAGGCATAAGATTGCGAAATCTTAGCGAACACGCTAATAAAAAAACCCTTAGGTCTAGGTACCTACCAAAAATAATAGAAAACCATAAAAACAACAAAAACATTTCATCAATCTTCACAAAGGAGAAACTTTCCTATTTAAACAACAGACAAACCTAAGCAAACAAGTAATTCAACAATAGAAATATACAATAAAGGTTCCTATAGAGTACTATAGATACTCAGGGTGTTAATAGCTTCCCTTAGTATAACCAACTCCTGATTCTAGATCTCTTAGCATTTGTAGAAAAACATTTGCGAGCAGGGTTAGTTTGAGATGTCTTCCCCTTCCTTTTAAGCATCATAGAATAAATTTTGAAATCAGAAAGTAGTACTAAATGCGGTAGTGGTCGCGTCACTAAAACCGGAGCTACACCTTACATCTCAAATTGCAGAGTTAGAGGAAATTCTTCAGGGTATATCCCCTTACTTTGGAACATAAGATGAGTTAAGGTGGATAAGTAGCTTAGAAGGTTGTTTTTTCGATTAAAAGTTGTTACTCATTGTTGAATGTTGTGGCTATAGAAGAGTTTTATGAGGTATAAGAGATACAGCTTTGAAACAGGATTGGTTCACTTATGTCCCTTCTAAAATTAAGATTTTTATTTGGAGAGTTTTATTGGACAAGATCCCAACTAGAGAATAACTAGTAAGGAAAAAATTATTCATTCTAGTCATTATTTAGTATGTGCTTTCTGTTTTGCTGAAATCGAAAAAATCTTCTACTTATTTTTTTTATTGTAGTTTTAGTAAGAAGATGGGAGAGAGTGCTCTTTTGGTTAGGTTTGGAGGAAGTAGACTCTACCAATTGTGTTTAGGATTTTGTTGTTTTTCAAAAGAGTGCGAGAAGGAAGGTTAAGAGATATAAGGCTAGTTTGATTTTGATAGTGACAATATGGAGTTTACGGTTAATGAGAAAAGCATTAATATTCGACAATGTTATATCTTCTATCAATGATGTAGTGTTTAACATCAAATTTGTGTCTTGGTTCTGGCTAACTTATGATAACAATTCTAGGGCAAAGTTTGACTATTATACTTAGTGTTTATTTTGGGTTCAAATATCATTGTAATTTCCATTTTAATATTTGATTATAAAAATAAAATTATCTCAAAACATTTAAAATAGACTGAACTATTTTGTAATTTATTTAATTTTTATACCTTTTTAAAAATTAGACGAGTCAACTATAATATTGTTTTTTTCTTTGTTTAGTGTAAATTATGATATAAACCGAGTCAAGTATAATATTGCTTTTCCTCGTTTTGTATAAATTATGATATAAACTGATCTCATAAACAATGTATAACATTCAATTCAACATCTTATAAATAATAAATAACATTGCAGAGCATATAAAATAAACCTTTTTCACAAGTGAACGCACAAGTTGTTCATTTTAGTCAAAGATTACAACAAGAAAATAAATAAATAAATAAATAAATAAATATATATATATATATATATATATATATATATATATATATATATATATATATATATATATATATATATATATATATATATATATATATATATATATATATATATATATATATATATATATATATATATATATATATATATATAATTCAGAAATTATTACTGCTAGCATATATATATTTTATTTTTTAAATTTTGAAATAACTTTTTTAATATCTTTAATATTAAAAGAAATGCTTAATGCATTATTTAATTCCTTAATTTTATAAGAAATTTTTATTTGATCTTCTAACTAAAAAACGTTACATAGTGATCCCTTAACTTCAGTTATATTACATAGTTTAGTAATTTTTATTAATTTATATTAAAAAAACGTTAAAAGATGTCAAACTAGACCATTTATATCTGATATAAAATTTATTTATTTTAATATTACTATAAACTCACTCATTATTAAAATGTAATATCCAATCTATTTAATATCTATCATCTTCCTCATTTCTATAACTCTTGTCTCCTAACTCTTTCCCCAACAATTTTGAAGATTTCTATGAATTCCTTCTTTACAACTTCTAGCTCTTCTCATTTTTTATGTCCAAAGGTTCCTACCAATTTCATAGATCTAATTCACAATGAAATTGTAAAATATAAAAAAATTGTTTTTATAAATTCACCATAATATGTTAGAAAAACAGTAAAACAAAATAAGAATGTCCTAAATAATTTTTCTAAGATTTTTTAAAAGTGAGTATGTTTCAGCCATGAGAGATTCACAAAAGTTGATATTTTTTTAAAGTGGGTATTTTTCATAGTTTTTCTAAGATTTTTTAAACCTCGTCAATAAACTGAAGAGCAATGAGATTCACAAATGACTTTGCTATTGTGAATGAGAACATAAATTTTCTTATGAATAGGGTTCATCAGTAACAACAAATGGTTTTTGCTCTTCAAGTCTTCATCTTTGTACCCATATTTAATACCCTTTTCAGCAAGGGCTATTTTGAGTTTGATTCATGGACTTGGTCAGAAATCTAAAAGAATCAATTCATCGGCCATGGCTGTAGTTACAAAATAACATAGGAAGGAGAATAAAATGTTATTTTGTGGAAGAAGAAATGAGTGGTTGTGATAAAATAATTAAATTCCACTGTGTAAAGTGTTTATTATTTAGTTGAATGTTCACTGTATTAATTGTATATCTGGCATTCACCTCAGCCATAGTTAACATTTTTTTCACCAAAACTAACGGAATGGACCAAATAGTTTAACGGCAAATAAGTTAAGGGACCACTGTGTAACGTTTTTTAGTTTGGAGATCAAAGCGAAACTTCGCTTAAAGTTAAGAGACCTATGGACTAATTATGCCTAAAAAAGGTATAGAAAAAGAATGGAATATCTAAATTAGTATTTTAAGAATAACTATTTAAACTAATTTTTTATGGATTTAATTGAAATATAATGATAATGTAAAAGGATTTGACACTGACAGTTAATCATAACCATTAGATGTTAAAAAAAGTTTGACTTTTATTTTAATTATTAATAAAGTAATATCAGATAATGATGATGATGAACCGACAATGTAAAACTTTTTACACTGATAGTATCTAGTAATTAATCCCATTTTTTATTAAAATTTTATTTTAAAATTCTTTATAAATTTTAATTTGATAAAAATATGTAACATTTAAAAAATAATTTTTAGAAAAGCTTAAATAAAGGGATTCATAGTAGGCTCAAAGTCTCGCAGAATATGTAAATAGAAGGCCATACAAATTGCATGGAAATTCAAGAGATAAATTTCCACCAAGAACTTCCCATAAACAAATGAGCAAGTATCAAAATAACATCAATGACCAAAAGAAATAACAAATATAAAACTTTTTTTTTTAAGTCTTAAATTGAAATATTAACCTTTTTGCTTTGTTTTTGCCCTATTATCAACTCAGACAACTTTTTACTCAAATCAAAATCCACAATTGGCAAAATAAAAAACATGCATATAGATTAATCAAATTGTCATGACATCTAGATTATAGCTATCATGCTAAATAATAAGAAACTACAAAGATAATAATACTTATTTTAGAGACTAGTGGGGATCTATCGATTATGTCATGATAAATGCAAATAATATCCATTAAATAAAGAATTGTATATTGTCAGTTAATCATAACTGTTGAATGTTAAAAAAAAAATTTGATTTTGATTTTAATCATTAATAAAGCAATACTAATCGAAGATAGTGATAAATTGATAGTATAAATTTTTTTATACTAAAAGTGTATAATAATTAATCTCTTAGATAAAACTCACATTTTCTTTTCTCTAACATTTTACTGAAAATTTGTTCCAAAAAAAAACATTTTACTGAAAATAAGGGGGCTATTATTGGAGAGAAAACATGTGTGGTATAAATTATGCAAACAAAAATTATAAGAAATGAGTAAATTTAAAATCGTCTCCACATAGATTGTTTTAACTCCTACAAATTTACAGAAATTGTGTCTGTTGTCACAAACAAGTTAAAGTAAGCAACTTGTAGAAATACAAGAATGTGAAAGTTAAACATGGTTTTAACAAAAATGATACTAAATTCATAATCTTAAACACTATTATTAATATTGATATCAGGATTAATCACCTTAGAACCAATAACTATCAAATTTACCTCTCATGCTAGTGATCATATTATGTGAATAATTGGATCCAAACAAACAAACTATTATCCAATCAATCATATTAAGTAGTATGTATAATGTTAAAAGAAACCTATCCATAGAGACTTACAAGTTCAGTTGCTTATACACTATAAACTCTCACAAGTGTAACTTGTACTCAGTATGTTGCATTGTCGACCTATACAAATAGTTGCACTTGGTTCAACTATGTACATTGTTGTGATATATACTATGAGTTTATTATAAATTATGTAGAAATTCGCCAATACTCACTAAACATATAATCTTTCAATCTGATTTAGAATATTATAAGATGACAAATTAAGTCATATTATTAGAACAAGTTACACGTTCAATGTTAGACAAGAAATCTTCAACTCCTTATCTGCATTTTGATCTTTAAAGGTTATAACTTTTTTTAATAGTCCTAGTTCTTTAACTCCCTCTTCCTTCACCTTTAGTTCATTTTACAAAATATTATTTACTTTGTAAAGAAAATTAGAGGTGGAGAAAGAGACGATTGAAGAGCTACAAGTATTAAATCAAGTTCTAATTGTTAAAGAACAAAATGCAAATGACGGGCTGAAGAATTCTTGTCTAGAATTGAACGTGTAACTTGTTTTCTAATATAACTTTATCTATCATATTATAATTTTCTAATTTAATCTGAAGAGTTATATATTTGATAAGGAGATGGAAGAACACTCAAACCACATAAGATATGATAAATTCATCTTTTAAACAAACATTAACAACAACATTTATCAACAACAAACCTTAAACAACATACAAGATACAACAAATAACTCTTATTTAAAACAACAAAATCATCAACACATAACATAAACTACATACAACATACAACTTTTATTAATAACAACAACAACAACATATCAACTCATAGAATGTTTCAGATACCTACATGTCTCTTAATGACATTCATAATGAAAGAATGATGAAGCTGAAGTAAGAGCTACAAACTTGTGTTAATTTTGAATGGATGTCATTTGGGTCTCTCAGACAAGTTTGGAGTGCTCACTTTAACTTCATTCTCGTTAATTTTTTTCATTCATCATCCCGACCTAGAAGTCAAAACAAGTAGAAAGTTCAAACATTATGAAACATAAACATATTTTAAAACATAAACTATTGTGAAGACAAACGTGTAAGGTAACTAATATTTGGTAAGATTTGATGCAACAAAGGTAACACATAGAAGAATTCGAGTTTGTTATATAAGTTTGGAGTTTCCATATGAGAGAGACGAGTAACAGAGATGTTATGGTTTTGTTTTGAGAGAGACAAGTGAAATAGATGTTAGAGTTTTGTTTTGAGAGAGGCGGATGGTATGTACTAAAGCGAGAGTTAATTTCACTTTAATATAAATATACAACACCTTTCGCCGTAATTGATAATACAAACTGTGATGAAATGATTGCACCTTACACCATGATTGATTATAAGAACTGTGGTGATATACTAGGTCAAGCTCATTATGTCATGAATGAAAAATTGTTGGTAATGAGATTCAAACCCTTCCACTCTAAATACATTTTACTACGGTTGTTAAATATAACCATAGTGAAATATCTTTTAGTAAATACCAAATAAAAACCGTCCAAAAAGAGTTATTAACTCGGTTAACAGGAAGACTGTTGTAATATTGTGTTACGAAAGATATATTTTGTAATAGTGAATCTTTCTGTTATCCTAACAACGAGATGAAATATTACTCATTTTATCATATAAAAGTATCAATTCATTAAGTTTTACCCTAATATAACACATATGTTGTCTCTCAAACTCGAAAACATCATTATCTTAGATGGATTACAAGAGGAAAAAATATTTAAGGTTTCTTAATTAGTTAGAAAATATTTCAAGGTTGTGTCTTGTTGTTGTTGTTTACCAACCTTGATCAAACATTTTTCTGCTCTTGCTATCCATCCTATGAAATGTCATTGTTGTTCTTTCCTTGTCTAACAACGTTGAAAAATCTATTCATAAACATTCTTAGAAATATTGCAACCCCAAAAGAAAATGGTAGATGGAAAAAATCTTTAAGTTATATTACACCTCTTTCTTTCTAAGTATGCAATAGAAATAATATATTTCTTCTGTTGGTTTAAAAATCGAGAGAAAATGTCATTATTTTATTTCATAAACAAATATTTATCGTCGATAAACAAATCTTTGACGTTTATTTATTGAGTATCAACGCTCAAGGCACACTACCAACACATTAATCCACAAGAAATATTTGTGATCTACGTGAAACGGTTAGGAAAGCCATTCATAATGCAAATGCCACATTATATATATGAATCACAAACATTAATAATGAATACTTTAAGATTGAAAAAAAAGTGAAACTTAAATAGTGTGAAAATAGTCTTTGTGATAGATTGTAGGAATAGAAAATAGTATTGATTCAAGATTTGTGTTCTTTATATAATGTCTTCTCTTTATACATGATACATTATTTTCTTATCTAACATTTGTTAATTTTATATCATAAACAAATAAATCTGAAGAAATTAAGAAAAAATATTCGATTTCTTAATCATTTTAATTTTTTTTAATTATAATATTATTTAATTTAATTAATAATTATTAAATTAGTAATATTTACTAAATTATTATGATTTTTTATTTGCATCTATTGGATTTTCAACCCACACCCCTTCTGTTAAAATGCATATGCTTTACCACTTGTCCAAGTGTAATCTTTCATATTAATTGCACCAAGTTTTAAATATATACAAACTACTTTCTATTGAGGTAACTTGGAGGATAGTTCTACCACTAGCTTAAGAACTTTTGATGATTTCACAATTGCTGAAATCATAGAATATGAAACCCCATTTACCATTTATAATTCAAATTCTTCACAATACAAACTTTCACTTTTTAAACATATTCTTCCTCAACTTAATGATCATATACCTTATCATTATCATCATCAAAAGGATTATCACCATCATTATTTTTATTTTTTAATCATAAACCAAACTCTTTCACTTGTTGTTTACCTAATTGATCATAATTGATCATGATCCAACAACCCTTCATCTTCTTACTCTTCTAACAAATTAACAATAATAATCTATTAGTCATAAATAACATTGATTAATTCATGCATGATATGAATAATAACAAGCCAAATTATTTACTTTAGAAAGCGGTAAATAAAATGTTATTTTTAGTATTAAAAAAAAGTATAAATTAAAAATATTATTATAATAAATTTAAAACATTATTTTAATCTAATCTCTATTACTCCCGTTAAATAAAAAACGAGTGTGAATTTAGATTATTTGGAAAAAAATTGTTTATTTTTATAACTCTAAATATTAATTTTAAATACATTAATAAACCATAATATATTTTATTAAATGTTAATTGAGTAAGTAATTGAATTAATAGATGTAAATTATTAAGTTAATATTATTTTATTTATTTAATTAAAATAATGAAAAAACACATAACAAATTACCACAATCTATTTGAATCAATCAAAGCCCATTTATCGAAAACCTCATTTCTTTAAAATCCATTCTTTTTGAAATTCCATAGCTCCATCTTTTTTCTCTCATCGTACATCTGAGAAACTCAGATTTCCATAGATCAAAACACAACATTTCTCAACAATCATACGTTCACTTTCCTTTCTAAATCCATTTAATTAAATCTTATACTAGTACAAATTTAATATATAATCCTAATACTCTCTCTGTTAGGATTTATGTTTTGTAATTTTCTATCTTCGATTTTTCTTCTCGTCACTCCAAATTCCAATCTTTTAATTGATGGTTCAGGTTATGGGTTTAATATTATTTGAATCTGCAATTTAGGGTTTTTGGTGTACAATTAATTTTTAGATTCAACACATATAATGAGAAAGGAATATACCTGATGGACATCTCCCATAAAAAAATGTTGAAAGAAGTGAATGAAAAAGGTCACCACCAACCTCATCATCACGGTGGAAAAGATTATGTTGACCCACCACCAGCACCTCTTCTTGACTTCGCTGAGATTAAGCTCTGGTCCTTCTACAGAGCTCTCATCGTTGAATTTGTAGCCACTCTCCTTTACCTCTATGTCACTGTCTCCAGTCCAAATTGCACGGGATGCAAGTGTGTCAGTGTGTGTATTTTTTGTGTGTATGCATTTGTGAATCAATTAAATGAAATTTGATGATTGAATGAAGCTCTCTGATTTGTCTGGGGCTACAAAACTGAAATGGTTGTATCTCTCAGGTTGTGAAAGTTTATGTGAAGTTCAGCCATCTATTTTTTTGAAGAGCACACTTGTTGTTTTGCTTGTAAATAGGTGCAAAAAGTTGGAGATTCTTGTTAGTGAGAAGCATTTAACATCTCTACAGGAATTTAATGTCAGTGATTGCTCAAGTCTTAGGAAATTTTTGTTGTCCTCGGATTTGATTATAGAGTCGGGTTAAACAATACGGGTATTGAAATACTGCACTCATCCATCAGCAATCTGAGCAAGCTTTGGTGGCTCGATGTAGATGGTTTGAAACTTAAGAATCTTCCAAAAGAAATATGTTGTCTGATATCACTAACTGGTCTCAGGATTTCTATGTTTGAGGCCATATTTGATGGTCTAAAATCATTGAAACTACTATGTTTGAAAGATTGTGGTAACTTGCTTGAACTCCCTATGAACACTGGTTCCTTGTCGTCATTGTATGAATTAAGACTAGATGGAAGCAACGTGAAGATGTTGCCTACAAATATTAAGAATCTCTCGAGATTACAATTTTTTTACTTAGACAATTACAATAACCTTGGTTGTTTGTCGGAGCTTCCTCCAAGCATCAAAGAGCTTCATGTTAATAACTGCATCTCATTTGTGAACGTTTCAAGTTTGAAGGCTCTTTCACAGAGTATGAAGGGAGTGAAGACGTACATTTCATTCAAGAATAGAATGAAGTTGGGTAGACCTTCACTCGACCGCGTTATGGAAGATGTCATATTAACAATGAAGAGTGTCACACTTCACAATATTGCACTAGCCAAAGGGCACAACTACAGTGAGAACAATGCTTTTTTGGTTTACCTGGACACATGTTCCAAGGCAGTTCAAATTTCGAACAATATGTTCCTCTTTCTCCATTTCTATTCAACTTCCTCCGGAAGAGTTAAGTATTTAACCCGTCTATTTTCGGTGGGTCATTTGAGCTTCGATCATGTTCTTGTGTGGTATGGTTCAAACTACATTAACAATGAAGCAAATGTACTTGAATTCATTATTAAACCTAAGTTTGGGAAACTTAATGGCTATTATATTTTGAAAGAGTGTGGGATCAATCTAATTTATTACTCCGAATTTCCAAGGTGGGTAGCCACCATGAATTTGGACAGGGACTTAGAAAGGATAATTGCATTTGAAGTTGTTGTTGAGTTCATAGCCCTTCGCTATTAGATTTGGTTCAAGCAAAACTCTCTCAATGGGATAAGGTTGTTTCAAATACTGTGCAATTTTCTGTAATTTAGTTTGATTTAGTGGCACTAAATGTTATGTGATATGTCTAATGCAGGTGGATCAGACTCTTATGGATGCGGCTGGTTTTTATTTTGTATTTTAATGGATGTTTTGATTCTTTAAATAATATTTATGAAACTTAAGTAATTGGTTTTCGTCAATTTGCAGTGTTTCTGTTAATTTGCACATGGTGAGGTGATTTAATTACTAACATTTAGGAGATGTCGCGGGTTGTACAATTGACAAAGTTTGACTTTAGAATAATAGTGGTACCCCCCTTTTTCGGGACTACATGAACTGGACTTACTCATAAACTATCAGAAATAGGATAAATCATATTTGCTTCAAACAATGTAAGGACTTCTTTTCTTACCACTTCCTTCATTATTGGGTTTAGTCGCCGTTGAGGTTGAACCATCAGCTTGAACTTCTCCTCGAGCTTGTTTTTATGCATGCAGTATGATGGATTGATTAATTTTAAGTCTGATACTCTTCATTCTAATGCTTCTCTATTCTCTCTTAGTACTCATAACAACTTTTCTTTCTCAACTTTTAACAATTTGCTGCTAATAATTTCCGGGTGCTTATTTCCTTGATCTGAAAAACATATTTCAAATGTGATGGGAGTTCCTTTAGTTTAGGATATGATGGTTTTTCTTCATTATTTCCTCCCAATTCTTTAAATTTCTTATAAGCATGCTCATGTTATGCAGCTTGCAGTTGGAGCACTACTTCTTTTATCTCTTCGTTGTCATCATCGAATATAGCTTCTTCAATTGATTGTACTAGAACCTTCTCCGTTGGAGATGACATACCTTCTTCTTTTGCAACGGCTTCTATTAACTCATCAATTAATTTGACCTGGTAGAATTTCAAATCTTATTGAACATGTTTCATATATTCAAAAACTTTAAATGTTATCTACTCTTTTTTAAATTGGATAATCAACTCCCATCTTTCCACATCAATCAAAGTTTGTCCGATTTCAAGAAAGGGTCTTCCCAACAACAAGGGTGTTTTCGCATCTTCTGGCATGTCTAGGATTACAAATTCGGATGGGGTGAGTAAATCATTAACCTTAACAAAAACATATTCCAAAATTCCATATGGATATGTGAGAGATCGGTCGGCTAGAGTTAGTGTCATTTTGGTCGGTTTTTAGGTTCTCCATAATTTAGTTTCCTCATCATAGACAACGCATTAAATTTATGCTTGCCCCAAAATAACATAATGTTTTTCCAAATTTTAGAGGGCCTATAACGATAGGGATAGTAAATCTACCAGGATATGTAAGTTTAGGTGGCAATTTGCGTTGAATGATGGCACTACACTCCTCTGTTAAAGCTGCATTTTCATCATTTTTTAGTTTATGTTTTCTGTTCAGAAGCTTTTACATGAACTTAGCATAAACTGGCATTTGCTCTAAAACTTCACAAAAAGGTATGTTCACTTGTAACGTGGTGAGCATTTCCATAAACTTTTTAAATTGCCCCACTTCCATTTCCCTTTTTGGTTTCTTTTTACTCAACGGATAGGGTGGTTGAATGTAATCGGGTAAATAAGGGTTTGATTCATTTATAACCTGGTTTTTAGTTCTCCTAAAAGGGGAATCTTTATCAATCAGTTTATCAAATGTTCCCCCTTCCCCGAATCATCACTTGAAACCTCTTTTTTAGTTGAGGTGGGTGTTGGTTTTTCCTCCTCATCCTTATTCTTGGCCACTATTTTTTTATGTGTCATTATGACCGCTGCGGTGGGAATTATGCGATTTCGCAGTTCTATTGCATCATAATTTCCCTTTTCTTTGAACAATAATATAATTAGTTGAGACAGATGGAGAATTTTCTTTCCCGTTCTTCTCATTGATTCCTCATGCAATCCAATTAGTCGATTCTGTGATTTATTTATCCTTGCGAGTTCATCTTGAGTTTCCATCATGAATTTAGCCAAGGTTTCTTATAATGCTACAAGTTTGTCTCCTGTAGTTGTTGGTGATGCGTTAACGATGGTTTGTGCCTCCGCTGTAGCTTGTTCTTTAGTACACTTACCTTCAAAATGTTATTTCTCACAGTTAGTACATAAAACAAGCATTACTTCACTTACAGGTTCTTAACTTTTCTTGACTCCGTGCAACTTTTGATTCAACCCTTCCAACTTCGTGAGGAGTTCTTTGTAGCCTCATAGAGTTAGTTGATTATGGGGATTATTTTTTCTCCAACTTTTGAATTTCTCTAGTATTTGCAAAGTTGTAATCATTTAGGCTCTTTTTTTCTATCAACTCCTTCACTTATGGCTCGGTTAATGTTTGAATTGAACGTCCAGCGGATGCATCTAAGAGCATTTGTGCTCGCACTTGTAGTCCCTTCACAAATTTGTAATCATTTAGGCTCTTTTTTATATCAACTCATTCACTTATGGCTCGGTTAATGTTTGGATTGAACCTCCAGCGGGTGCATCTAAGAGCATTTGTGCTCGCACTTGTAGTCCCTTCACAAAGATCTGCATTTGTTCCATACTGCTCATTGTGTGATTCAGGCACCTTCTCAATAACAATTTAAACTTTTCCCACGCGTCGTATAGCGTTTTAGATTCTTGCTATTTGAGCTGTGTAATTTCAGCTTTTTTCCGTAAAATGTCTTGTAGTGAAGAATCTCTCTAAGAATTTGTCTTCCAATTATTTCCAAGTGCTTATAACCCCATTTGGAAGACATAATAACCAATCCTTCTCTATTTCAACCAATGAGAAACTGAACAGATTTAGCTTAACTTGATCCTCTGTAATACCTTATGGTCGACACGTCGACATTGTTTCGTAGAATCTTGCTAGATGTTCCCAACGGTCATTAGTTTAGCTTCCATCAAATTGTTTATCTCTCATGAAACCTAAAGAGACCTGGGATGCGTCAGTAAGCCTACAATAGTCACTCAGAGTTTGTGCTCTTGGTTCAGTCATGATACATGTGTTGCATACACAAAAAAAAAAAACTTCAATAGCATTATGATAAACAAGAAACCAAACAAAACAATAAAAAATTAAATTAAATTAAAATAAGAAAAATACGTTGCATAAAGTGTTGCCCTGTGGCAATCAACAGTCCCCGGCAACGGCGCCAAAAACTTGATGACTTCTCGGCAAGTACTTATAATATCGTAGTAATAAAAAGATCAAATCCACAAATATTGTGATCGAACAGAATAATAATTTTTGCAATATTAACTAAAATCAGTAAAAAGAAGGGTTTTGCAAGTTTTAGTGCAAAAAGGTAAACTTAAGAGAAAATAAGGTCAAAAAGGCGGTTAGGTTATATTTTAAAATCCTTTTATCCCCTCTTGTTGATGTACGGTGACCCATATGAATTGATCTTATCCTTATGATTTTACGACAAATTAACAAAACCATTATAGTCAGTCCCCCACGAAATAACTCACTAACAACTACTCTGAACTTTTTATCTCTAGTCCACAAGCATAAGCAGTGTTAGGCGATGTAAGACCGTTAATTCCCTGTGCCACTACTCGAGGTCTTCTATCCCTATTCAACCGGCTTAAGTAGAACAGTTGCCCTGGGTCCAACACATAGGCTACGTGTCAGGAATCCTTATGCATCTAACAACATATTAACAGGGTATCTTAAATAGTAAGCATTATGAATAAGAAACAACTGGATAAAATCATAAACTAAAGGATTCATACAAAGTTAAACCGTCGAATAATGCCAACAAGATTGAATAAAGTTCATCATACCACAACTTAACCTAGGAGAATTTAGTTACACATATTGAAAATTACAGTACCAATTGAATACATATGAACCGCATATGAATTTCCTTGAAATATTGGCTTTCGATGCTCTTAAATCTCCCTCTGATGCTATAAAATCGTGCTCCCATTTCCAAAATTTGTAACCCTTGTAAAAGTGTAGAAAATCCTCTTTTAAAGTTGTTAGAACGCGTCAGAAAAAGTCCAGAAAAAGTTGTCATCGCGCGAATTATGGAAACATTGCGCGCCCGATGTCTCCTTTTCTTTTCTATTGCGCTCGCGATATGGCGTGATGTTGTGCGTGATTATTTCAGTAGCTACATGTTTTTCACCCCTTTTTCACCATAATTTCTACTAAGTCTCATTCTTCCATACTTGCCTATTTTCACTCATTCTTGGGTCTTTTTTCATCATTTTGACTTCTCTTTTGGTCGTTTTTCCCCAATTCTTCGACTGATTATATGTAATGACAGACTCTCATCAGAATTCATATGAGGAGATTATGATGGAAAGAGTGAGTTGGAAATGGCAAGGGAAGTGTGACTCTTTGCAATTGGAATTTAAGGGAAATCAAGTGTGAAGAAAGTGTGATCTTGGCTTGTCAATTGTGTGTAAAAACTCATTACATTCAAGCATGTGCAAATGAGTGTAAAACCGTGACTATCATGTATGTATGTTATGTAATGTCATGGATGATATTTGGTGGAATGTAATGCTGCAATCTCATTTTAGTTTTGATGTTTTTCACATTTGTTTCGTTTTTTTTATTATTTTTCATTTTGGTTCATGTTGAGTTATGAATGATGATGATGATTATTGTAGTGTTTAAATGGTAATGGAGTATAGTTTTGGTTTATGGATGATGATGGCAATATTATTGTTATTTGAATGGAAAGTGAATTTTAGTTTTGGAACATTTGAGTGGTGGTGATGATGTAGCATGAATACACACGATTATGGAAGTTATGTCATAAAGATGATGTTAGATGATAATTATGTGGTAATCTTCATGTGATGTGTGGAAAGCTTGTGTTGTATTTAGATGATGGCCATGATATTGTAATGAAAAGTTGAATTTAGCATTGACTTATGTTTTTATGATAATGGTGATGATGTTTTGTGTTGAATATGGTTATGGAAGTTGGTATGGTAAATTCGTTATGGCTTATGTGATAATGGTGATAATGGTTATAGTTTATGTGATATAACATTGAAATGTCAGGGTGATGAGGTGATTAAATTAACTTGCTAATTTTTATCTTTTTTATGATGCACAAAAATGATATGGATAATGATGTAAATATAAGGAATAAAAATAGGATTTTTTAAATGTTTTTTTCTTTTAAATTTAAAATGATGTCAAAGGTATAAAATGCATAAATTGGGAGGATTGAAAATGATCAATTAGCAATGCACAACTATTGATTTTACGAATTAAAATGAATATGTAGTAAAATGATTTAAGGAATTGAAACAAAATTGGTTAAAAAGATTCAAAAGTTAACCATTGGTTGACTTTTGTTGACCTCAATAAATCATGTTTAAAAAATGCAATGTATGAAATGGTAAATGATGCAATAGAATTGAGAAAATGAATAAATAAATTGGGGAACAAATTAGGGTATGACACATTCTTATGAGGTGAGATATAGTAATGTACTTTAGTGCTAAACGCAAAAATAAGTATATTCCTCGTTTTCATATGATATGATGTTTTTTTGGTTTTCTCATATGATCAACTCTTTGGGATTTTTTGGTTAAAACTTCATTGGCTTCACCTTTAGGAATCAAAGGTCCATTAGTAATACCAATCCAAAACATTATATCTACTAACATTAAGTGAATGTATATATTGTCCATCCGATAAGCATTATTTTTGCATTTGAAAATTGGGGCTCTACTTTACACTCCCTTCAGGTCATCGTTGTCCATATTTTCAACTTTTCGAGTCGATTAGAACTTATCAAAAGACGAATTCAAAGGCCAATTGTCGGGCCAAAGTATGGGAATATAACAGTCGAGAAGAGGTTTGAATAGATCTCATTAAAGATTGACCGATTAAAAAAAAATATTTTATTTCAAAACAGGTTCAAAGTTTAAAAATATTTTGCATGGTGGAAGCATAATGCGTACATAGTATGATTTTTTAAGGAATAAAGACAGTACTCAATCGATATACAAAATTGAAAGTAGATGAAACACATAACCAAAGACAATCAATCAATAAATTGAATTTTAAACGTATTACACGAGTTGTGTAAATGCATAACTTCAATACAATAAGAATTCTAGAATTATTGTTTCTAGGTTTAATCAACAACAAGGATAAGTTGAAGTTCCATTCTAACAAAACCTACGCTTAAGAACAAAATTGTTACTAAGGCAATAAACTTATAACCACATGTGATTCTAAGAAAGCAATAAATCTAATCATACAATTATAATCAAAATTGAGAGAGAGAGAGAGAGAGAGAGAGAGAGAGAGAGAGAGAGAGAGAGAGAGAGAGAGAGAGAGAGAGAGAGAGAGAGAGAGAGAGAGAGAGAGAGAGAGAGAGAGAGAGAGAGTATGTCTGATGTATAGTGGGTCTGCAATTCATCCTTGTTATGCATACTCAAATCTTCAATGATTGCCCATTGAATTTTTTTCTTCCACTTTGATTTTGACAAATATTATAGAGTTATTTTGTACAATTACAATTCAAATCATGCTGAAAATAAAAATCTTCGATTTAAATCCTCGTTGACTTGTACAAATTATCTGACAATGAATCCTTACGAAATCTTTACTTAAATTCGACTTAAAATTTTCTTGCTCTAAGAATGATGCTTCGAGTCTCTGTTGTGCAGCAATATTTACTCGAACCTAGTAGTATCTTGAACATTGGTCTATTTAAAAATGAGAAAAATTCTAACTTTTTTTGTAGAGTTCCACACAACTCTACCAAATTAATTATAGAGAGAAAAACCTCCTTATTTTTCGTTGAATTTTTCAACCCCAACCAAAACCCCACTCACAAATTAGCAAACCCTTTAAATCCTCAAGAAATATTCAAAGGAAACGTTAATTACAAAGACAATACTCCTCACATGTCCCGCACCTTAAGACGAGAACTAGATTCAAACGATGATGGACAACGCAAGAGGTTGAAGATAAAAGATTTCATTTGAAAAACTCAAAACAAGATTAAAACTCTTCTGAAAGTCAAGAGACAAGTATGTTGTGAATTCGAAATTAAAAGTTGATATCTATGTTTTTCAACATTGTTAATGTGTTTTGAGAAAAATGAGTCATACATGTGTTAGAGATCTATCACAAAAATGAGAGAAAATGTTGTTTTATTCGAGTCATAAGCAGAGAGTGTGAGTCGAGTTGAGGAATCAAGTGATTTGAATCAAAAACCAAAAAATGTGAAAAACTAATCATATGATTTGAGTCATACTTTTTGTGATTCGAGACACGTGTCGTGAAAGATCATATTTGAATCATATTCACGTAACCAATTTCTTGTGAGGGCAAAGCCTCATATACTAGATACGGGTTTCGATGATGTCAAAACTTAGCCGCATGGAAGAAGAGATATTTGGCGTTATCACCATAATACATAAGCATATCCTATTTCTCATGTTTCATTTGCTTGCACAAAATATCTCTAGTACTGCACTGAGTGTTGTTAAAATATGCGTCATACGAGTTAAAACTCATGGGTTGTCATAGGTATCATCTAAGAGTGTCAAAAACATCAAAATTAGGCATTTTCTGAAATTACAGGTCTTTGAGTCGACCATACCTCTGCTCCGGTCGACTCATGGTAAGTGTCTCAAACTTGCATTTTCCTCGGGTTAGGTATGGTCGACCCATTGGTCGACGCATACTGTTAGCATTTGTATCTATCTAAAAATTCAGGCTTTGCATCGACGCATAGCCTTGTTCTGGTCGACGAATAGCCGCTTGTTTTGCACAATCTGTTTGCCTCGGGTTAGCTCAGGTCGACCCTGCACTCTGCATGGGTCGACCGCTCGCTGTTTCCTGCATAATTCTTGATTTGTCTATTAATTTTGAAAGGTGGTTTTATCAGTTATAACAGTTTTGTCTGGCATAAATATTCAGTTGCTATATTCATTTCATATCAATTGAATCAATTACAAAAACAAGAAAAGTGAAAGAGGCGTCAATTCAAGTTCTCATCATTTCCATCTTCTACATTTAATACCACAACAATCACACACAATAATCTTTGTTGTGCATTATGGGTTGTCTAAGGTGATAACGTTCGAAACCGTGATTGGGTAATCTGGTTCGGGTTGAGGAATTGACAGATTTTTCTTGAATAAAACCTCTAGGGTTTTGTCCTCCAAGATTCTCTAAATTTGGGGGGGTTTTGGACAAGTCTTCTCAACATATATTCGGTCGAGTGAAGGTGATCGAGGAGCGGTGGATTCCGTCGGTCTAGTAGCGGTAATCGGCGAATTGTGAAGGAGAAGTTCAGGTTTGACACGCGAGTGTTTGAGATCATTCGGGCTGGGGTTTGAAGACGGAAGGTTGTTCAAACATAGAGTTGTAATCGGAGGTTCATACACAAGTTGTCGAAAGACTTGATTCGAGTCTAATCAAGGGACAAGAGGATATAGCTTCTACAACAACAAAGGAGTTCGTTTGTTTGATTGCTATTTCATTCTTGTATATATGATTCTACAACAGGTTAAATTTATATTTTAAGAGCTCAATTTTATTGTTAGAATTGAGAGCAGACGTACTCCGAAGCGAGGACGGCGGGGGAACTGCCTCAACAAATCCTTGTGCCTTTTACCTTACGCTTTTAGATTTGCTTAATATTTGTGTGATTTTCGTACAAACAATTATATCAAAATTAGGATTGTTTTGAGTAAGTGCTGAACTGATTTTGACTCTAGTATAATTGTTGATTGTACAAGGAAACTAGAGCAACTCACTCAAAGCGGAACTCACTTGAAGTGCTCCGCACACCAAGTGTTTGATAAATTGTCTAAACCAAAATCCTTGTGTGTTATCCATTTATTTTGTTGGCATTATAAGACATTGGAACTAGTCATACCAAGTAGTGATCTAAATTAAATTGATAGTCTGACTAGCGTAGTGATTCTCATTACTCGTTATCCGAATTCCATCGGCTAAAACGCATATTTGATTTTCTAGTAATCGTACGTTATAGACGGTATTTTTCCACGGCCGCTTCCGCAAATTAAACAATTTTTAAAAACCAATTTTATTGGTAGCGCCGACTAATTTTTTAAATAAGGGACCTATTCAACCCCCCTTCTAAATTTGTGTCATCGTCTAACATTTCTAAAGACTACAATTTGTGTTTGATTTGGGTCAGACAATTTGTGATTTGAATCAAACTCTTGTGATTCGAGTCATAGATGTTTTGATTCAATCATAGCGTGAAGGTCGTTCCTAGACATTCTCTGGCTTTCTTTCGAGTCAAGCAAGTGTACGATTCGAATCACACTTCCAAAACTTTAATTTTTACAAAAATATAAACTGTTTTTTCCGAGTTCAAATTTATAATGACTTGAATCATTCTCAAATATGGTTCTTGATTCAAAAAATTCAATAAATTAACCAAAATCATATTACTTAGACTATAACAAAGAGTTTGATTTATGCATGTTTAAAAATGAATTAAGAATCCAACCCTGAGGTGCACAATATTAATAGGAGGCTCAATAACAATAAGAGCCAAACCAAAAGCTATATCACAAGCAACAAAATAAAACCCTTAAGAGCATGTGGAAACTTCATGTGCCACTGTTTCAAGCTCCTAAGTGACATGCAACGGCTATAAACGAAAGAATTGCGTCGTTATACTTCATAATACGGTGCTATTTCTAATTCTAATACAACAACTAATTTATAATTGTATAATCGTAGTGTGTCCTATGCAAGAGCGATGCGTTACTGTTCATATCGTTGCTGCCCAAGGAGCGTGGAGTTATTTAAATTAATTTTTTTGCCTGATTTTCCTATTTTCTATATTAAAATTTATCTACCCCAAACTTATACTATTAGGTCTTTCCTAGTCATTTTATTCTACCCTAATGACAATAAAACTAAAAATCCAATGAAAAGTTCTTTTATTATTTTAAATAGAAATAATATTCCATACGTTTGTACACACAAAACGAGAGAAATAATGTCTCATACATAAAAATAAAAATAAAGCAAAAAAAAAGTCTCATGAGTTTTTTCCTAAATTCCTAAAAGCACTTTTATTTTTTCAGAAATAAATACTCATACATAGGGTTTTAAACATTGTTATTAGTAGACCACATATATGAAATGGCCAAAATTTGGGTAGCTATCATATAGTACTTTGTTCATCACATTGTGTGATCGATGGAGTATAAAACTGATACATGCATCAAATGGATGATTAACCCATCTTCAATTTAATCACTTAAATAACTATTCTCGATTTCGAGTAGGTTCGCAGTACACAGAAACTCGACACTTGAGTATCCTCTAGAGAGAGTGGACACCAATTATGACTTATAGAATACAAGAATTTATACACTAAACACATTAATCACAAATGTGGAGTACTAAACAAGAATCAGTTGTTCCTACTTCAAATTTTAAACTCGATAATAAATAATTATTACCAAACTACAACAATTGCCGTCCTACATGATACCTAATCCACAAGAACATGACTAGAGCTATAAACCACTAAACACTGAAATTGAGTGTCATAAAATACATGAAAGATACACCATTTATCCAGAATTATGCTACCATAATGCCTCATCCACTCATTGTACAATGTAACAAGTTCTCCCATCATTCTCGATCCATTGATCGACGCTGTGGGAAATGATGACCTGCCCCGTCTGTATCAACAACAAAATAAACCAAAGTTTAAGTTAGACAACAATAACTTTTTCAACAATGATTCTGTTTTGTATTGAAAAGCACACTGGTATTTACAATCAAAGCTGCATCATGGCTATATTCCAATCACACCGAAGGAGAATATTTTGAATTGAAAATCACTTGATACACTTTGATACAACAAAAGTATTGAGACTCGTCAGATTTAGCTTTTGAAATTGTTTGAGTTGGGAAATTAAATTCTTAAAATTAACAAAATTCAAAATGATTACTGAAATTTAAAATTCTCAAAAACAAATTTATTTGGATCGATCAATGTAATCAGTCCATTGAATTCTCCTACACGACCTAGTGATCAATTATTTTCAAACTCAAGAATCATTCTGGAATTTTGTTATTTTAGGCAATAGACCTACCGTCCAACCCCAACAATTTCAAGAACTAAAGAAGTGATCACTCGCAAAAACAAGAAACAATGGAAGGTGAGAAGTGCAGCTCATTTACAATCCAACGACAACGACAACTGTCAGCAACTCCTAAAGCACGGTAGTTAGTTAGATGCTAGTTTGAAACAATCCACTTAAATAACAATGTGAGGAAAAACACCTTAAAAATGCAGACCATTTTCACTGTCGTTTTGAATTTTCATCTGCAGAGACTAAGGCCAGTTAGACAAATGTTAACAAGTTAGTTCTATACATATCAACATCTCTAACAGTCAACTAACCTATATATAGTCAGTGACAAATAGCCGCCGTCCCCAAAACACTATTCTGAAGTAACGGTATGGCCGCTATGCAGAAGTTTAGATCCCATACAAGCTATTTATTTTTATTTTTACTTTTGTGTGCATATCAGGAATAGAAGAATAGAGAGATAACATATCGATTTCAAAAAAGGTCACGGGACAGATAAAATCAAAGCTCAAATATTGAGGTGTTGATTGTGGTTGAGATTGAGATGGCGCCATAGCAAAAGCAGAACGAAAACAGATATCAAGAACAGACAATAGGCGCAGAAACAGAGCACAGATACTTAAACTTGAAAAGAACTGAGGCTGCAGAGATGAAGTCCCAGAAACAGAGTTGCACCTGAGCGCCATGCCTCATTCAGAGGCTGCAGGCGGTGTCTGCTAGGTACTGTCGCACTCGAGCAGTGAAAAAAATTGGATGAATAGGGTTCAATCATGTCAATCAATTTTGGTCTTTCAATGGAAACAAAAACCAAAAGTCTATAGAAGGCAACCATAAGTGAAGGGTATTTCAGGGTTTTTACTGCATTATCACTGTGGCAGCTGGTCCAGATGAAATTATCTGTGTTCTGGCCACATTATGTTTATGGTTTAAAAAAAATTAACCTAACCAATTTTTAAGATAGTATGTTATGCACAATTTTATAAGTATTTTATTCTTGCCACTATCTTTGGTGGTGGAGCAACCACTCGGCAATACGTAATACCACTGCAGCTGTTTTTGGGGTTGACTACTCCACACTGTATCAGTATCAATAGTAATTAATGTAACTAAGAAGACTAACTAACTAGTACAAGACAAAGCTCATGAGTATTGCGAAGTAATGAAAACCGAAAAATACCACTTTCACCATCAGAAAGATCGGCAAGTCTTGCAAGCGCATCAACGAGAGATTGCTCATGCTCCTGCATCAAATTATACACATAGATCAGACATATACACACCATTTTTTGCAAGAAAAGCAAATAGTTGATATCTTTTAGTATAGAAGGAATTGAAAATCATGCCCTAAGCCATTACCCTCAACACTTTCTTTGCTTTCTCAATTTCAAGAGGATCAGGATGATTTGCACTAAATACCCTCTCCACCTGTCAAATTCAACAGAAACTTAAATATGCAGAATATAAGATCAAAACATCTCAAAGAAAGTATAATTTAATCGAAGTTTGTTTTCAGCCACCTCCTGTATTAGTGTGTCTGTGTGAAGAATCTGAATATCATCAGGAGCCTTCTTTCCTGAGCCATTTTGTGATGACAAAAAATCTTTTCTAGATTGACCTTTAGGAACCCCTCTACCTCTTCCAACTCCTGGAACACTATCACGTCCAACAGACCTATTCATCCCATGACCAGACCCCCCAAAACCCCCACGATGATTAATTCCAGGATCCTCAGGTACCCACTGAATATCTTCGGGAGATATCTGCAGTTAAAATACTGCATCTGAATTAGCAAAAACAATATAATATTAACATAAGCTGAATAAATCAACAGCAACAGCAAGAGAATTCATTATTAAAACCATCTTCTAGATATTATTGAATAATCAAGATACAAGGAAAGAGCATTTCTTCCATATTAATAAAATCAAAGAACCAAATTTCAGGAACTAGATTGAAGTTTTTACCAAATTTCACTATGATTCTTATACAAATACTGATTTCTTCACTATGATTCTTAATATTAAAATGTGTAGATTAAAGTATAATTAGTGGGGTCCATAATTCATATATGTAAACTTGAGTAAAAACTTAAAATACTCTGCACTTGAGGCTACTGTCAGCATTCAGTATCAACCAAATCATGGTCTATGTCACTAAATGAAATTGTTGTAAAACTAAAGAATTAGCAGTTAATTAATCTTAGCAGTAGATTTCAGCCCTGAATAGGCACTGGAATTTTCAGTTTTGTCAAACACAGGAACTTTCAAAGCAGAATAATCAAAAGTGGCTGATTAGCTCTGGAGCAAGGCGGAGTAGAACTCCTCAAAAGCTGAATGGCTGTCACATGCTATTTCTGTATGGTGGCCACCACAGCATAGGACAGCGTGTGTCAAGCAGGTGAAAATATATTAGATTGTTAAAATAAGGAACTCCCTATGAAAGTTTAGAGTAGATGCAACCTTTCCTAATGAAAAGAAATCACAGCATAGGACAGAATAATCAAAGTTTAGAGTAGATGCAACCTTTTAGAACCAAGCTTCCCTCCCTATGAAAAGAAATCACTAAATTAACCTCACTAGATGCTAAAATGCACCTGACAGCCCTAAATTGGGCATTTTAAGTCTTTGTCCTATGGTGTGTTTGGATAAGTGGAAAGGGAAGAAACAAACAAATGAAATGGAATTGTAAGTTGGCTTTAAGAATAAGTTGGGCCCAATATATTAATCCTGATATTAGAGCCAATCAATTTGGGTCAGCCACCATATTATTCACGCACTAAACCCAATAGAGTTGGGTGTGATAGGGTATTGGGAAAAATTCAAGACCAACACTGAAAAAGAGATATGGTTTTGAACAAGCATAACAGCCTGTATTTTTGCAAATACCATCGCCACACTGAAGTGACCACAGCATAATCAATCGCTATTGATGACTCGGTTTTGAACAAGCATAACAGCCTGTATTTTACAAGGTCAAGCCTTTGTTTCAAAACCTATAGCAACTTTTCCCTTGGTTATTTAAGTCTTAAAGACAAAGATGGACTAGGCTTTATGTACCCAGTATCATTGGTAATGCTATAGCCCTTTTGGGGGTCACAAACTATTCAGAAGAAAAGAAAAGATACTTCTAGATAGTACATTTATACTTTAGATATGGCATGTATGACGTATCAACTAATCATAAATGCTAACAAATTTGGCAGGTTCTCGTATTTAATGTTTATAATAATGGAAAAATTGAGATAATTGGCAAAGCAATTAAATAAAATTGACCCCCTATCCCCCACCCCTTTCCCCGGTTATAATTGTAATATACGTAGTACATGCCCAAAGTGATAAAACTTCTTCGATACTAGAGTCTGTCAAACATATTCAATAACAAACTGTAGTAACATTATAACTATATTCTAAATCTAGATAATAACCTCACAAGTGCTTTTGTTGCAGTTTAACTTCTGCAAACCCAACTATCATTAAGGAATAAGGACCATTTTTGTATTGTTAAATACCATTTGATACCAAATATAACTTTGAAATAGTTATGATTGCAAACTCAATGAGTTAAAAGAAAACTATGCAAGGATGTCACTACATGAAACAGGATAATGCCTCAGATGTACCTCTGATAGTTTAACCCATTCCCATGTTTCATTTGTACTCCCCATGTCATACACCAGATTATGCCGGCCCTGAAAAGTTAGAGAATAAGTAAAAGTTTCAGCTAAATATTAGGGGAAAACAAATTACCAAATATTCCAGGGTTGTAAATACATCAATTGGATTGTAGTCAGAGATAACAGCTTCATAGAAGTTATTGTCGTCAGGCCATCTTGTCCTCACTCTCCTACCGATCATAGGACCAAAAGATCCACCCTCGGCGTGTTCACCCATGACAGCTCTATTAGGTACTTGATTCTGTACTTGATTCCTTCCACCTGGTCCTGAAGGAGGAAACTGCTTCGAAGATACACCAGGTAATACTGGACCCTGTAAATGAAAAATATATACACGTTAATGTTGCCAAATCCAAGCTTGCTGAATGAATACAAAAAATAAAACATAACAGGTCTAGACTACATATGTTCCCTACTCACAGATTTTTGCTTCTTTCCCTTAGATCCAGGAACAGATCCTCGTTTTGCTGCAGAAGACGATGGCTGATGAGATGCGGTCACCGTTTGTGGGTGAAATGGGGGAGAAGGCCCAGCAAAAGTGCGTGGCGGTACAGGTGGTGTAATCTTCTGCTTTTTGCGAGATGCAGAAACTGACGGACTGGGAATTGAGTCATGTAAAGCTTGACCAGTATTCATTACGCCAGACTGATGCCCACCTGTCTGTCTCCATTCCCTTTGTCATTATCCAACAAAGTATTGATTAGCAAAATATCAGCACACTGTTTCAAAAAAAATAGCAGACACGTGGAAACAAAAGACAATCTCATATCCAGAGCATAGATAGACCAACAAGAAACCTTATTTCATAATGTTATCAGACCTTATCCTCCGTATTGTGTCATCCGCATTAACCCGGCCTAAGAGTTCTCTGTGTTCCTCATTAGATAATCTCAGCTCTTTTCTCAGCTCTGTAATCAAACTTTCTTTCTCCTAAAGAAAATACACATCATGCAGCAGTCATTTAAACCTGATCACAAACATTAAAAACAATTAGGTTTGAAGAAATAAAATATACCCAAGTAATGGCATCAGCTTGAGCTTTAAAGGCTCTCAGAACTGAACTGTATGCTTCCTGCTCAAGTTGATGAATTTGGGTTTCCATATCAATTTCACTATACACCCTGGGGTATGGAATTGAACCAACGGCAGATCTTCCGTTCCCGGCAAGACGTCCTCCCCTGGGAATTCTATTTTGATGGGTTGGCGGAAGATCATCATCGGTTCCTGCAATTATCACAATCAAATCAAGGGATAACAAGTGAAGAAAATATCAGAGAGATTTTTCAAAACTGGTAAACAATTACTCTAAGAAATTTAAAACATATAACATTGCAACCAATACTTCAAGGCAAAAGGAGAAGTAACATTATTTCTACAGCATCGTGACAGCACAACCAACTCATGGAAAAACAAACAACTGGGTGGTATCAATTTGTTTGTTATGGAAATGGTACTTGAAATACCAACTTCTCACATCACCACATGCAAATAGTTACAAAGCAAGCAATCAAGTATTTGACCTATGAAAAACGGTATTCATAGTGTATCATTATCATTATGAACTGAAATTAAAAGCTAGGCAGAACTACAGTGCATAAAGATTTGCACTAAACCAGGATAAAGTTCTCAGGAAGCACTTATGAGGAAGAAAAGTATCAAAAGAATCTTGTAATAACTAAATCTTAAATAACAATAACTTCTTGTATAAATTGAAACTAGTGTCTGCACCTAAATTTTTCCAAAAGATCTCGCATCTTAATTCTCCATAAACATCTATAACCTCATAAAGATTTCTCCGCAAGAGAAGAAACATAAAATTAGATTCTACATCTCCATTTTTTCAAATGCTCTTTCATTTAATTCCTCTATAATCATCTATAAGGGCATATAAAGACTTTCTTTGTAAATTGTAAGTGAAGAAACATGAACTTATATTAACTAATAAGTAGTAGCTCACTAGCTCTCATACGGAATAAACTAATCTAAATTAGGTTACTTCGGAAGGATGAGTTTCCATAAAAATCCATTCCTAATCCCCTACCCTCCCCACCCCTAATTGTAAGGCCCTCCCAAACAATAGTACCCTTCCCCTCTAATTGTTGAATTTTAAGGTATCTATCCTTTGCTTTCCAAATTCAAAGTTACACTAAGTATTTTTTGTGGCAACTATACATTCACCCAATGAACTATTTTAAATTATGTTTGGTTTAGCTTTTGGAAGAGCCAAAAGCAATTCTAGAGGTGTAAAATTGATATCATAATCATTTTGAGGTGTTTGATTCTTCTAAAGTAGAATTGATTCTGCCTCTAGAATTGATTATAATTTAAGCTAGGATTTGTAGCTTTGAGTTTAAACGTGATTTTTACTTTGAAATCTACCGATCAACTTAATTTTGCATGAAGTTAACATAAATCACTTTACATTCAACTCACTTCTAACCAGAGTCAATTTTACAAAATCAATTCACTCAAAATCATTTTTTTCACCTCAGAACCAGCATACGCTTAAGGAAGAAAGATAACAAATGAGTAAGTGGAGCAATAAAAGGTAACCATACATTTAAAAGCTGATTACCAATCAAAGTATTACCTATTTCTTAATTTGTATCAAGTGTACAGGAATGAAGGAAGCAACAACAAGAAGCAAAAGATTAGACAATTTATTTATAAATAAATAAAAATAAAAATAAAAACCTAAGAAAAATTAAAATAAACTATATTGCAGAAGTAAGAGCTCATAACAAGCCAAAAACATGTTTAATCAACATCTAAACTAAACCATGCATGTTATCTTAGTTCAAATAACTGAATCAAATGCATATATAAACTCAGAATTGCCCATTAGAATTAAAACATAGAAGACTAAAAAGTAATAATAGAAACCCTAACCCTAAAAAAGGGGGGAAATTGCGAAATAGAACAAAAAGTAAGCAAGCTAACCACTACTGTCGTAGGGTTCGTAATCCATAGCCAGTTTGAGCGAACCAGATCGACGAGATTAGATTGGGTGAGGGAGGGTGCACCGAGAACAATTTACAACCTCGAATATAGAAGAAGAAAGAGAAGGATGAAGAAATGAACAAGATTTTGAGTTGATTTGTTGGGAAGAAGAAAGAAGAGTGTTTGTGGCGACGGAGAGAAGAGAATGGTGGATGAGTCAACTCGGATTTGAACTCGGAGTCGGACTCGGTGAGAAAAATGTTTCAGGGTTTCGTTCGACGACACAATTCAATTCAGTTTCGGTTCATAATTCGCTTTCAGTTCCGCTGTTTATTATTATTGTTATTTTATTTAAAAAAATAAACTTAAGTGTATATATACTTCATATAAGTGTTAAATAAGTTTTCTATCTTATTTTCCTTCTTAGTTTTTTTTTTAATTTCGGTAAGTTTTGGTTAATTAAATATGTTTGGTTTAAATTTTAGGAGGGGAGGAGCAAAATCCCTTCAAAACACATTTTTTGGTTCCCTCCGAATTGAAGGGATTTGGAGGAGAGGGGGGAGGAAATATGAGTTTTGATATTTAAAAATTATTATATTTAGTAAAATATTTTCAGTTTAATTGTATTATTTTAAAACTATTTGTTATCTTATGTGTTACTCCTTCTGTTTTTTTTATAAGTCGTTTTAGATTTTTACAGATACCGAGGAAGTTATTAACTTTTGCTAATTTTGTAAATATATTATAGGGTATTCCAATATTATCCTTTTTAAAAACACTCAAAATCTCTTGTTTCAAAATATACCAGATTAATCATTATGATTTGTCGATGGAATATCTAGATTGCATTTATTCTAATATATTCCATGAATAAAATATTAAATTAATTAAATTTATAGGTGTTTTTTTCTATCCTACACTAATTCCTTATTTTTCTCCCTCCCAAATTTTCTATCGCTCACCAAAAGATACGCTAAAGCACTCTGGCAGAAAAAATTAAGATTTTTTTTTGTTAAATTTTTCCCTCCAAATTCTTATGGCTCTTCATTAATTTTTTTTCATTGCCAATTTTTTTAAGGATTTTTTTGTTATGATAGAAAGAAGGATTAAAAAATGCACAATATATAAAACTTGAGAATTCACATTGAGGAGAGATATTTCTGAGTTTTAATTGTGAGTTAATATATTCTTAAGAGAGAGAAATTTTGAAAAAATCACAAACTAATATAGAGTTTTATGAGAGGAAGACTTTTTCTATAAAAAGTTGGACTAATGCATTGAAAAACAATATTCATAATGTCACTCTGCATTGGAATACAAGATTCACTTAATTATGAAAATTATAGAAAAAGAGATGAATTTGGGGTATTTTAGGAAGAAAAAAATTAATTATACATAGAAATTACAAAATGACTTATATTTTGGCACAATTTTTTTTCCATAACGACATATAATTAAAAACGGAGGGAGTACTGTTTTTTCTCGATTGTTTTCATCAACTTATTATAATTGTTCTCCACCTTCAAATTATTTTATAATTTTTATAATTAATATAAATCATAATCATTGTTTTTTTTTATAAAAAAAATTATGTTCCGTTATATTCGTTTTTTTCTTTTAATTTTGTTATGTACTCTATCATATTTTCTTTTATATCAAATTGTAAACCATATCATTTTATTTATTTTTGTTTATTTATTTTATTAAATATTTTGAACCATTTATATTTAGTAATAAGTTATTTTATATATTTGTTTTGTTATATGATTCATCACAATTTAAACGATGTTATTGGCATATAGTTTAATTTATGTTGGAAAGTTATAAGTCGAATCGATTGTACTCAATTTTTTAACTTTATGTGACAAATAAATATTTTTTTAATCACTCAATATTAGAAATTTTATTACCAACAAAAATACGCACTAATTTTTCACATTTTAATATCATATGACTTATATAAGATCATAAGGATAAAAATGTAAATTATTAATAAAACCCTTCTCCTCCCCTTCTGAACCAAACACATTTTTAATTAAAATCCCTCCCCTCCCCTCTCCTCCTCTCTTTTGAACCAAACACTTATTTGATTAAAAAATTCCTTCACCTCCTCTCCCCTCCCCTCCCCTTCATTAAAATCCCTCCCCTCCCCTCCCCCTCATTTGAACCAAACAGACCCTTAATTAAACATGGTTTTTCAATTAATTTTTAATTTGTTATAAAATTCATTTTTTTATTTTTTATTTTTAATTAATTAGTCTATATATAATGTCCTAAATAGCGATTAAGCGAGCTGATTTAACGAGACAAGCTTTAAACATATTATACTAATCGTTGGGAACCAAGGAGGGAGAAAAATTAATATATAGACTTGCTGAGGGAGGAGAAAGAAAGACAGAAGATTTGAATTAAGTGAAGTGTGTTAAAGATGAATAAGACAAAGTCTTGGTTCAAGAAAAGGATATAAAGGATAGGTTCAAGACGTATTTTTACAATTTATTAATGAATGATATGATATCTCTCTAGACTCTAGCAGATACGACATTAGAGAAGAGATCGAAACTATAATTATTACTGTTGGATTCATAAACAAGAGGTAAAAGAAGCGTTGAAAAGGATGAGTAACAGTGAGGCGATTGGGCCAAACAACATACCTATTAAAGTGTGAAAAGTTTTGGGAGATAGAGGTATTGATTGGTTCACCAAACTCTTGAATGAAATTATAAAATCAAAGCAAATGTTGGATGAATGGAGAAGAAACACTTTAGTTTCGAACTATAAGAATAAAATAGATATACAAAATTGTGCAAATTATAGGGAGTTAAGCTTATGAGTCATACCATGAAGTTATGAGAAAGAATGATTGAATGAAGACTAAGAAAATAGACTCAAGTCACTGAGAATCAATTTGGTTTTATGCTTGAAAGGTCGACCATGAAAGTGAAATATCTACTATGACAGGTGATGGAGCGGTATCGAATTGACCAACAAGACTTACACGTAATTTTTATTGACTAATTAGAGAAGGTGTATGATAAAGTGCCTAAAGAGATTTTATGGAAATGCTTAGAGAAGAAAGGGGTTATAATTGCATATATTTGAGTTATCCAAGATATTATGAGGGGGTATCAACTAGTGTGCTGATACAAGGTGGAAAGACGAACGATTTCCCCATTACAATAAGTTCGCACCAAGGTTCAATCCTAAGCTCCTACCTTTTTACTTTAATTTTGGATATACTCACAGAGCACATCCAAGAGTTAGCACTAAGATGCATGTTTTTTGCAGATGATATAGTCTTATGAAGAGAGACGAAGGAGGATTTAAACGAGGTTTGGAGACTTGGATGTGAGCTTTAGAAACGCATGGCTTTCGCCTAAGTGGAAGTAAGACGGAATATATGGAATGTAAGTTTAGCAAAAGGAAAAGAGTTTCTAACCTATAGATGAAGGTTGGAGATAATATCATCCCAACAGCCACACAGTTTAAATATCTTAGGTTTGTAATACAAAACGATGGAGAAATAAAGGAGGATGTAAACCATTAAATTCAAGTTGGGTGGTTGAAATGGAGGAGGGCTTCAGGTATTTTATGTGATATAAAGGTACCATTCAATTTAAAGGGAACGTTTTATCGGAATGTGGTAAGATATGTGATGAGGATTAACACAAGAATAAAGTAAGCATACTAGAGATGAGGATTTTGCGTTGAATATGTGGTATAAGATTAGAAATGACAATATTAAAGAGGGTGTTATGGTAGTATAGTAGAAAAATGGTAAAGAATGGACTTTGGTGGTTTGGACATGTATAGAAAATACCTTTAGATTTTATAGTAAGGAGAGTATATTAGATGGGGAGGAGTTAAATAGTTAGAAGTAGAGAAAGATCTAGGAAAAATATAATAGAAGTTATTAAGAAAGATCTTGAGCTTAACAATTTAGATAAAAGTATGATCATGGATAAAAAATTATGGTAGAAATTGATCCATGTAGCCGAACCCACCTAGTGAGACAAGGTTTGGTTGTTGTTGTTTGTTAAATATATTTTTAATTTTTATAAATACTTTTAATTTTGTGGGTGAAATTTAATATTATTGATAACAAGTTCTCTTATATCAAAAGATTTAGTCACTTAGGTGAGTAATCTTGTAAAAAAAATCTAAATTTTACTTTTAGTCTCTTTAAATTTTTTAGAAAGATTTAGCTTTATTTGTCCTGACATATTTTTGAGTTTATAGTTTATAAACTCATATGACAAAAAAAAACCTCTTTGATAATGATCTTTTCGTCACAAATTTATAGCTTATTTTATTAAGTTATAGCTTATTATTCATACGCTATTTCAAATACCATTTTAGCATATAGTTTATACCTTATCATTTTTCTTCCACTTTTATCTTTATTACTTTAACTAAAACTCATTTTTATCTTCTACAATTTATTTTAGGGTTAAATATGTTTGTGATCCTCTGAAATATAAATTTTATTTTTGGTCCCTCAAAATATTTTCTTCAAATAATTATCCTCCTAAAACTTTTCATTCACACTTTTGGTTTAATACTAAAGTTGTCGCTAATTCAGTCGTTAAGTAATCAATTGTTGCTAAAATTGTCGCTAATTCAGTCGTTAAGTTGTAAAAATCGTCGCTAAGTTGCAGGATGGATCAAAAGTGTGTATGTAAAATTTTATGAGAATCATTCTTTGAAGAAAATATTTTGAGGGATGATAAAATGTCACTTGTATTATTTAAATGAGATGTGTTATATTATTTAAACTGAGCTAGGTGTGAAAAGGCTAAAATTTCTTAACTTTTTTTTTAAACAAATCAAAATCTAATAAAAAGGCAAAAGAGTAAGAACAAAAAGGGGGACCAAACCAAAACTCCTTAAGAAGAGATTCTAAGCCTTTGAGTACCAAGCTTGTCTAACAAGAAGTCTTTTGCGACATCCCTATGAACAAAGTTTAACCAAGAAAAATATCTAGAATGAAAACTATTGTTAGCTAGTGTATCCAAGAAAAAGATCTTAAATTAATCTATGGAGTATCTCAAAGTATTGAATAAGAGGGAATGAGCACACAATACAAAGATACTGAAACACTAGATGAATGTGAATGTTACTTTTATAGATAGTGCTCAACCTTTATAAAACTTTGAAACTATGTTAGAACTTTTGTCGCTAACAAATTTTTAAAAGTTAAGAATTTGAATTGGAAACCCGATCCAATCTTTAAATCAAAATATGAGAATGTTTATGTTTTTTTAGAAAAAATCCAAGAAAGAAGAAATCACCGAAAAACTCAATGAGTTTGTTCAACTGTTAAAAGATGAAGGAATAAGCTCAAACCTATAATAATTTCGAGCAACTTCATCAAATAACTCTTTCTAAGAAGAAGAAGAAGAAGAAGAAGAAGAAGAATAGTTAACTCCAGTAGTCTCCTTTGAAAGAACAATCTCAGTGATTAAATGACCCTCGTAAGATTTTATTGGGTGTGAATATGGAAGTAGAAAAATGGTCTATAGGGGAAAGAATAGACCCAGATTTTAAAAATAAAATAAAAAAACAATCTTTTTTTTTTCAAAATCAGAGTATTTTCAAAATGAGTTGCGCGTGGAAGGTTTGAAGCGAAAATGAAAATTATACTATTGATTATGATCAAGCAAACACATAGTTCGTTTCACAAATATCCAAGATACAAACAATGAAACATTTGGTATGAGTTAAGTCAAGTTGTCTAGTCATAAGAAGTGTACACAATTGATTCTATGTGGATTACTAAATTCAATCCGTTTTCAAATTTATCAATCACAATACTAACTTGAGTAGTTGTCCAGTTCCAACAAAACCTAAGCTTTACGTAATTAATCGTAATAAACAACAAAACGATATAATACGATGGAATTGAAAAACCTAGCATGCAATCACTATGAATATAAATGCAAGAGTATAGTTAGAGAGATGACACTGAGATTAATAGTGCTTCGGTTGTCGTACCTCGAAAAATGAGAACTACCTCACGAAGTGTAATCGCATGCCCGCGGGAATGAATTAACCGAGTCGCCACCGATCTTTATTTATTCCCATAGAGGAAAAAGGAAAATATCAAATAAAACCCCTAAAAGAAAGGACAATGATATGGTTATCGCAACCAATATCTGGGTTTGGGAGTCGGTTACGCAAGGGGAAGGTATTAACACCCCCACACATATGTTGTACTCAAAGGGAACCATTTAGTTAGGGTTGAAAGAGTGTTAGCTTAAGGTTTGTTTCTAATCTTCTATTCATAGAATGGAAAAGGGAGAGAAACAATTATTATTAAGAGAGAGAGAGAGAGAGAGAGAGAGAGAGAGAGAGAGAGAGAGAGAACCTAAAGAGGTTTTATTTATTAGGATGCTCGCCAAGACTTCGCAGTCTTGTGCTTACGTATCCTTACAAGGATGGAATCAAAGCAATCGTAGTTCGGGTAAACTTTATTGGTTAATTTTAGCAAAAGCTAAATTGTATTAATCAACCTAAGAACTTTGTTTTACCCAAAAAAAAATGAGGAGCAAGCATTTTCACCACATTGAATGGATTTACAAATCTCATTCATGCCACTTATCTCAACTCAATGATTGTAGGCAAAACATTGCCATATTGTTTATTAAGACAACATACCTTTCATTTTGAAAAGAATCTTTGATCTTTTATTAGATGTTTTAGAGTTTTATTTAATAAAATACACTTGATGATAATCAAGGTTTCCTCATAACTATGAAAGTATTTCGATCTCTTAATAATAATCAAGGTATGTCCATGAAAATGGAGATTGAGTATTGTTTGGATATATTTTAATAATGATGAACATATGATGATGATCAACTGTTTAAAGAGTTTGTGCTAAAGTGTTAAACTCCAACATTCTTTTTAATTCGAGATTGCTTAAGAAAATTGTTTGTAGACCATGAACATTGATAGCGATCAATGGTTCAAAGACTTATGCTAAAATGATAAATTCCAACGTCTCTTGGTCCAAGTTATTTTAGCGATCAACGGTTCAAAGATTTATGCTAGAATTCTATATTCCAACAACCCTTTTATGTCAAGTTTATTTTACAAGAGTATGGATGTATTTTAAGGTATTTTAGTGATCCTTAAAGAAAGAAAGAAGTCTTGAGATGACACTTTGACAAAGGGCCAAAGTTTGAGAGGGAACTACAGTGAAAAAGAAAAGGGTTGAAAAGAAAAGGTAAGAGGTGACTCGCCAAGGATTAGGGTCCTTGTGCCTATTATTCTCATTAATAAATGAGAAATCAGAGCATCAGTAGTTCTAGGACTACGAAGTTTATTTGTTGTATCGAACAAATATTTAGGCCACGATCTAAGGGCAAAACATTAGCTTTTCTACTCTCGGCGGAGACTTAAGCATTTAGTTTACAGACGCATTAAAAAGAACTAAACGTCGTTCTTTTGAGAAAAAGTTTTAATCGCACGGCTGCGAGAAATTGAGTTTGAATGGTTGAGGTATATTAAGTGAATGACAAACATTTTATCAAATGTTCAAAGAGTTATACTAGAATGCTTGATTACAACGACCCCTATTCATTCAAATTGATAATGAAAATTGTTTATCAGACAACGAACACTTGATGATAATCAATTGCTCGAAGAGTTTTGCCAAGATGCTAGATCTTGATGGCTCTTATTCGTCCAAATTGATACTGAAAGTTATTTGATGGACAATGAACACTTGATGATAATAAATCGTTTGAATGGGTTATGCCAAGATGCTAGATCTTAACGACCCTGATTCGTCCAAGTTGAGATTAAGTATTTTGAATATGAAAGAGGAGAATGAACAACTACCTCAATGCGCGAGGCTCGGGACTGATCATTCGAGGGTTCTGCTAGAATACTTGATTATAACCGTCCTCTTCTTTCGTGTAAAAAAAAGTTTGATGGACGATGAGCTCTTGATGATAATCAATTACTCAAAGAGTTGTACCAAGATGTTAGATCTTGACGGCTCTTATTCGTCCAAGTTGATATTAGATATTTTAAGGAGCGAAAGAAAAGAATAACCAGATACCCTAAAGTGCGAGACTTGAGACCAATGGTTCGAGGTTTTTGTCAAAATGCTAGATTCCAACAATCCTCTTCTTTCGTGTTTACTTAAAAAAGTATTTTGATATTTGATTTGATTTTAAGAAAAATCACTTAGATGTTTGATCGAGGTTTAATTTATGTATATGCCTAATAATTTTGAAATTGAATTTGAAAGTGATTAGAAAATGAAATTGAATGTTGAAACCATGGAAGGACGGTGAAATTGAATTGAAATGTTATTGAATTTGAATGTGATTATTTACAATGTGAGAAGTATTAACATGAATAGAAATTACTTAATTTAATCAACTAAGCACATGAAAGTTGACTAATCAAATAAATTTCATTATCAAAATGCAAACAATTAGTTAAATCTAAAAATCAACTAATCATGTAAAATATGAACAACTAATTAACTACTAATTTATTAAATAAATAAAAAAGAAAAAAAAAAGAAGGAAACACAAGAGAGTAGAAAACACCCCTTAAATCTCTAAACTTCTCCAATTTATTTTTTAAAAAGTAATTAACTAAACAAAAACAAAAAAAAAAAGTTATCATATAATTAATAAATAAATAAAAAGTAAACAAAAAAATGTAAAGGTAAAAAACCAGGGGCACCTCCCTTGTGACATGTTTTTTTTTATAACAAGAATTTTTTTTAACAAAAACACCAACCATATTATGACACTTGTTGAGTCTAAAAGAAAATTAGAAGAAAAAAAAATACAAAACTAACAGAGATGATAAATCATCTCTCTAGTCTCTCTCAAAGTTGCACACACTTCAAATTCATCAATCAATATACTCCTTCTCTCTCATGCTCATTCTAAAACTTGCAGCAACAAGCACTTTATCCAATCAATATTCATTTCAAGCAAAGCAAAAATGAGAAATAATAGAAAGTGAAAACCAAGATAAATGAAAGTAATGAAAGAAAACTACTGATAATGACAACGAAAGCGAACAACACTTGGCGGATCGGATTGGTGAGACGACGGTTGGCGGTGGTTGAGTTTGCTGAACTCGGATTCGACGACGTCGAGTAGGCAGCGATTAGCTATTCCGGTGATGATATGGTTCGTGTGTTGCCTTGTTATTGTAAAAAGTGTGCTTGTAATGATGAAGAGTGAAGTATGTGTAAGTGGTGGTGTTTCAAGAAGAGAAGGTTATGGGGCTCTTCATGGTTTCATAAAGCTTGTTGTTTATGGTGTTGGTTGTGATGATTAATAGAAAGAGATTATGAAATTTGTTGATAAAGATTTTTCTTTGGTAAATGATGGCGTGAAGTTTATGTAGGAGGAAAGTTGGAAGATTTGTGTCATGAGATGAAGCTTATTGTGTTGTTGAAAGAAATGATTTTTGTGTAGAGAAGAAGTATGGAAGAAAGTGGAGTTTTGTTGTTTTATGGAAAGAATATTATGGAGAGTTTATATTATGCATGGTAGTGTGGCTTTGTGGTATGAGGAAAATTCATGGAGGTTTTTATGTTATGAGTGTTTTTTGAAGTAGGAGTGAGGTTGCTTTCTCTTGTGGTTCTCATGGTGGAGAGTTTTATTTTTTAAAATATGAAGTTGAAAGATGAAGAAAATATTAAGGTTGTTGTTGTAGAAGTAGGCTATGCATGTTAGAAAAGTGATAAAGTGTGAGGTTTTTTTTGTTGTGAAAATGTGAAAGAGAGGAACAACGTATGTGATGTAGCCAAAATTTCATGCAGGTTTCTTGTTTCTTAATATGGTGATGGAACGAGGGGTCCCTCTTTCTATAATAATATATTCTCTCTTTTTTTTTTTAAATAAAAAAAAGAGAATTTTTTTTTTTATAATAACTATATATATTAAAAATTATTTACCATTATAATCAATTTTTAAATTTTTTTTTCAAAGAGGCTATCTTTTCAACAGCAAGTCGCCAGATGGAATGACGAATGAGACCAAAAGGAAATTGGAAACCTGCAATTCGCCATATGAAATGGCGAATGAGACCAACCTAAAAGACTTTCGCCCATCAGAATGGCGAATGAGGCTATGTTGTTAGGGTTTCCTTTTCATCCATTTTCTTTTTGATATTTTGATTATTTTTTAATTTCATTTAATGTTTTAAATAATTAAAAACGAATTTTTTTATATTGTTAATTATTAATATTTTTTAAAACATAAATATTATTAATAAACTTAAAAAAATTAAATTTAAATATTTAAATTAATTTTTGAATTAATAAATTTAAAATAATTTGGTTTAATGTTAAAATTTATTTTTTAATTAAAAAACTTACAATAATTAGGTTTAAATAAAAATAATTTCAAATTAATTTAATAAATTTATGTTTAATAAACAATAAACTTAAACTGGTTTAATAAATTTAGGTTTAAATACAAAATAAAAATATAGTGTTGAGCAAATTTTGACTGTATAAATGTTGTAAGGTTATTTAAGTCATATCATATAGAGTACGTACTGTTTTTTTTTACTATAAATACGATCGCAAACACATGTATGTTTTCACAACATCATATTCCAAAAGACTAAAGTGTTAGTGCAGTTCGAGTTGAGTGGAGTCTAGAATGTCTGCATTTCTAAATCAACGTTCGTCGTCGTCATCAGCATCGGAGAAACCTTTTCCAACGTTCGATCTAATGAAAAGAAATGTCTTAGTTGTGTTTTCACCAACAAAGCCTCCGATGAAGGTGCTCCTATAGAATACGCAGACGTTGGAGCACTTGCACAGGGAACTGAACCGCTGGTTAGAAGGAGACATTGGTCCAGGAGAAAAGATTAGGAAAATCGAGAGGCTGGTCGAGGCGACCGGGAGAAACAGAGTTACTCGTGAATGGAGAAAAGTGGAAAATGATGCTGGTGTCCTTGTGATGATGTTGACACCCAAGAATATAAAGTTGATGGTCGTGATATCGTAGACGCTTTGGTGCAGTGTTCTGTTTTAAGTCTTTACGTTGTTGTTATGTTTGTTTAATTTATGTTGCCTTCGCGCAGTGTTCTGTTGTCATGTTGTTGTTGTGTCAGTTAACTATGGTTTTAATTGATTGAAACCTGGTATTATTTGAATGAAATTTGCTATTAATCTTATAAAAGTTGTTATTAATCAAATGGAATTTGATATTGATTTAATGGGACAAGATTAAATATGAAACTATGATCTGCTGCTTGATCCTACGTTAGAACATTTTGTTCGATTGTGTCTTGGTTGCCGACACGAACTACACAATCTCACCAGCTTGTCTGCGGTATCCATCTCAGTTCAAATGCGCGTGCTGTTAGGCCAACCCTTTTTCTGTCTGCGCATCAAGTCATTATGCCAAACAATTTCGCCTTCGTATTGAGGCCAATAGTCCTCCTTTGCCACCACTTGAAAGCTGCATGTTTAGACATTGCATAGACTAATGACTTGGGGAACTGCAGAAAGAAGGTTGGTTGGGTCCTGGCGCAATTTGGAACATGCTGCTATGACATGAGAGCACGGCATACGAAATGCTTGAAATTTTCCACAATCACACCAGCTCTTATCCAATTCAACACGGTAACATCCCCTAGGCCTTCCTTCGTTGTGATCCATAGACTCGACAACATCGAACCAACCAGTTGTACGGTCAAAGATTGTGACCACATGTATATTGGCTTTGGCAGCTTCCTCTTTCATGAATTTCATTGAAGTATCGCTATACAGCTGGCCCGATTGTAATACTGAACCCCACTTTGTACGTCTGCTATCAAAGAGTGATCCTAGCCTAAAATAGGTTGTGTAACACCCATTTTATTTATTTAGTCATTTTGGTGTTAATTTAATTATTTTATGTTGGTGTGCCCTTAGGTGGGGTGTGTTGGTATATGATTGGTGAGTACCCTTGATATGTAAGGATCATTGGTGGTGTGGAGATGATAATATAATAATTAATAGTAATATTGGTGGTATTATTATTATTATTATTCTTATTATTATTATGATTATTATTATTAGTATGAATATTATTATTGGTCGGTGTCCCTGATATGGGAGAATTATTGGTGGTGAATTGGTGTAGATATAATAATATAATAACTAATGGTAATATTGGTGGTGCTTTGGTGTGAATATGATAATATAATGAATAATAGTAATATTGGTGGGGGTATTATTATTATTATTATATTTATTATATTTATCATTATTATTATTATATTATTTTTATTAATATTATTATTATTATTGGTGTGATAATATTATTATTATTATAATTATAATCATTGTTGGGTGTATCACTATTATTATTATTATGTTGAATATTACTATAATATTATAATAGTATTATATTATATTATATTATTATTATTATAATGATTATTATAATTATTATTATTAGAATTATTATTGGGAATATTAGTGGTTGGAATAAGTAAAATAAGAGGTGGAAGGGTTATTGGGAAGTTAGAATGGAAATATGAAAAGTCACGATAGAAACCGTGAGGAAGGAAATATGAAGGGGTAGCAAGGAGATATTAGAAAAGTTGGAATGGAGAGGAAAGGGATTACCATAGGCGTGGGATATTGGTGTGATAATAATAATAATATTATTATTATTATTATTATTATTACTATTATTATTATTAGTGTTATTATTATTAAAAGTATTATTATGATTATTGGAGAGATAATAATATTATTATTATTGTTATTATTAATAGTATTATTATTATTAAGATTATTATTATTATTATTATCATTATTATTATTATTATTAGAATTATTAATATTATTATTATTATTTTGGTGAGATAATATTATTATTATTATTATTATTATTATTATTATTATTATTAATATGTGGTATTATTAATATTAGTAAGATTATATTAGTATATGAGGGGTTAGGAGAGTTACGATACATTTTAGAAAATTGAGAAAAAAGAGCGATAGAAAGAGAGAAGAGGAAAGAACGAGGAAAGTGAAAAAGAACGAAGGAAAAAGGGAACGAACAACGGAAGAGGAAGGAGAAGGCCAAGAGACCAATTCTAGGAGGAATTCTATCGATCGACCAATTGTCAAGGTAAGGGGGAGAAATTTGATTGGGAATGGTTTATACATGTATAGGGTAGAGGGGATTCCTTAACCCCGTAGGAATTTATCGTTATATAAAGTTTTATATTGGCATGCTATGATTATTGTTGATGTTGGGGGATTGATGAATGCTGATGATGCATTTTGGGGTATATATATATATATGGTGATGATAGTAACTGTAATGTTGAGCCATTTTGTTGGATTGTTGATGTTATTGTAGTATTGATCCATTTTGTTGGATTGTTGATGTTACTGTAGTGTTGATAGTAACTAGGAATATAAAGCTGATGAGATTATGTGTTGTTACCGTAGTGTTGGCAATGACCATGATTATAACTTTGGGAAAGTTATATGTTGTTTCCCTATAGTGTCGTTAATGACTATGGTTAGGACCTTGGTGAGATTCAGAGTGACTCTGAAGTGTCGGTAATGTACCGTAATGTCGGTTCTAGAGTAGAAATTATAGGATAATTGGTAAGTATAATATCTATTGGCATGTTTGTGATTGTGGATTGATGTTGATGAATTATTGATTTTGGTGTATAGGCTGAGGTGTTGGTTTAGGGAGGTTCTGAGTAACCTCAGAGACTTTTGGTGAGATGTCTGAATTGGTCTCGTGTGATCCTTCTAGCCTTGCTGTAGTGTGAAAATGATGAGTATGGGATATAACTTGTGTACTTGGTGATAGTACGCGTTTCCCTTAATATTGTTGGTGAGCAATTAGTTAATGTATATGTGTGTAGTGATCAGTAGGATCGTGTATCCCCGAGTGGGGGGGGGGGGGGACGTAGTTATATCCGGTGTGATAGTATGAATTCGTTTACTATCTGATTGATTTATATGGTGTTGGTGTAATATATCTATACATATGCATTGTTGTATGATGATATGATCAGGAGGATCGTGTGCACTTAGCGTGCCAGAATATAATAATTATGCATTGGTGTCTTGCATATCATGGTGTTTTGGTGGGATGAATCATGTCTCAGGAGGAGCGTAAGTGATTCATCCGTACTCCTTTGTGGAGAATGGTGGGGGATAGATCATGTCTCAGGAGGAGCGTAAGTGATCTATCCAGGTTCGATTGAATGAACCAATGAGTCGGTACCGCATGCATGGTGTTGAGTTGCATTTTGCATTATAATATGTTATATTGTAATTTGAACAGTAGGTTCGTTGTGTGGCGTTGTTGGGGTGAATATTGGTGTTGGTGTATTGTACTACCTTATTTACATGTACTACATTACCATTATATTTTTGATCATGATTTCTCACCCCTTTGTTGTTGTTGTGTCTGTACTTCTCCGGAAGTACAGATAATCCAGGTACTTAGATAGCTTGGATGGTGGTGTGCCAGTCGAGTCTAGGATGCTCTGATACGTAACACGGGATATGGGTGCTTTAATTGTTTTATGTCAAATTTGTTGTAATCCTGTGACGTATCACATTTTTAGTGAATTATAATAATAAAGATTTTTATGAAATTTGGCGGATGGCCGAGAATGTTGGAATAATGTTTTCCGCTGTAATATTTTTGAAAAGGATGAATAAAGTATTTTTATAAAAATTTGGTGATGTGATATCCCACTATTTTGGTGAAGAACTCTGATGTTTATTTATAATGTTTATATTTTATTTAATTTGGGAAGTGGGGTGTTACAATTGGTATCAGAGCAGGTCGGTCCGTCCGGCCAGTGTTGTTGAGTCGAGTTGAGTCTGTCCTTTAGGATGGAGTTGAATATCTTTTAACCTGGTGTTGTGGTTTAAATCCCTAGTATGCGGCATGTGTGTGAAAACACTGTCGGTACATGTTGTTGTCTAACTTCGTTGGCAGAAGAGGAATGATTCCAGTGGGGGAGAAGTTTGTATTTCTCCGGAATGCTACGGTGTGGTGGCTTAGTATGTTGAGGAATGCTATCATAGTTTGGTAAAGAGGGTTTGTACCCCATCATGATTTCGGCTGTCTATTAACAAATTGAGGAACTGATCACCCTTAATCTCTTGTTAATAGTGGGCAGGATTGTGTTGGATGGGATAGACGCGTCTTGCAAGCTTGGGTAGCGTAAACAGTGAATAGTCTCGAGTTAAGCTAAATGCTTAAGGGATTATTTTGAGGAATTTGGCGTAAGACGGTGTTGAAGTGTCTATTTTGACTGAAACTTCGAATGAGAAGGAAAGTGAGAAAAATTGGGATTTGTCAATTATTCGTGATTGCCGGAGGTTTCTAGATGAGGTAGGTGATTTACTATCAGAGTGTGAAGTAAAGCTCACACGTTGCCTTTGTTGTTGGAACGAGTCTGATATTAGTGACTCCATATGGTGTGTTTTCGTTGGGATTGGAGAAGTTGAAGAGTCAACTTGAAGATCTGCCGGAAGAGAAGTTCTTTCGTTTGAGTGTATTACCGTAAGGTGCGCCAATTTTGTTGGTTAAACAGACAGAGGGTTTTGTGAAGCCTTGGGTGAACTATAAATAAGTGGACAAGGTGACTATCAAGGATAGGTGTTCGCTTCCAAGAACTAATGAGTTGATGGAGCAAATGATCGAAGGATGTGATTTCTGTAGTCGTGAGATCTTGAGTAGAGTTGTTGTGGTTGTGGTATCAAAGATCGATGGTTGTATCACAACGGGAGGCCCCAAGACCTACTGTTGAGATTAGAAGTAATCGGGCTTTAAAATATTCAAAAGATTGAAAGTGTGTTGGATGGCCTCCTAAGTATAAAATCGTTGTTGTACGTCGAATTCCGGGATCGCAGCTTTTTACGGAATCGAAATCGGACACTCGGAAGTCGGGTAACGGTCGAAAAGAGGATTTTGGGACTGTCATGTTCGCCTGGCGAGCATACTGGCGAACGTTCGCTGCGGTGTTCGCCTGGCGAAGGGGTCCTGGGCAGAAAATGTTATTCTGGTGTTTTTGCCGTAACGGGAGAACCGTAACTCGGAATGACGCGCGATCCGAAGCATTGGAAAGCTATTGAAATTATCTATGAGATGGTGAAGTATTGACATGGATTTAAGCTATTTATTGATGAAGTGTGTTTGAATGTTGTGGTAAGGACGGGCGGTACGGTACGTGTTCCCGCCATAACTCACAACTTGTTTGTCCATTTGGAATGGGATCTTCTTTAATTATTTATATAAGGCGTTGGTTGTGATAATAAATGATATTTTAAGGTATTCGAAGAGTATAGAGGATTATGTTGAGCATAAGGAACTGGAGTTATCAGTGTTGGAAAAAGAGCGGTGATATACTTCCGTAAGGAAAGTTCTGCCGAATCCGATAAAACTAATTGTGGTGTTTGTGATGCTTGTTGATATAATTAGGGGATTTACTAAAGACAACTTCAGCGAGTTTCAATTATGCAAAAGGCAACTTGAAGTATATAAGAGAAATCATCCGACCAGTGATTTAGAGTTGGTTACTATTGTGGTTGTACCGGAACCGGAGGCTTCGAAAGTTCAGACTGAGATCGGAGATGTTTGGTGATCTTAAGAGTTTAAGGTGTTTGTTTAATTTGATTAAGACGAATGTGAGGCATAGGAAATAATTGGGACTTCGGAAGGAGTACGGCTTCGAGTTGAATTACCATTCGGGTAAAGTGCATGTGGTAGATGATGCGGTGAGTTGGAAATGTCTGCGTATACCGAAGTTGACGGTGAGAAGAGTTAGAACTGACTGAGCAATTTTATAATATGAGTTTGGTGGGCGAATAAACCTCTTATGGAGTTAAGCGTTTATTGTTAGACCTGACGAGTGGTATGCTTGAGTTGGTGAATTAGTTGAATTTGATAAATTAGAGCCGAAGAGTGGATTGTCGGGTTTGTGGAAATAATACCACGAGGTGTTATGGTAGAGTATGTGTACCAGATTTTGTTGAGGGGAGTAGAAGTACTCGTGAAGAAATACATTAGGGTAGATGGAGTACCCATCCCGGTGCTATGAAGAAGTAACCGAATTTGAGTAGATTTTTTTTTGGTGACCATAGATGAGGAGAGCAGCGGTTGAGGTTGAATATGCTGGTTAGAATAACCGAAATTCGAAGAGTGAACATCAGAGACTATTGAGTCTGATGCAGCCTTTGAATATTCTAGAGTGGGAATCAGGTAGTATTTTTGCGGAGTTGGTGTTGAGATTTCCAAATAATTGGGAAGATATAATTTTAATTTGGGTTGTTGCGAGTGGATTAACTATTCCGTGTTGAGGATATATGAGATGCATATTGAGTAAGTGGTGAAGTTAGATGAGATACTGACAAATATTATGTCAGATGGGAATTGAGGTTTATATTGAGATTTTGGAGGGGCTTACAGGAAACTTCGGGTACTAAGTTGAAGTTGAGTTCGACTTACCATCCGCAAACTGATGGTAAGTCATAGAGGATTATTGAGTCTGTAGAGAATTGGTGAGAGCGTGGGTGTTGGATCAAGGTGGATCGTGGGATGATTAACTACCGTTGATTGAATTACCTATAATAACGGTTACCATCCTAGTGTCGGAATGACACTATATGTGACTTGGTGAGGTAGGGGGTATAGGAATCTACTGTGTTGGAATGGGTCGAGTGAGAGTGTTGTGCTCAGACCTGAAAATTATGTTGGAGATGGCTGAGAAGATCAAGAGGATCCAAGGAAAAATGTGTTTTGAGAGTCACGCCGGTGACTGATGTTGGTCGAACTTCGAAGTCTTAGAAGTTCGCACCATGTTCTGTGGTTTGTATCAGAGTGGCGCAGCGGAGGCATGGGAGGAGTAACATGTTAGACTATTTTTCCGTTGCCGTCGTGAATTGGCATGACGTGTTTCGTGTGTCTTGTTGAGAAAGTACATTGAATCAGGTGGATGATGTACTAGTGGAAAATAATTTGAGTGTTGAGGCATTGCTGGTTCGTTTTGACGAACGGAAGTCAACTCCGAGGGGAGGAGACATCTTTGGTGGAAATGGTTTGGGGAAGTGCTGCAAAGGCAGTGCGACCTGGGAATTGGGATGAAGGATGCGGGAAGCGTATCCGGAATTGTTCCATCAGGCAATTTTCGAGGACGAAAATAATTAAAGTGGGGGAGAGTTGTAACACCCATTTTATTTATTTAGTCATTTTGGTGTTAATTTAATTATTTTATGTTGGTGTGCCCTTAGGTGGGGTGTGTTGGTATATGATTGGTGAGTACCCTTGATATGTAAGGATCATTGGTGGTGTGGAGATGATAATATAATAATTAATAGTAATATTGGTGGTATTATTATTATTATTATTCTTATTATTATTATTATGATTATTATTATTAGTATGAATATTATTATTGGTCGGTGTCCCTGATATGGGAGAATTATTGGTGGTGAATTGGTGTAGATATAATAATATAATAACTAATGGTAATATTGGTGGTGCTTTGGTGTGAATATGATAATATAATGAATAATAGTAATATTGGTGGGGGTATTATTATTATTATTATATTTATTATATTTATCATTATTATTATTATATTATTTTTATTAATATTATTATTATTATTGGTGTGATAATATTATTATTATTATAATTATAATCATTGTTGGGTGTATCACTATTATTATTATTATGTTGAATATTACTATAATATTATAATAGTATTATATTATATTATATTATTATTATTATAATGATTATTATAATTATTATTATTAGAATTATTATTGAGAATATTAGTGGTTGGAATAAGTAAAATAAGAGGTGGAAGGGTTATTGGGAAGTTAGAATGGAAATATGAAAAGTCACGATAGAAACCGTGAGGAAGGAAATATGAAGGGGTAGCAAGGAGATATTAGAAAAGTTGGAATGGAGAGGAAAGGGATTACCATAGGCGTGGGATATTGGTGTGATAATAATAATAATATTATTATTATTATTATTATTATTACTATTATTATTATTAGTGTTATTATTATTATTATTATTAAAAGTATTATTATGATTATTGGAGAGATAATAATATTATTATTATTGTTATTATTAATAGTATTATTATTATTAAGATTATTATTATTATTATTATCATTATTATTATTATTATTAGAATTATTAATATTATTATTATTATTATTTTGGTGAGATAATATTATTATTATTATTATTATTATTATTATTATTATTATTATTATTATTATTATTATTATTATTATTATTATTATTATTAATATGTGGTATTATTAATATTAGTAAGATTATATTAGTATATGAGGGGTTAGGAGAGTTACGATACATTTTAGAAAATTGAGAAAAAAGAGCGATAGAAAGAGAGAAGAGGAAAGTGAAAAAGAACGAAGGAAAAAGGGAACGAACAACGGAAGAGGAAGGAGAAGGCCAAGAGACCAATTCTAGGAGGAATTCTATCGATCGACCAATTGTCAAGGTAAGGGGGGAGAAATTTGATTGGGAATGGTTTATACATGTATAGGGTAGAGGGGATTCCTTAACCCCGTAGGAATTTATCGTTATATAAAGTTTTATATTGGCATGCTATGATTATTGTTGATGTTGGGGGATTGATGAATGTTGATGATGCATTTTGGGGTATATATATATATGGTGATGATAGTAACTGTAATGTTGAGCCATTTTGTTGGATTGTTGATGTTATTGTAGTATTGATCCATTTTGTTGGATTGTTGATGTTACTGTAGTGTTGATAGTAACTAGGAATATAAAGCTGATGAGATTATGTGTTGTTACCGTAGTGTTGGCAATGACCATGATTATAACTTTGGGAAAGTTATATGTTGTTTCCCTATAGTGTCGTTAATGACTATGGTTAGGACCTTGGTGAGATTCAGAGTGACTCTAAAGTGTCGGTAATGTACCGTAATGTCGGTTCTAGAGTAGAAATTATAGGATAATTGGTAAGTATAATATCTATTGGCATGTTTGTGATTGTGGATTGATGTTGATGAATTATTGATTTTGGTGTATAGGCTGAGGTGTTGGTTTAGGGAGGTTCTGAGTAACCTCAGAGACTTTTGGTGAGATGTCTGAATTGGTCTCGTGTGATCCTTCTAGCCTTGCTGTAGTGTGAAAATGATGAGTATGGGATATAACTTGTGTACTTGGTGATAGTACGCGTTTCCCTTAATATTGTTGGTGAGCAATTAGTTAATGTATATGTGTGTAGTGATCAGTAGGATCGTGTATCCCCGAGTGGGGGGGGGGGGGGGGACGTAGTTATATCCGGTGTGATAGTATGAATTCGTTTACTATCTGATTGATTTATATGGTGTTGGTGTAATATATCTATACATATGCATTGTTGTATGATGATATGATCAGGAGGATCGTGTGCACTTAGCGTGCCAGAATATAATAATTATGCATTGGTGTCTTGCATATCATGGTGTTTTGGTGGGATGAATCATGTCTCAGGAGGAGCGTAAGTGATTCATCCGTACTCCTTTGTGGAGAATGGTGGGGGATAGATCATGTCTCAGGAGGAGCGTAAGTGATCTATCCAGGTTCGATTGAATGAACCAATGAGTCGGTACCGCATGCATGGTGTTGAGTTGCATTTTGCATTATAATATGTTATATTGTAATTTGAACAGTAGGTTCGTTGTGTGGCGTTGTTGGGGTGAATATTGGTGTTGGTGTATTGTACTACCTTATTTACATGTACTACATTACCATTATATTTTTGATCATGATTTCTCACCCCTTTGTTGTTGTTGTGTCTGTACTTCTCCGGAAGTACAGATAATCCAGGTACTTAGATAGCTTGGATGGTGGTGTGTCAGTCGAGTCTAGGATGCTCTGATACGTAACACGGGATATGAGTGCTTTAATTGTTTTATGTCAAATTTGTTGTAATCCTGTGACGTATCACATTTTTAGTGAATTATAATAATAAAGATTTTTATGAAATCTGGCGGATGGCCGAGAATGTTGGAATAATGTTTTCCGCTGTAATATTTTTGAAAAGGATGAATAAAGTATTTTTATAAAAATTTGGTGATGTGATATCCCACTATTTTGGTGAAGAACTCTGATGTTTATTTATAATGTTTATATTTTATTTAATTTGGGAAGTGGGGTGTTACAGGTTGCCTTTACCAAGGCAGTTATTGGGAGGTTTCAGATTCCCTTGAAAACAGAATTCATTGACTCGACGAGGTTAGTTGTCATGTGGCCCCATCGCACCCCATTGTCGTATGCCCGCGTCCATTTCTCCCTATCAACGCTATCAATCCATCTTAATGCGTCCGCGTTGTTCAATCTGATCTCGTCCCGGTAGTATCTGAATGTGGGTTCAGTTAGTGCATATCCCGCGTTCACAACCTTCTTTCGCAGCATCTTGTCCTTGATTTCCCACACGAAATTTTGGGCAATATGCCTTATGCAATAGACGTGGGTCGAGGGAGGATCCTGCCAACCGTTGTCATGGTTTTTGTATGCACTCTCGATGGGTGGGTGTCGATTGGAGATCAAACATAAGTTAGGTTGTGGAGACACGTAAGAGCGGAGGTTTTTTAAGAAAAAACTCTAACCCCCAACAGTCTCCCATTCTACTATGGCGAAGGCTATTGGAAAAATATTGTTGTTCCTGTCCTGTGCCACAGCCATGAGAAGTGTGCCCTTATATTTCCCGTATAACCATGTTCCGTCAATTTGAATTATAGGTTTACAAAATGTAAACCCTTTGATGCATGGTTCTAACGCCCAAGAGACTCTGTGAAAAATTCCATTTCCACCGACACAAGTCTCGTCTGGTGTACAAGCAGGCATCGTCTCCAATATTGCAACAGTTCCTGGAGAGTAGTGTTTAAGGGCCACCAGGAATTTAGGAAGTTCCTTGTACAACTCCTCCCAATTTCCAAACACCCTTTCAACCGCTTTAGTCCTGACAATCCAGGCTTTTCGGTACGAAGGAGTGTATTTGTACCTTTGTACCATATGTGCAATTATGGTACTCACCTTCAAAGACGGGTTGTCGTTAACAACTGACAGAATCTCATCGCAAATCAATTTAGAGCTGAGTTTGTGATGGTCTTGCATCAGATTCGAGATTATACAACTGTGGGACGGACCCATTGACCCTATCTTCCAGGAATCGCTTATCTTCCTGAAAGATGCTGTTAATCGGAACGTGCACTCCTCGTTACGACAATAGATCGTATACCACGTAGGATTTATCCGATCGACTCTGTAGTCGGCTGACAACTCCATGTGAAAATGTTTGATAGCCCGAACACAATCTTCTTTCGTACGAAACTCGTCACCCTCTTTTAGTTGCCCCTCCGTTGTGTAGTTGGGGTTGTAGAAAACATCCCTCGAGGGTTCATCCTCACCTAAGGCGATAGTAGTCATGTGTTAAGGTGGACAATAGACATTGACAGGTTGAACTTCATCCTCCGGATTGTTCACCATCTCGTCAATAGTGACTTCTGTTGCTTCTTCTTCTCCGTCAACGACATTGACTTCAGGGTGTTCATCTTCCTCATCGCAAAAAACTTGAGACGAATCAAGTTGTTGAGACAGTTGTTGTTGTTGTAACGTAACATATAACACGATATCTGAGAACCCAGAATACTCGTGACTGCGGAACATGTTACGCACATCTTCATCATCTCGCACCTTTAAAGGGAAAAATTTGCATGAATCAGGTCCGCCAAAAAATACTGGGTTTTTGTATATTATTTGCCCAACTGGACCACATTGCAGTTTTTTTTTTCTATTCTTGCTTTCAGGTGTAAAAAATTAGACCTTCTGTCAATTAAAAATTTTGTAAGATCCGTGTTTCTGAAATTGTATCCCGACACTTCACATTCGAAAAATTCACCGTTCAGATGAGCAGAAATCATATATTGTGGTGTTTGAGACATAGTGAAAATTGTGGTGTTTGAGTGTTTGAATGCTCGAGTGTTTGAGTGTTGGAGTGTTTGAGTGTTTGCGTGTTTGAGGGTCTGAGTGTTGGAGTGTTTGAGTGTTTGCGTGTTTGAGGGGCTGCGTGTTTAATGTGTTTGATTGTTTGAGTTTAAAGAGTTTAAAGGCTTTATAAAATGGGCTAAGTGTTTGATTGTTTAAAAACTTTAAAGATTTTTTACATGTATCAGTAAATGAATGTGTAATTTTCACATGTGACCCTGCGAATCAATGACCATGCATGCAGGACACTTGTCACGCATGCTCCACAATCAATGACATGCATCAGGACTTGAACAGGACGCTTGATAAGACGTGACAATGCAAAGTTCTGCTTTCACGTGTGATACCGCATCAGGAATCTCTGCCTTTCACTTGTCACGCAGGCTCCACAATCAATGACATGCATCAGGACTTGAACAGGACACTTGATAAGACTTGACAATGCAAAGTTCTGATTTCACATGTGATACCGCATCAGGAATCTCTGCCTTTCACTTGTCATGCATGCTCCACAATCAATGACATGCATCAGGACTTGAACAGGACACTTGATAAGACTTGACAATGCAAAGTTCTGATTTCACATGTGATACCACATCAGGAATCTCTGCCTTTCACTTGTCACGCATGCTTCACAATCAATGACATGCATCAGGACTTGAACATGACACTTAATAAAAAAATCAACCCTAAAAAATCAACGACGGAAAAATGTGAAACACAAAGCCTTGATATGCAATCAATGACATGCAGACTGTTTGATTAAACGAGACAATGAAGGAATCTCCTTTTCACATGTGATCCTGCATGCCTACATTGAGCATGCAGACCTACGAGACTCTCTTTCTGTATGCATCAGGACTTGATAAGACGGGACACTGCATCCATCATGCTTGATTAGACGAGACACTGCAAAATAAAGACTCTGCATCCAACATGCATTTACGCAACACATGCAAACACTCAAACTAGTCCAACATGCATTTACACAACACATGCTTCAAGCCACCTGTGAAGCATGCATTTACAACATATCCACTTGTTGAATATAAATATAGGGTCTTTACCCATCAAATTCTACTGATCGGGAAAATAGTAAGTGTACTATTTTTACCGATTGTAGTAATAAGGGAAGAGTCCCAAGTATCGATCTCGAGGACTGCGTGGTAATTAACGGGATTTTTAGGATTCAAAGGAACAAAAAGTCTAGTAGGTTGTTTGGTATCAGAGTAACACAACAAGTAAATAAAGACTTATAGGTTAATCTAAGAACGATGTTAGGGGAGTAGACACGATGCGAGTAAATACCATGTAGGATTATCCTGAGATAGTAGTTATTAACCTTAATTCATCAGTTCTCAAAGTGAGATTTCCTTAATTCCTTAATAGAAACCCTTTGATGAGTTTCATGTACACTAATTCCTCAGTGTCCATGAAAAGCATCAAGCAATAGTTCTGACAATAAAATACGTGATACGGGATATCCCCATTCCTAAGCAATATCTACCGTGATATTATTTTGCAAAAGTGTTAGGTTGACTTTTCAGACCAAAACCTAATCATGAATCGAATTCTACTTTCCAATATGAATCCGCATTAAGATTGTTGCAAAATAAAATATATATAAGGTGAATAACACAATTCTCATAGAATAATCAAACAAATGTCATTACATCGCAACTTAGGACCACCCCCTAACAACTGAGGGTTTAGCTGCTCATGTTCATTGTAAACATAAATGCAATTAGAAATGAAAAGGAGAAGATCATTACAATTCAAGTTGGTTCACTTGGATCATCAATTGCTTCCGCTTTTGATCGATCCTTTGTTCTCCAAAAAAACTCTCTCCTCAGTTGTCAATCCTAATCTTAATTCAAAAGTGTCTGCTTCTTTCTAAAAAGTGGCTCTTATATCTAAATTCAAATTACATCGCGAAATGTCTCAAATGCCCTTCGAAATAGGTCTGACAGCATAAAAAACAGAAAAACAACAATTTCACTATCAGTGGCCATGACACGGGCCGTGTTGTGCAACACGGGTGGCCGTGTCAGGCTGCTGAATCCACAGGGCGCATTTTCTTCTACAGGGGCTACAACACGGGCCGTGTTGTGTGACACGGGCACCCGTGTTGTACTTCTGTTCTCCATTTTTCTCTGCTTCTCTTGCCCGTGTCTTGCAACCGTGTCCTCCATGACACGGGCCGTGTTGTGCAACACGGGTACCCGTGTTGTGCCTCTGAATTCCATTTTTCAACTTTTCTTTGCCTCCAAAAATGGTGCGACTGTCATGCTATCAATTCCTGCTAAAAACACACTAAAAGAAACCGAATCAAACGCACCAGCGGAAAAAGTAATACAAACTTCAAAATAAGACTTGAATAAAAACAACTACGAGTAACTCAGATAACAAAAACTAAAGCTTCGAAAACAGATAAAAATGGTACGAAATTAACAACAAACAGCGTTTGAAAACACAAGTGAAATCCACCAATCAAACTCCCCCGAACTTGAACTTTTGCTTGTCCTCAAGCAAAAAGCTCGCCAAACCGAACTTACAATATCTTTTTTTCATAACGGAACCGTCCATTGAATTGTGAGTTACGGTAATGATACTCATACTTGAACTTCTCGTTCCAAGTCCCACTAGGATTAATCTCGGCTTTTCCCTCAAAACAGGTAACATACAAACACTAGACTGCGGTAAACCACATACCTCAGTCTCCCTATTGGTAACCTCTCCGACTATGCTTTGTACTTAAGTCTTCTTTTTTTTTTCTTCCGATTTTCATCCCTTTCATTCGGACAATCACTATAACGGCTTTTATGATTTTTCCTCGCGTGCACAAGATTGATCAACGACATTTTTTTTCTTTTTCTGGCACTGTTATTATTTTTGAATGGCTTTCAGGTTCGACAGCCGTTGGGTTGAATAACCGGGTGAGGGTTACCCAACTTAGAAGGATTAGTCGTCTAATTGTCCTTTTTTTGTTTGTTTTTTCTGTGCCTTCGCTCAATATTTTTCGTTAACCTTGCACACACGATTCTTATTGATTAAACCTGATTGTCAAAATAAACTACTCAGGGGTACTTCTCAGATCAAAGCACTATGGTACAAATCTACACGTCGAACTCGTTCCTATTCGGGAAACCCAGGGTGTCTGCCTTTTACCTATCTCTCAAGATTGTTCTAATTTCATCCTCACGGTTCTTTTTCTGAGTATTCTATATACTTTCTCATCACCTCACTCACAGATATCTCCACCAAACAGTTCCCCAAACCAACAATGTTATTAATTTTATTAGCTCAATGTCAGGGGGTTTTCACTGTGGAATTGCTATCATGCTTTCAAATGAACACTTAAAAATAAATAACCAAATAAAGAAAACAGAAACAAAAACACACAAATAACATAAAAACACAAATAAAATACCCCCACACTAGGATTCAACAGTGTCCCCACTGTTGGAACACCAGTAGCAGGGGACTTACAGAGTTCATGGTTGCGGAGGTTGGTCGCGCAACATCATCTGCCGCATCCATTCGTGCATTTCACCGATCAACCTGCCTTGGCGGATTTGTTTGTTTCCTTACCTTGTCTGCTCATCGCCTTGCCTTGTCTGCTCACTTCGGAGATGACACATCTCACTCTCCATCCATTCCCATTCTTTTTTAGACAAGCTCCAAGAGCCGGAGCCGGAGCCGGACTCCTGATGGGGTGAGACTCGAGTAGTCGGTATAGGCGTTTCTTCTACCTGATCTCCTTCATCCTCAAAGAATTTTGTACCTGTACCATCATAAAATTGGTCTTCTTCATCCTTGAGCAGTTAGGGTGGCTAGATCTATCTTTGTCTTACCTGCAACAATGGTTTCCTCCCTCAGGAGAGGATCGTGGCCAAAGTGATTGGCGATTTGAGTGATCATACCGCCTACACTGATTTCGCCGGAAGGTGCATTCGCAACCCTCTTCAGATGGTCAGCTGCAAAGGCAGCCACATTGATGAGCTCTTTATTTGCCATGCCATACATGAAGTACAACTCCCTCTGAGTTGCCACTCCTGTGCTGTCACCCCTGCCGAATAGTGTATAGGCCAGCCCTTTTTGAGCGTACCTGAAACACGGGTTATGAATACACGAGGCTTTTGCCGCCTTAGCGACATAATCAGCTCTGCCTGTGATGGCCCTCCAGAAGTCCCCTGCACTAAAATTTCCCGGAGGGGCTCCAGGTCCAAAATTGGGGAGCTTCATAATATCTCCCAATTCGGCTATTGTCAGGCTATGGTCAGTATCAAATAGGCGAAATCTAAGTGTGCCATAGTATTCCTCTTCCACACCTGTCCACCTGTGCTTCAACTGAAATTCTAAAGTACTCAAGAATTCAACAGTTATGCGCTCATAAGTCGGCGCTTCCAATTGCATAAATTCTAGCATACCCAGAGTGTAAAACATCCTATGGACTTCTACTCTCAGCCATAGACTATCAAGCATAGTGTTACAGATATACCTTGTTGGGGTGAGCTTACGCTTGATGATGTTGGAGTATTTCTTCTGATGATTCGGGTCTTCAAAGAGTATGCCGTGAGGATTCGCCATTCGGTGTGCTCTCTTTCTGGGGCGCGAAGTTTCCGCCACGGCTTTTCCGGTGTCTCTACGAGGCGGCATTGTTTATCCTGCAAAACACAAACAACACAGACAATTCGAAAAAATTCGAAATCACTGTTAGAGAAAAACACAACCGTAGAAATGAGCACAAGGATGAGGGGAACGCTTTTTGTGAAGGGCGGAAGTGCTTCCGATGAGTGGGTGTGGTGGAGATTGAAGCTTTTATGGAGAGAAGGCAATGGAGGTTAAAGGTTTTGTGAGGGAGAAGAAGGTGGGAGATGAAGTGATATGGTAAAATGATATGAAATGGGTGGTTACTAAAGATAAGTGGGGAGTAAAGAGGTGGGCCCCACAGGGGTAAAAATTGTTTAGTTACTGCGCGCCTTGCAACACGGGCACCCGTGTTGCACCCCTGACTCCACACGTTTCAGCCCAAATTTGCTACAGCCTGACACGGCCCGTGTTGTGCAACACGGCCACCCGTGTCAGGGTACTGATTTTTCAAATTTTTCACTCTCTTCTGGTTTCCGACAATCTTCTTTCACCGATGAACCGCGAGTTAACCAAAACCTATTGAAACAAAAAAACAAAATGAAAACGTGAGTGTAAAATACTTGGGTTGCCTCCCACGAAGCGCTTCGTTTTACATCGCCTAGCTTGACGGTCCTTCATCGTATCATGTGAGATGAATGACATCGTTTCGATCTTTCTGCTGTCCCTCGTAGTAAGGTTTCAAACACTGACCATTTACTTTAAAAATGTCTCCATTTGCTTGATTTTTCAGCTCGACTGCTCCGTGCGAAAACACCTTATGTACTATAAACGGTCCTGACCATTTTGATTTAAGCTTTCCCGGAAAGAGTTTCAGCCGGGAGTTGTACAACAGTACGAATTGTCCTTCCCGAAATTCCCTCTTCTGAATTCTTCGATCATGTCATTTCTTTGTTTGATCTTTGTAAATTTTGGCATTCTCATATGCCCGGTTCCGGAATTCCTCTATCTCATGGAGTTGGAGAGTTCTAGACTCTCCTGCTTTGGTGAGGTCTAGGTTAAGGACTTTTGATGCCCATAATGCCTTGTGTTCTAACTCTAGAGGTAGATGACAAGCTTTACCATAGACCAGTTGGTAAGGGGACATACCAATGGGTGTTTTGTACGCAGTGCGATACGCCCAGAGAGCGTCGTCCAGCTTTACTGCCCAGTCCTTACGGGAGGCACGCACTATTTTCTCTAGTATCTGTTTGAGTTGTCTATTTGACACCTCGGCTTGCCCGTTGGTTTGAGGATGGTACGGGGTAGCTATTTTGTGCTTCACATTATACTTAAGGAGTAACTTTTACATGAGATGATTCAGGAAGCGAGTTCCTTCATCACTTATAAGGGCCCTTGGTACTCCAAACCGAGAAAATATGTTCTCCTTCAGAAACCTGACCACTACCTTAGCATCATTGGTTGGTAGTGCCACTGCTTCTACCCACTTCGAAACATAGTCAACTGCCACCAGTATATAATTTTTTCCAAATGATGGTGGGAATGGTCCCATAAAGTCAATCCCCCAAACATCAAACAACTCTACTTCTAACATGGAATTTTGCGGCATCTGGTTTCTTTTCGAGATATTTCCAGTCTGTTGACATCTGTCGCATTCCTTAACGACGTCCTGGGCATCCTTGAACAAAGACGGCCAATACAACCCCGATTGGAGGACTTTGGCTGCGGTGCGGTCACCACTGAAATGCCCTCCATAATCTGAATTATGACATGCCTCGAGCACCTTCCTTTGCTCATCTTCAGGAACGCATCTTCTGATCAGTCCATCCACCCCTCTCTTGTAAAGAAACGGGTCATCCCATAAGTAAAACCTGCAGTCATGAACAAACTTTTTCCGCTTGTTAGAATCAAAGTCGTCAGGTATTAGACCCCCAACCAAATAGTTGGCGTAATCCGCAAACCAAGGGACACCATGAATAACTAGGATGTGTTCATCAGTAAACTCATCCTTTATCGGACGCTTTTCCTGGTTTTCTTTAATCGGTGACATTCGCGAGAGGTGATCAGCTACAGTATTTTCACATCCTCTCTTATCATGAATCTCCACATCGAATTCTTGGAGAAGTAGGATCCATCTCAGAAGCCTGGGCTTTGACTCCTGCTTAGCAAAAAGATATTTTAAAGCAGCATGGTCAGTATAAACAATCACTTTAGAACCCAACAGATATTGCCTAAATTTGTCAAAGGCGTACACCACCGCTAGCAACTCCTTCTCGGTAGTTGCGTAATTCATCTGTGTAGGGTTCAAAACGTGACTAGCATAGTAAATAACATGCAAAAGCTTCTCTCTCCGCTGCCCCAACACAGCCCCCACCGCGATGTCACTGACGTCACACATGATCTCAAACGGCAGAGACCAATCGGGGGCAATCACTATTGGTGCTGACACTAACTTATTTTTCAGGTTTTCGAATGCGTCAACACACTCCTTATTGAACACAAACACTGTGTCCTTGACTAACAAGGAAGTCAACGGTTTAGCTATCTTGGAGAAATCTCTTATGAACCTGCGGTAGAAGCCCGCGTGACCCAAGAAACTTCGAATACCTTTCTCGTTCACGGGTGGTGGTAACTTAGATATTACTTCCACTTTTGCTTGATCGACTTCGATCCTTTTGTGTGAGATTTTGTGACCAAGGACAATGCCCTCTCTTACCATGAAATGATATTTTTCCCAATTTAGGATCAAGTTACTTTCCTGACATCTCTGCAAAACAAGTGAGAGATTAGTTAAACAATTATCAAATGATGACCCAAAAACCGAAAAATCATCCATGAAGACTTCCATATGTTTCTCAAGCATATCCGCAAAAATAGAAGTCATGCATCTTTGAAATGTCGATGGAGCGTTACATAACCCGAATGGCATCCTCCTATAAGCAAACTCCGTACGGGCATGTGAAAGGCGTCTTCTCTTGATCCTCCAGCGCAACCGCGATTTGGTTGTACCCGGAGTATCCATCTAGAAAACAATAGTAATCATGCCCAGTCAATCTTTCTAGCATCTGATCAATGAATGGCAACGGAAAGTGATCTTTTCTGGTGGCCAAATTAAGTCTCCTATAATCAATGCATACCCTCCAACCAGTGACTGTACGCGTAGGAATCAACTCATTCTTGTCATTAGTCACCACAGTTGTACCTCCTTTCTTGGGCACCACGTGAACAGGGCTTACCCACGAACTGCCTGATATAGGATAAATAAGTCCAGCATCCAACAATTTCACCACTTCCTTTCTTACGACTTCCTTCATAACGGGGTTCAGTCTTCTCTGGGGCTGCACAACCGGTTTGTGGTCCTTCTCCATAAGGATTTTGTGCATGCAAACTGTAGGACTTATACCCTTGAGGTCTTCAATTTTCCATCCAATAGCACTCTTAAATTTTTTAAGAACCCCAATCAGCTGTTTCTCTTGGACACTTTTCAAACTAGAGCTAATAATAGCGGGGCACTTTTCCTCGGTGTCTAGAAAAACATATTTGAGATTCTCCGGAAGTTGTTTCAATTCTGAACCTTTAGGCTTTTCGTCATTACCTTCCAGCGCTATAGGTTGCCTTAAGTCTTCCCAGTGGTGTGGTCGGGATCCCCATTGAAATGGTCGAGTTTCCAACATTTCAACTACTTCCCTGTCATTCTCATCCACTTCTTTATCTTCCTTAAAAATTGACATGCTTAACACTCTCTCAAGGGGAAGTTGGGTCACACTCTCCAAATGTTCACTCTCTACAACTTGTTCCAGCACTTGTATGTTGCTACTTGTTCCAAAATCCTGTTTATGCTTCATGGTATTCCTAACATCAATTTTTAACTCCTCGTCATATACCTTCAAGGCCAGGGTGCCGTCTTCCATATCTATCATGACTCTCCCGGTTTCCAATAATGGTCGGCCCAAAATTAACAGAATTTCTTCGTCTTCCGGCATCTCTAGTATCACAAAATCAACCGGAAACACAAATTTATCTACCTTAACCAGAACATCTTGAACCACTCCATACGGCCGCTTAACCGAATGATCAGCAAATTGGAGAGTCATCCGAGTGTCTTGAACCGCACCAATACCCAATTTTTTGTAGATGGATAAGGGCATGAGGCTAATACTTGCTCCCAAATCGATTAAAGCTCTGTTGAATGACCTATCACCAATAGTGCATGGAATAGTAACAACTCCATTGTCTTTCTTCTTCACCGGAATCTTCAGACCCTGCAAAATAGCACTACAAGTTTCAGTTAGAATAACAGGTTCAGACTCACTAGTCTGCTTCTTAGCAATGATGTCCTTCATGAATTTGGCATAGGTGGGCATTTGTTCTAGTGCCTCCAACAATGGAATGTTCAGCTCTAACTTTTTAAACAGTTCAAGGAATTTCTCGAAATTCCTCTCTTGTTGTCCTTTCTTTTTATTTCTCGAGGGGTATGGCAGCTTGATCACCGGTTTCGGTTCTACCACTTTTTATTTAGTTACCGGTATCGGTGTCACCACTTCTTCCTCAACCACTTCATTTTCTTTTATCTCCAGCTCAACTTCAATCATCTGATCATTCAGTTTTGTTTCCTCTTCTTCTACTTCCTTGGATTTTCCACTTCTTGTTACTACCGCCTTAATTTGGTGGTGATCCTTCGGATTTGGTACTGTAGCACTTGGAAGTGTACCCGGCGCTTGCGAACTCGCTAGCTGTTGAGCAATTTGACTCATTTGTACTTCAAGATTTTTAATGGATGCTCCAGCATTCCTGAAGTTGCTCCTTGTCTCTTCTTGAAATTGAGAACTTTGGGCGGCCATTTTTTCAATGGCTACTTCCCAATCAGCTTTTCTAGGAGCTTGTTGTTGATATTGAGGTTGGTACGGTGGCTGCTGGTATTGTTGCTGCTGAGGTTGATACAGTTGTTGGCCCTGAACCGGCTTTTGTACATTTCTTTGCTGATCTTTCCATGAAAAATTGGAGTGATTCTTCCAACCAAGATTATATGTGTTGGCATAGGGATTGTTCTGCCTCAACATATTAATTTGTTCCACCTGCTCTTGAGTTGCTACACAATGCACGGTAAAGTGGGGTCCACCGCATATTTCATAAGGTGCTGCTTGAACTGGTTCAACTTGTGCCACTGTCTGAGTTTCAATATTCATTTTCTTTAACCTTCTCTCTACCTCAGCGGTAATCTGATCCTCCATTTTAACAACCTGGTCTGCCAGCTTCAAATCAATCTTACCTTCGGTTAGTTTACAGTGCGATCATACAACTCAAGGTGCTCGTTAGCGGCAATTGCTTCTATGATCCTTTTGATACCCGTGGCCGTTGAGAAGTTGGTTGAGCCACCGGCAGCAGTGTCTATGAGCTGTTTCGTTTTGAGTCGTAATCCATTCACAAAGTTTTGCATCTGCTCAGTGGTGTCCATGTTATGAGTAGGACATGCTGTCAGACACCTCTTAAACCGCTTATATGCATCCCCTAAAGATTCTCCTTCTTTTTGCTTGAAGTTGACAATGTCATATCTTTTTCGGATAAACACTGAAGCAGAGAAATACTCATTCAGGAACGCAGTTTCCATCTCTTACCATGTTGTGATACTCCCAGCTGGAAGCGAGTAAAACCATTCTTCCGCATCATCAGTGAGTGTGAACGGGAACATAACCAATCTCTTGGCCTCTTCGGAATGTCCTTCTATCTTCAAAGAGGTGGTAGTCGTAAGGAATCTCTGAAGATGTTTATTTGCATCTTCGTTGATTCTTCCAGCAAACGGCTTGCTCTCCAACTGACGGATGGTGGAAGGGTGTAGCTGAAAATGTGCAACATTCACCGGTTGATTCACAATGGTCATCCGGTTTGGTTGAGCATTGGCCCCTCCATAGTCTCCTAGCAGTCTTTTAGGCTGAGGTGGATTTCCAGCCATTTGAACAGTTTCAGGTGTTGTCTCTCTCTCTCTCTCTCTTCGGAGTCGCTCTGCACAGATATAATTTCCTCTATTTCTTCCAGTCTTTTAACTTTAGCTTTTCTCCATCTTTCGTGTAACGCTCGTTCTGGTTCTGTATTAAAAGAATATTTAGCTGAGGCCTGACCTCGCATACACAATTAGACAAATGTTAGATAATACAAGCAGAGAGAAAATGCAGCGAATAATAAAATTTTAGTCGCAAAGCAACAAAATTTCTTTTGGATTCTAAAAACAATGTTAATTTGGCAGTCCCCGGCAACGGCGCCAAAAACTTGACCGGGAAAATAGCAAGTGTACTATTTTTACCGATTGTAGTAATAAGGGAAGAATCCCAAGTATCGATCTCGAGGACTGCGTGGTAATTAACGGGATTTTTAGGATTCAAAGGAACAAAAAGTCTAGTAGGTTGTTTGGTAGTAGAGTAACACAACAAGTAAATAAAGACTTATAGATTAATCTAAGAACGATGTTAGGGGAGTGGACACGATGCGAGTAAAGACCATGTAGGATTATCCTGAGATAGTAGTTATTAACCTTAATTCATCAGTTCTCAAAGTGAGATTTCCTTAATTCCTTAATAGAAACCCTTTGATGAGTTTCATGTACACTAATTCCTCAGTGTCCATGAAAAGCATCAAGCAATAGTTCTGACAATAAAATACGTGATACGGGATATCCCCATTCCTAAGCAATATCTACCGTGATATTATTTTGCAAAAGTGTTAGGTTGACTTTCCAGACCAAAACCTAATCATGAATCGAATTCTACTTTCCAATATGAATCCGCATTAAGATTGTTGCAAAATAAAATATATATAAGGTGAATAACACAATTCTCATAGAATAATCAAACAAATGTCATTACATCGCAACTTAGGACCACCCCCTAACAACTGGGGGTTTAGCTGCTCATGTTCTTTGTAAACATAAATGCAATTAGAAATGAAAAGGAGAAGATCATTACAATTCAAGTTGGTTCACTTGGATCATCAATTGCTTCCGCTTTTGATCGATCCTTTGTTCTCCAAAAAAACTCTCTCCTCAGTTGTCAATCCTAATCTTAATTCAAAAGTGTCTGCTTCTGTCTAAAAAGTGGCTTTTATATCTAAATTCAAATTACATCGCGAAATGTCTCAAATTCCCTTCGAAATAGGTCTGACAGCATAAAAATCAGAAAAACAACAATTTTATTATCAGTGGCTATGACACGGGCCGTGTTGTGCAACACGGGTGGCCGTGTCAGGCTGCTGAATCCACAGGGCACATTTTCTTCTACAGGGGCTGCAACACGGGCCGTGTTGTGTGACACGGGCACCCGTGTTGTACTTCTGTTCTCCATTTTTCTCTGCTTCTCTTACCCGTGTCTTGCAACCATGTCCTCCATGACACGGGCCGTGTTGTGCAACACGGGTAGCCGCGTTGTGCCTCTGAATTCCATTTTTCAACTTTTCTTTGCCTCCGAAAACAGTGCGACTGTCATGCTATCAATTCCTGCTAAAAACACACTAAAAGAAACCGAATCAAACGCACCAGCAGCAAAAGTAATACAAAATTCAAAATAAGACTTGAATAAAAACAACTACGAGTAACTCAGATAACAAAAACTAAAGCTTCGAAAACAGATAAAAATGGTACGAAATTAACAACAAACAACGTTTGAAAACACAAGTGAAATCCACCGATCATCTACTCACACTTAAACTCTCCTACTTCTCCTACTCTCAACCCTCAACTCTCAACTCTCAACCTCTCAAACTCTCAACTCTCAAAATCTCAAACTCTCAACTTCTCAAACTCTCAACTCTCAAACTCTCAAATATCTCAAACTCTCAAACTCTCGAACTCTCAAATATCAAACACAACATCTCTAAATCTCAAACACAATGTCTCTACTCACCATGGGTGACTCTCACAGAGGGATGGCTGAAAACATTGCCGAGTTTGTAAGTCTTTTGTTCTTGTCTATGTTTACAATTTTGTCTAAAAAAACGTTAGTAATTTTACTTCTTCTCTAACGTAACATTCATTATTCTGCAGGATGTATCAAGGTTTCGATGTCGTGTGAATGATTACATACCACACGACCCGCTCATTACGGACTACCTTACTCATTGTGGGTTTGGTGATTTGATCAAAATCAAATCTTATTCCCTCGACATGAAATTTATTCTAGCGTTGTTAGAACGCTGGAGACCGGAGACACATACATTTCACCTACCTTTTGGTGAGTGTGCTGTGACTCTTCAGGATGTTTACATGTTGCTCGGCCTACACATCGATGGTAAGGCCGTTAACGGAAAAGTTGGTGTCCCTGACCAACTTTGCGAAGATTTATTGGGCGCCCCTCTTTGTACGGACGGACCTCAGGCGGAAAGCGAGGGCCGTCCGAGGGGTCAGGGAATTAATTTAAAATACCTAAGAGAACAATACAACCGTATTGTCTTAACTGATGATAGCACCGAGTTTGAGAAAATACTCAAAACTTGGTGCTATATTATGATTTTATTCGGGCACTTTTTATTTCCAGATGGCACTGGAAATACCGTTCATACTATGTATTTACCATTATTGCGGAATATTAACAAAGTGTGCGAATATAGCTGGGGATCAGCTGTCCTCGCCCATCTATATAGCGCACTTTGTAAAACTTCAAAAAAAATTCCTGCACTTTTTATGGTTGTGCTTATCTTCTGCAAGCGTGGGGTTGGTCTAGGATGCCAATGCTTGCTCCAATAAACAGGAATTCTTTTACGTTCCCGTACGCCAACAAGTAAGTATCTTTTCAAGATTATTTAGCAACTACATATTCTTTTTCAGTTAATAATTTCTGAGATGTTTTTATTTTTTTATGTGGTCTGTTCCAGGGATGAATTATCAGAGATGTCCAAGGCACTCTATAATTCAATACCGCAACCTAATCGACCACCTTGGGCCAGATGATGTAAGTTATTTACCATTAATTTTTTTTTAATGTATATGCATAAACCTCTCAAACTCTGTCTAACTTAATTGTCCAACTTTATTGTAGTTTGTCTGGATGCCGTACGAGGGTCTTGACCACCAGCCCAACCCCGACGATGCCGCTGTGTGGACATCAAAGACACCCATAATTAGGTTTACTACGGTGGAGATGCACCAAAGTGACCGGGTGAAACTACAATTTGGGATGCATCAGGATATTCTAGATGCTCCAGTAGACTTGGGGCAATGGCATCAAAAGCGGGTAGACGCACAGTGGAGTGTTAGTGATTGGAAGGAGTTTGCGAAGGAGTTGCGTATACACTGGAAAAGAAGAAGGCAATACATCTTAACTGACCGTATTGTGCACGGGGCTAGGCCAAGTCTTCAATATATGACTTGGTTTAGGTCTGTCACGACATCTCAGCCTTTCCTTTCTCAGCCAACCTATTTGGCCGACCCAAGGGAACACGGTTCTTCGTCAAACCCACAACAACAGTTCAGTGCCCAAACCCAGCCTTACGAAAACCCATACATGCCAACAAATACCCTCTATCAACAACGACAACCTTACATGCCACCCACCCAATCCCAGCCTCAACCACCTTACCATTACAGCCCTGATACCTCTTTTGAGCCTACCCCCTCCACCTATAGCCCAGACAACTCATTTGACCCTACCCCTCCAACTACACCTCCAACTACCCCTCCAACGACCCCCCAAATTATCCATTATTCGACTACCACACCCCGCAACAACCAACACACCTAGACCAACCCAACTCCATGTACACATTCGGACAACCATACCGTCCATACTCCACCCAACCTCCCCGACAATCCTTCGAAAACATGGGCATCGGGCTTGACTACGGAAGCGCCGTTGACAGTGGACCTCCCGGCTATTGGGGTCAAATGATGCAAACTCTATCTGATACGCCGGGGTCGTCCCAACCATACCCTCCTCCACAACTCAACACACAGAGACCAGACACACCACAACAACCTCGTCGTAGACCTCGTCGCAACGCGCGTCCCCCACAATGTGGCACCGGTGGTCACTTGGATAGAGTCGGTCATTAGTTTTTTTCTTTTGTTCAATTGTAATTGTACTTTTCATTAGATTCTAAATTAATATAATTTATCATTTCTATATTTTATTTTAACATTTCTATATTTAATTTTTTCTTAATGTTATTTAAATTTCAATTAATTATGAAAAACAAACAACATAGTTTAATAACATATATTTCTTAATTAAAAATAAAGTATTTATTAAAAATAATTAAAAACTGTGTGTAACTATTAAAAATAAGGTTTTTAAAATAAAGTATTTAAAAAATAGAATAAAACATTAATAATCAATTATTTAAATTTATTAAAAACTAATAATAATATAAATGAATCAAAAAATAAAAACGAAACCCTAAAGCATTGGCCTCATTCGCCAATCAACATGGCGAAGGCCTTCTGAATTGGTCTCATTCGCCAATCAACATGACGAATTGGTTTTTCAATTTTTTCTTTTGGTCTCATTCGCCATTTGAGATAGTGACCGGATGTTGAAATGTTGACTACTTTGGTTAATTTGCTGAACTATTGTTTATACTGGTAAATATTGTTTAATACATAGTTATTATAAAAAAAATTCAAAAAAAGATACACTATATTTTTTTAATTTGAAAATTGGAAAAAAATAGTATGTTTGTGCTATGCTAATGCAAATGCAGGTATTCCTCTTTCATGAAAAATAATAGTTTTTTTTTCCTATCAAATGTATAAGCTAGCTTTTTCTTTCTCACGCGCAGTAAATGTGTAGCAAGTATGCTGAGATGGTACGTGAGTGATGTGGTATTTGCATGCATGATATGCCATGTTATACCAAAAGAAATAAAAAAACAAAAAGCCTATTTAAAACTTAAACGTTAAGTTTTACTAAAAATAAAATAAAACAAAGATTAAAATATTATTTAAAGAATAAACTATTAAATAAAACTAAAAATATAAAATTTGATAAAATAAAAATATTATTTAACTAAAATAAAAATAAAATTGATTTAAAATGAAAAAAAATAGATTGGTATCGAAATGCTAAAAAAAAATGAATACACCAAAATGATCAGCGCGGAATAAACCACTCAGAAAAATACAATGTTTGGTCAAATTTCGAAATAAAATTTTCCTAGTTAAAAGACTCAAACTAATCAAAATTGTGAATGAAAAGTAGTCAAAAATTTAAAACGAGCACGTCAGGTTAAACTACGTGAAACATAGATTAATATAAATGACGTATGCAAGCTCGATTTTAAAACTTTTCATCCAATGATTTTTCGCACAGTTGACTTTTAATTTGACCGATTCCTCTGTAAATCCAACAAGTTTATTCTGCCTGATAAATTTGGCATTATGCTAAATGAAATGCATGTCATATTATACAGATGATACTGATGTTATGATAATGGTATTGATCCAAAAGTTCAAGGCCAAAATTGGGGTATGACATCGGTATTCGTCCTTGCTTGGCCTGTGTGCACTCTTTAATGGTTGACAATTGGAACCTGCATAGTTCCTTGTTATTTGACAAATATTTCCAAGAGTTCATACAATCGCCAATCCAAAATTTACAACAAAGAAAAAAATCCTAATTTGGATCTTAACTTGTATCTAACAATCTTGTCAAACTCTTCTATGTAATATTTACTCGAATATGTTTCTCGAACCTTCCAATAACAACAATTCTGCTCCAAGCCTTCGTGTGTAGCTATCAACCCCTTGATCCCACCAATTTCTTAAGGGATTATATTTCCAAAGATCTGAGAAGAACTTTGTCTTATTTGTAGCCTTTCACTCAATTACTACTAAGACAATGTTGGAGAGAAGAACCTACTTCTATTTAATGAAATTTGTCACCAGCATTAACAATCCCTATTTATTGCTAACAACCTGAAAACTCAATAAGATCTCCAAGAATGGTTAGTTTCAAGTACACGCCTCCTTTAATCAATCTCAAAACTCTAACTGACTCGATCTAAACTCAATTGAAGTTGATGATGTGAGAATCTCGTAGCAAGACTTTGAATACTCAAAATAGAGGAAATTGATTTTCACACAAAATCACATTGAAAAATCTTAACAAAATGATGTATGTTATGTTTGAATGATGATAGAAAATGATTTATATGTGTTTGAGATGAAGCACATAAAATGGTTAAAAAATGGTAGTTAGATTCGAATCAAGAACACCATCATTTGAATCAAATGAGCAAAAATGGAGTGAAATGAAAGAAATACCTAAAATTTGAAAAATATGTCAGTTGATTTGAATCAAGGAATGCGTAATTCGAATTAAATTGCCCAAAATTGATAGGATTTTTAGGAAAAATGATTTGATTCAGATCATGTTTAATGTTTGATTTGGATCATGTTGAAAGTTTGATTCAAATCAAATCAAACAGAACCAAACATGGTTTGTGAAGAATTGAATTGAGTCGAATCATATACAAATTTTGATTCGAATCAAATTGGACAAAATCTGTTCCCAAGAAAATGATTCGAATCAAGTGAAAACTTTGATCAGGATCAAACTCCTGAGTTGAGATACTGCACAGTTTGACCAGAATCACGAATTTAGTGTAAAACTGTCTGATTCGAAGCAATCTTGTAAATTCTCAAAATTTGCAAGTTTTCAAAAGCTTCTTGAGATTTTACCTTGAATCAAATTTGTTCAAAAATACAAGGGAATTTCATTTCACTAAACATGAGAAATGCAATCATGAAGGAGACTCAGCGAATCGAAATAGAACCACAAATGAAACTGATATGGCAAGCAACAAAATAATTGGATAGTAGAGACATGCAACTACAAATTTAACGTCCAATGGAAAAAGTTCATCAAGAAGGGAAATGGAGAAGAAAAATGTTCATCCACTAAAATCTTCAAAAGAAGTCTCAACGAGCAATATATCTAGAGACTCAACATCAAGGATAAATCTCGAAGAATTAACCTCTGGTAGAATTTTCTTTCAACGAAGAAGTTGAACAAGTTTTCTTGAAATCTTTTCACGAAGGTGATGATTATGAGGTAACAAATCTTTCATACACGCAACTCATTAAATTAAACACTAAGTTGATCAAGGAACATAATAAGATTGAAAAGTGTAATGTAAATCTTAAAGAATAAGTAAGTTTATAGAGAATAGTAATGAAACACTAAGATATGAAATGTCTAATCTTAGAAATTAAGTTAGTAAAAGTGACACTTGTATCTCGATGAGAAAGGACATAAAAGACTTGTATGAAACCCTAAGTTAATTTACTAAGGGGAAAGAAAACCTAAATTTGATTTAATAAAATCAAAGACATTCCTTTAATAAAATTGGATTAGGGTTTTAATTTGGTATATCACATAGTAAATAATTTAATATGATGAAGAAATTGAATCATCATATTTGTAAATGCGACTATTATGGTAAGTTTGTCCACCTAAAGCCATTTTGTTATGATAAACTAAGAAGGTCTAAAGGTAGTAACTATATAACTTTTATAACTACTAATGCACTAAGACCAAAAAAAATTGGGAACCAAAGATGAAAACCTAGTTTGTTTTGTAGGGATGCTTTACAACTTTAAAGTGCGTATTAAATGAAGTTGTGCAAAGCAAGATGTATACCTTTGAGTATACAATATGTTCCTTATGGATTTTGATGATACTGACGTTTGTGATCCAAGTATGTTTACTGATGGTGTATTTCAACGGGCGTGATCAAAGCACTTGTTAAGGATGCTTCTTTATGGTGCTCATTTAACCTCTTAGTAGTTTGAGATGATAATACTTTAATGGATTAATCAACCTAATTGTTTAAACCAACTCTAGTATTCAACGATTCGCAGAGAAGGATTTACAAAAAAAATTGTCGTTCCCTCGAAATGGGGAGTTTTATCAAGGTTACTTGATATTTAAGGTATTACACTTTTTAGCGGTTAAATAATCAGAAAACTCGTATTAACCCTCTAAGTAAGTGGTTTATTATTTTCTCATCAATTAAAAATTATTATTACTAATGATTAAATTGAGCCTTGAGCATTTTAAGAAGAAGGAAGTGAATTTCCAATAAAGAAGGGGTGCCAAAAGCATTCCATGAAAGCAAATCTCAAACCAATATCCAAAAAGACCAAGAAGGATAAAAATGCATTAAATAATTGTTCTAACTATAGTAATGCGACAAGAAGCAAAAATTTAGATTTGGAAGGATTCCCTCTGGAACTTATATCGTTTTCACATGGATCGGTGTGAGGGAAAGAACGTCATTCAACGGTTTTACATTTCTAAGCTTATGGTGAAATTTTGGTTAAAAGATCAGAGATACAATAGATAAAGGCAGAAAATATAAAGACGGAAAATATAAAGTAAAGATTGAAATATAAATGGAGCCTTGTTGGGATTGGATCTCATCAATTGATAACACATGCATTCTTTTAATCAATTAAACACAAATTAATCATTCGTCTGATATCCTCATGTATCACCCAGAACATAGGTTATGTTTAACGCAACATCAAGAGAATAATTATATTGTCTCATTGGTGATGTCTCACGCAACTCAACAATACAAAGCATTAAAAACTGATACTCAAGCAAATGCTAAGCCTAAATCTATGTCTAGAGTCTAGAACCTAACATATAATCATCCTAGATCCAGGTCCGAAGAGTATATTTCTATAATAGTTCAAATCAAAAGTAAATAGGTAAACAAAGATGACATCTATATCAGCTTTATGATTGATTCATATAAAACACCATGATCAGAATACGTATATAAGCTTAACCCTTTTTACATGCATTCAACTAATTTTCCAAATATAAGTGAACATAGTTTCTCATCTCTACTATCATGCATCCCTACAATACCATATTGATCTTACTCATGCTACTCATGATACTAATCAACACAACAAAATAGAATATACAAGTGAATATCAACTTACAAGACTGTGTCAAAAGTTTGCTCATTGATAGATGAAAATCTAAGATCTAAGATTTGAAAAAGGTTTTGTTAAGACCCACAAATAAGAAATCAAAGACAACATCAATATTGAATCAAAACTAGTTCACAAAACATATATTAGATGAAATACACAAGGTATCAAAAAATTATATCTAAACCCAACAAGAAATCAAAGCTCTTACCTTCTCCTTCTTAGGGTTTGTGTTTCTCTCTATAGAATATACTTGGAATGAAGAGAGATAAAGTTTTGATCTGAAAAATATAATATATGTTTCTAAAAAGTGATAAAATTACTTATATAGTATTTACAAATTATGTCTTATTCGCCCAACGAAGTCTACTTTAAGGCACTTGAAGTGCCTCAAGAACACTTAAACCACCTTGGGAAAATATCTGAGTTAGTTGTGCGAACACTTCTTTGCATAGTGAACCTCTTCGCTTCAACTTATCCCAACGAACTTTGGGTCACTATCCTACTGTCTCTAATCTGTGCTAGTTCGCTAGGGCTTCGCCAGGACTTCGCCCAACGAATATTTGTTGGCTGCTCGCTGGTGTTCGCATAACGAACATGTTGTTTCCTCTTCATTTCTTTGGTGTCGCAACTGCGAAAAATATCCGACAGAAAACTGAGTTGCCACCGAACATTATTTATCCCGAAGGGGGAAAGGAAACTATCGAAGAAACCTCAAAAAGGGAAAGGAACATGGTCTCGCAACCAAATTATAGGTTTAGGAGTCGATTACGCGAGAGGAAGGTATTAACACCCCTCTCGCGTCCGTTGTACTCAATGAGACCCACTCTTGTTGTTCTAGTTAAATAATGTGTTTATCTAAAGCCTACTTGCTAACAAAAACAAAAAGGAAAAAATAAAAGGCGACTCGATAGGACTTTGTCGTCCTAGACCTACGTATTCCCTCGTGAAACGGGAAATTCAGAGTGAACGTAGTTTGAAGGACTACGCGTGATAAAGGGAAAGAGTGCTTGTCAAGACTTCACCACCGTCTTGTGCCTACGTATTCTCATTCGGACAAGAATGAAGAAGTCTGAGTGTTCATAGTTCCGCCAACCATGAGTGGTTAAGTGTATTTTATGAGTGATGTTAAGTTCACGTTCCAACAGTTAAGGTTGATGCCTGTTTGCAGTAGAATGGAAGTAGCATGCCCTTTCTAAAAAGATTTGAAGAAAAATCCCGAAGGAAAAATGATTTGTAGTTTGTTAAAGGATTTTATAAGAAGTGAATTGACTTTATTTGAGATGCACATTTCACTAAAGTCTATGACATTGGATCGAATACTTTGCACTAACGATTCAAACGTCTCGTGTGCAAAGCACTCTAAGATGAGGTTAGAAATGCATTCACTCATATTTTCCCATGTGCTTAAGGCTCGTGATGCACTTTGCACATCATATTTATTATGTGTTTTGATTTTCTTTAAGAGAGAGAAGAGGAAGACTCAAAGGGGCAAAGAAAAATCTAAGGGAAACTCACATAGATTATTGTCGCGGTGAAATTTAGATACCAAGCTATTGATGAGCTTGAATCTTAATTCATTTGCAACCGAACTTTGATTTGCCCAAAGGAAGGGATAAAGATCGAAATACCCATGATGCAATGCAAATGCAAGCTAGAGAGTTATAGGTTTGGGGGTTGGTTAAACTTAGGGAAGGTGCTAGCATCCTAAGTTTCTGTAGTACTCTACAGGAACCTCTTGTTTTATGTTTGTTTATTTGCTTAATGGTTGAAAGACCTAAGGGTTTATTTCTAAGTATACTCGATAAGATATCGCATCTTATGCCTATATATCCTGACGAGAGTAGAATCAGAGTATCTGTAGTTCCCCTAAAGGGTTTGAGGAGTTCTTTGACTGTGGTCAAAGTTCCTACGGGTTAAAGGTAGTTGATTGATTGGTTTTAAGAGAAAATATGAGTTGTCATTTTAAGGGAGATTACTTGATTTAACCACCACAACCTTGCAGGAAAATAATATTTGCATCGTCTTAAGAGAAGGGCTCAAGCACTCGGAATTTAATCGACAAGTATGCCACTATCTCTCTTAAGGCAAAGTCCCTACATATTGATTGAGTTGTTATGGGGTAGGAGTTTTATCTCGCTTAAGATGATTAACATCTTATTCTCTAATGTTTGAATATGTGTTTGATTGAGTTGATTTGTATCTAAGTTGTAAAGATAAAGGTCATTCCTATGGGGTAGGATCTAAACTTAGAAGATCAAATTGAATGGGATCAAGGATCAATGGGGAGTATGATGCAAATGAGATGCATACGCACAATTGTTTAAGTCATGCGCAGATTCTTCCTTTGGACGCTATGCAATGCGATAAAATAAATGATGATAAATGTAAATTGCAGAAAAATAACGACATATAGATAAATTCATACATAAACGCATGAAAGCGCTAAAGTGTGTGAAAGTGGGTGAAAAGTGAATACGTGAACGGAGTCGGAGTGGGGACGCGAGCGTGCATGATTAACTGATTTTAGGGAGACTGATTTTAAAGGAAGGTTGAGTTGATTTTAGGGAGAGATTGTTTTTATGAGAAATTATATTATTTTATTAGATTAAAAAATTAAGTGAATTTGACTTTAAGGAGAATGCTTAGTTAAATTGGTGAGATTGATCTTAGAGGAAAGTTGTATTAGTTGAGATTGACTTAAAGAGAGATTAGTTTAAAATGATAACGATTTATTATAAAAATTTATTAATTATAAAATGGATTTTTTTGAAATAACTAGATAGTTTTATTATTTAAAAGGTAATATAAATTACTAAGTTATATATTAGTTGAATTTTGTTTAGAAATAAATTATAAATATAAAGAAAAGTTTCCTTTGTAAAGGTTTTATTACTATTATATAAAAGTTATTTTAAATGTGAAAAGGAGTTTTATTATTGAGAAAATGAGCAATTACTATATATGTTTTCTTTTTATAAAAAAAATGGTGAAATAGAATTATGACTAAAATAGATTATATTAGTAAAAGAAATTAGTGAATTAAAAGAAGATTAGTATTTAAATAAATAGGCTAGTTAAATTAGAAAAAAGAAATTAATTTGAAAAAAAAATAATTTATTAAGTTATTTAATTAAAAGCTGGAAAAAAGATTAATTAGATTGGTTAATTGATTAAATGATTAGTTGATTAAATGATAGATTAATGGTTAAATAAATAAATTAGTATAAGTTAATGATTATATTAGTTTTTAAAAGATTAAGTAAAATAGGTTAATTAGGTGGTGGATGGATCTGGTGCGACGAAGGTAACGAGGGTGCATCGTGGGCGGCAGTATAGATCGTGCGAGATGGATCCGTTGGAGATCCGATGGCTTACGTGTGAGGGTGTATCATAGTGTCTGTGCGTGTGCGAGCATATGATTACATTATAAACAAAATTGAAAGAAAAAAACAAGAACCCTAGCCCCAAATTGATCCCACCTTCCCCTCTCTGCGATTCCGCCATTGTCGCTCTCCCTCTTCTATCCTTCTTGCTTCCGTCTCACTTTTCTCTTCCTTCTCCCTTCTCCCTTCAGTTTCCTCGTCCGTCTTCTTCTTTTTGCGAACCTTCTTTCCGATTCGCTCTCCGATTCGAAGTGGATCCTCAGAACAGTTTCATGAAATTCAAAGCAAAACAAGCACCAACAATCAAAATTAAACCAAATCAACATCGAAAATGAGTTAGATAGAGAACGAGTTTACCAAATCAAGGAGGTAATCAAATGGAAGGCGGGGGATCTTAGGGCGGCGAAACGAGGTCGTGACGAAGATGTTGATTTCACGGTTGACGGTGACTTGCGATGGAGGTTCAAAGAGATGAGTTCTTTAACCTCTTTCTTCAAAATTATTTTTTTAGGTTTTTTTTTTATTTGGGGTTTCTGAGTTTTATGGATCCCGTGAACATTGTTTGTTGCCTCCTTCTTATAATCTTCAGAAAACTCTGAGTTGAATGCGATTAAAATATATTCCTTATTGGTTTCGTCCTGTTTTAGTCATGATTTTGTAATGAAAGCCTTGATGGTTCATGATTCTTTCCTGATGAGTTTGATTTTATTTCCGTTTTCACTTTGTTCTGTTTTGGAAAGTTTCATTTTTTTGTCTGATGAATTCTCTTCTTCTTTCTGATGTGCTTGCAGGATGCATTGAAGGACTTTGATATTTTGTTGGATTTGGTTTAATCCTTCACGATTCCTAGACCATTCCTTTTTTGTCTTGCTCAAAATGATCTTCACGAGCATATTGTCGAGCTTGCTGTCTTTAGAAAGTTATTTACTGACTTTCCTTGTTTTCTTTTCCAGGAGTACCTTGCTTACATGACGATAGGAGCAGTAAGGTATATGGATAGAAAGTCGACAAGTCTCCTAATGGCCACAACACTGATGATAAGCCTTGGTGATGCTGTCTGATAGTGAGCATGCATTATAGGTATAAGTTTTGAATATGCTGGTTGAGATACCCAATATTCACGACTGATCTCTTTTTGTATTTGCAGAAGGTCTGACCATGGCTGGCAATCAAATGTGTCTCAACATCCGTCAAAACGTGAAGAGTCTTGGTGTAGCTTCTAATGCCTCTTCAATCGTGTTAGCTATTTTGCGAACACTTGCGTTATCCTCGCATCATGGTATATCCTGTGTTTGGGTCCGTACTTTGCATTATTGAAATACTCTCGTACAATAATTGTTTTGGGCTGACATGAATGGGTTCATTTGCAGGTGCTGAAATGTAGTTACGGAGAAAAAGGATTGGAAACAAGAGGACCTTACGACATGTTTCTAGGACTGCTAAGCATATTGGTGTCTCGCGAAAGCTCGAATCCTCTTCAAAAGGAACTTAGGATACCCGTTTTTATTTGTGCAAAAGGTATAATATTATAACAACTTAAATGTTTTTCTTGTAATATGATGAATTTGGTTCCTAAACCAAAGGTGGAATTTTGGATAAAACTTGATGTCTGGCCTTTGTTTGCTTCTGAACCAAATTAATTAATTTTTTTCTTTCAGAAAAATGGTTGTAACTTCAGATACTGTCGGTGATGCCATCGAGAAAGATTCATATATGGTAATGATGAACATAATAGTCTGAACCGAAGAGGGAATTGAAAATGTTGTTGCTGCCTTGATGTTGTTCGAGAGCTTACGCAAAGTGAAGAACAAACTATGATGAACACGCTCTGGCTGTATAGTTATGCAAGAAAATGATTAGAGAAATTCTTCAGGATATTATGTTGATCCGGTTGAAAGAGAATGAAGTGGCGCTTGGTCGGTTGGTGTGGCTAGTAGCAGACCTGAGGTACACAACTTATGCCATTCATCTATTTCTGTTATGACTTCTTTTCAAACTTCACCGTGGAACCGTGTATGTGGTTTAATGCGCTTGTGAAAGTCCAACATTTGAAAGAAAACTACTCTGTTACTTGGAATCTGGTGATGGCATAAGTTTTAAGATTTCATCCCACTTTGCGATAGCTTGAATTCTCACAAGTAGCAGGCTGACTTGCGTTTACTGTTTGTAGGTGAAGATGGCAAATTTGGTGGTTATTTGCTTCTCGTCAGACCATGAAGGCGTTCTTCAAGAGGTCTTCTGCGGCTGTTGGTAATAGTATAAACTCTTGTCTATGTTTGGAGTCCGAAGTTACTTTGTTCCCAAACCGAGTGGAAAATGCTTTCGCTTACTCATTAATATGATGTCATCTCACAAAACGATGTACTCACAGGTTTCGGTCATGCTCTGGTGTTCCAAGGATTGTGGGTTGTCAGTTGGATTAACAATGGTGAATGTAGAATGGATACCATCCCTTTGTTTCAGAAGCTCATCTACAAACTGTTTTCTTTTGTATATTCGTCTGTCACTTCATGATATCATGCCAATGCCTTTCTATATCTGTTTGTCACTCCTTAAAATTCGAGCCTCAATATCCTTAATTTTTTGGTGGTATTTTCAAGTGATTCCGCACATACTGCTTCCACTGTTGCTTTATAAGGTGGCTTTTGAGTTCTTGATAGTTTGGTTCATTTAAAAAAATTTGATTATGTCTAATGTTGTCAATATGGTGATGCCATACTGCTGCTTTTTGGAAATCCTTTTGCAGGTTGTTATATCCTCTCTTCATGCTTCAAATCTCCCAATTTAAAATGTAATTAATATGTCAGAAATAGTTTTGGAAAAACCTTGATTCACATGTATTTTCCATCTTCTCCTAAACACGTTTGATGGCGCATGGATTATGTCGGAAATAGTAATACAGTCGTGAATGAGTTTCTATTTAAGTGTGATTGCGTTGGAGGTCAATTAACTGTGTCTGTGTTTTGGTTTGCAGGAAATGGCGGTTCTTCATCGCAGATAGAGTGCGGTTCTTGATGGCTAACAAGGTGGTAAAGAGGCTGCAATGCATTTCCAACGAGTTCCCGTTTTCAAACAAAGTCGGCTGACTTCTAGAGTTATCCGTTTTGAGGAAGATAACCATAGCCAATATAATTGGAACAAAAGTTCCCACTGTGCCTGCTACCGCAAAAAGATGGGAGGCGTAAGCACCAGATGAAGCTTAAACGTCATCCACAATGTACCTGATACCAATGCTTGGAGATTGGGTGAGAGTCCTGCTAGGGTCACCCTTACTGTGTATTACCGAACCACGTGGCACTTTAATTGTAGTACAAATGTTTCTAGCCTTATGTAATCAATTTGATTTAGAAGTAATCAAAGTTGGATTTCTTTTTCATATGCCCAACGCGTGAACTGATGTAATTGTCCACAAATACAAATGATCAAATGTTGGGATTTTCTGATCAAAGTTAAATGTAATTCATATTCAATCTCGTAATGTTCGAAATATGCGCTCTTAGATCTTGAGATAGCGGTTAAAGTGAGCTGTAATTATAATGCTTCTGAAATAAGCTTGCAACTCAAAATGAGGCCTTAAATTATAAATTCTTAAGATTTGAGCATTTAGACCAACATGGAGACGAGTTCGAATTTCCATAACACAATTAACAAAGGTTGGGTACTTGGATGTTCTCACTCGTCAGTAGTAACCGTAATCCACATAAACATGAATTTGAGGATTCCTCGTACTCGGATGCGACAATTTTATTATATTCACCGATTAAATCCACATGTGTAGTGCACCAAATCAATTCTAATATGATACGAGTTAAATTTCTCCACCACAAACCAAATAATACCACCGTGAGCCCGCGATCTCGACTCCTATACGAATCATGTCCTGACAATCTTTCCTTGATAAAGAGAAAAACTTGAAAGGGATCAAAATCTCGTTTTAAGGAGATCTAATCAGAAAAAATCCGCCAGAGACGTCCTTTAAGCAAAAATGACCCTGCACATACTTGTTAGTCACACATAAAAGTAAAAGGATGAAACGTGAGAAAACACACGAGGAGGTGGAGTCTTAAGGTCAAAAATTAGGGTGTGACAGATGCCCCTATTTAAGTTACTTCTATCAGGAGATATGGAGATTGAAATCTTCGTCTCGATGAGATAAGAGGGACTTAAATACAGACATTGCACGAATTTTTGGCCCTAAGAAGCCACCGAATGCAGATGATATGCAATAATATGAAAATGCAAGACAGAGGGTCCTGTGGAGACATGATGTCACAGGGGAATAATTGGACACGACACGCAGGAAGAACAGGTTCAACAAAACGAAACTCCACGGGGAAAGATTGATAATCACAAAGTGTCTGTAAATATGTTGTGGAGAAGCTTGCAAGAAAATCCACTTGAAGAGCCTACTGTAATTATCAGCTGGGGAAGTCTACTGTCAAGACTTGTAACTTTAATTTAGAATACTTTTGCCAAAGTATCTACTGTTAAAACTTCTAGGGAATCTACTGCCGAGATTCTATGTTGAAGTTGATGGAGATATACTTCTGACGAAGTCCTCTAGAAATCTACTGTCGAGATTAGCCAGGTAATGAAATAGAAATACCTACTGTCGAGGTCTACTGGTAATCTACTGCCGAGGTTAGCCAGGAAAAGAGATAGAAATACCTACTGCCGAGGTCTACTGGTAATCTACTGCCGAGGTTATCCAGGAAAAGAGATATCTTTGAATAAATTGAGTATTCTGTTTGAGAATAGTGTAAACAAAACCTCCCCACGCCTCATGGTCTGAATGCTATGAGCTGGTCTCAGTTTCTTGAAATAAACCTCCCCAACGACTCATGGTGTGTTTGCCATGAACGGGTCTCAGTTTCTACCTAAAATGATGAAAACTCGTGAGAGCATCTTCACAGGGGATTGAAAATCTTGTAGATTGTAGAATCATTGTAGATTGTAGATGTTATTGTAGAACTTTGGCTATAAGCCATAATGTACTGGAGGTTGCAAATTCACCGGGAATCTTTGAAAGAGATGTAAGCCAGTTGATTTACAAAATATGTCTTCGCAAATAAAGAGAGACTGACTGTAATGAATTTACTGGACTTCTCTGGGGAAATGTCACTTGATGGAATTAATCTTGTGTAATGAACTCACTGGGGAATAAATTCTTGAGGAGTATCTCTTGTTGTTGTAGAATGTGTGAATTCTCAAATAAAGAGAAATATCTACAAGGTTTTCCATTTACCAAGTCGATAATCACTGAGGATGGACAAACTGTCTTGAGGAGAATGCTCTTTGCCATCTTGATAAAACTTGATTGAAATGAGTTGCTCAAATGAAGAGCTGCTTGCAATTCAGATATAGATTGTTGGGAAGATCTTGTAATATTGTTGGAGAAGTAATTTATCTTCCATGGTGATCTTCATAAAGATTCCCTCGAGGAGTCAAGGTGCAAAATAAATGTACGCCCAATCCAAGTTGAAAAGCCTGGAGATATCCAGAATGTGATTGTCAGAGACTGAAGTTCAATTCAGGAAATAACTGAAGAGAAACTGTCAAGCAAGACTCAACCATTGAGGTATGAACTCTAATGGGATGTACTAAAATAACCGTCTTCCACGAGGATCAAACTTCGTGGGGAAATAGAAGTATTACGCTATTTCCTACCTATGGCTGACAACTCTAATTGGAAGGAGAAGACGCGCCCAACTACTCAGGGATAAACACGACCAAAGAGACAGAACAAACCTACGCAAAGATGCAAAATGCATATGCCATGCTATCTATCTATATGTTATGCGTATACTATGCTGACAAAATAAAAGGACGAAGGCAAACAGAGATGAAATAAACATCTCGAAGCAAACATCCGACCAATCTTCGAAGATAGAAGTACCATTGGGGATAGGCAGAGAACTGAATATGGGATCACAATCCTGCTTCAAGGTCTTATAAGATCTTCCGCGGAATAAAAAACATTCCACTTTGGGGTAAAGCGTCTTGATCTTCCTTAAACGATTGTCCTGTTGAAAATGCGAATAAAGATATACCAGGGGTGGATCAAACTCGTAATCGAAGAACTCCATGGATAAAATAAATATCCGTTTCACTAGAGAGATTCTTACTGGAGTTGTAGATGGAGATACCCGAACTGAGGTTTCACAGGGGATAAAAGAAATATCCACTTCCAAAGGGGAAACCTGGGTTAACATAGCTTGTTGAATACGCCGGAGCCAAAACTTTGAATGAGGATGAACTAAACATCCACTTCACTGGAGAAGATTGGTGTTGTAAAGAGATCCACTAGGGAGCAAAATACGTCCACTTCATTGAGAAAGTGAAGTTAAGCAGATCACTGGGAGTTCTTAAGTCACCAGAATTAAAATTCATCAGGGACATGAAGAATGTTGTGTATTGAGGAATTACGTAATAGTCGCCATTTTGACCAAAAGTTTGTTGCACAGTGATAAGATAATATTTGCTTCTTACATGCCCTAAGTCCTATGGTTATGAGAAGAAGTCGTTCCAAGAGGATTTTACAGAAAACAGGCGTCCAACTGCCCCACTGTTTTCAAACTCTTAGAGAGATTCGTTGAATCTCGACGTAACCAACCCAGATCGATGGTATTATGACTGAGTCTTCGAACTTTCACTTTAAGGGAATCCAAACTTGTACGGATCAAACCTCTTGGAAAATAACTTGCCCCAAGTCAGCAAAGTCTTCAAATTCTAACAGAACAAACTTAATGTTGATGCTCGTATATAAACCTTCTATGACATCGGCAAAAATCAACACGTATGAAATGTTAATTCTGAAACTGTTAATGCAATATATGTTTGTCTTGAAGTTTTAAAAAAGATATCACAATAACTTATGACCGAAATCACTAGTTAGGATATAGATTTATTTCATAAAGCCGATATAAAAAGTTGAGCGTAGCTCATAGGAGTCAGGAAACGTTATCTCACTGAGTATGCTTTCGAAGTAAACCTTACTTATTAGGACTTTTGAGGGTTATATTCTAGTTTAGTTTACGATTTGTAAAATAAAGGAATAAGGGTCAAAGTATATTTGTACCCAACCATTTTTGAAAGATGTTCATTATCTTTTTTTGAAATTTTTTAAATGTTTAATCAAGTTGATAGAAAATTTCCCCAGGCTAAAAATGAGGTTGAAAATGGTTAAAGAGGAATTAACCGCCTTATATCTAGTGTTTAGGAGGTTTGAAACAGTGCCTTACATCATCAGCAGGGTTTTGTTCAAAACCATACATCAAGAGGTTTTGCGTTTTACTTCGTCATCCTCCTTCCAATTCTTTCTCAAAGTGGGAAAAATTGGGTGCAATTGGCATTACGAAAAATAATTTTGAGTGAATACGAATGAATTTCTTCAAGACAAACATTTATCGCATTACTTATTCAAAGTAACAAGTTCTCACATGCTAATTATGCTTTTAATCAAAGTAATAAAAAAAAGAAGCACACACGAGCAAAAACAGGTGATCAGCATAACGGTGTTCCATTCACGATTGGGCTTCCTCCTTTGAAGGTTAGCACTTCATCATCTATCATCTCTTGGACTTTCTCTTGAAAAACTTTGCACTCTTCAATCGAATGCCTCAACACTCTATCATGGAATTCACAGCTGATATTCGAGTCGAACCACGGTGGACGAGATTTCATGTTCCTGGTCTTTCTGGGTGTCATTACCGAGTTTCTAACAAAATGAAACCATAGCTGACGGTAAGTCATTGGGATAAGATCAAACCAGCGAGTCTCTTCTTTCGAAATACTCATATGTATCTTCTGATTCTGAAACCATCCTCAAACCTGTCGATTCTGATGCTGATCTAGAGATATCATCCTTCGCTTATGAGGTAGCCGTCGTCTGCGCTGAGCAGGCACCACATACTGATGTTGAGGATAAGGTACTGGAACTGGATCTGGCAGGATTTGAGAGGAATCCCAAGCTTCATTAACATCAATACTTCCTTCCTTTTGGGAATCATCAACTGAAATTTCTTCATTAGTTTGGCTATTCGAATCATCTCGGATTCTTCCACTTTTGAGTGCATTCTCGATGTTTACTCAGACTTCTACAATTTTGGAGAAATCTAATGGCACAACGCCCACCATCCTATCATAATAAGAGCTTGACAGTGTTCTTAGAAACATCTTGCTTAATTCCTTCTCTTGAAGTGGTGGATGAACTTGAGCTGCTAACTCCTTCCATCGTTGAGCATATTCCGTGAAAGATTCATTGTCTTTCTTACTCATGTTCATCAATTGATCATTATCTGGAGCGATGTCCATATTATAATTGTATTGCTTCACGAAAGCATAAGCTAAGTCTCTCCAAGAATGTATACGGTTCCTTTGTATCCTCATATACCATATTAGGGATGCCCCACTCAAACTTTCTTGAAAGCAGTGAATCATCAGTTTGTCGTTATCAACATAAGCAGTCATCTTTCGACAAAACATCTTCAAATGGTCTCTTGGACAACTAACACCCTTGTAAACTTCAAAGACATGTATCTTGAACTTCGTAGGAATAATTACGCCTGGAACTAAACATAAGTCGTGAGCATCCATATCAGATGCATCAGCTCCTTTCATCATTTTCAATTATTCTTTAAGATCACGGAATTCTTTCTCCATTGCTATAAATCTAGGATCATCCATCTTTTTATCAATACGGACATTCTGAAGATTAGGTACAGGCTGTGGAAACTGGGAAACTCTTTCATCATCTTGATTAACCAAGTTATCTTGCACAGGCTGAGGTTGTGTAGGAACATCCACTTGTTGAACATTGTCGTCAGAGGGAAGATCAAATAACGGATTAGTTACAACTCTGAAGCCAGTTATGGAATCCATATCCTTCGTTCTCTTTGCTATCCTTTAGTAATACTTCAAGCTTGGTCAGATGGTCGAGATGTCAGCTGATAGACAAAGACAGAAGACCGGATGAGCCATAGAAGAGGAGAGACACATGCATATGCAAAATGCTAAATGAAGGATGCTAATGCAAAAATGCAAGATGCAAAATGCAGAGTACCATGGAACTCGAGTATTTATAAACGTTACAGAATACCATAGAAAATTCATTTATTTCTTTTTGATATCGGATTACGTAGGAACATTCTTATAAGAGTCCTAACATAATAGCTAAATAAAATCTAATAAAAGTCCTAAGGAAATCCTTCATCATGCTTGTTGATTTGTTCTTCCACTTGGATCCTCTTGAAGATAAGTTGTCCATGATCAACTTCTAAGGAGTAATGTGATAGAGGAAAATAAATCCTCTATCTCTTGTTGGAAAATAAGGAAGGAAACCCTTGTTTACTTGGATCTTCAATATGGATGAAGGTCTTTTGAACTTCTATTGATCTTAAATGATGATGGAAACCTCTCGTATTTGTCTTTTGAGTTATCTTGATTCTTTAATTAGTGCCCTTAACTTCCTTAGGTCATCCAAGTTAGGACTCTTAAAAGAATATTTCAAAATGTTTTTTTTCGTAATCCCTATTGGTTCTATAATGTTTACAAATAAACTCGGGATTCCATGAAACCAATGCAATATGGTGCTATATGGATGCAACAAAAACAAGTAACCACATAGAGACATAAGGATAAACAAACAAGGGGGACCCTAGGTTTGCAACGAGCATGGAGCAAGGGTATACCCATTCCCAAAGGATGTGGACTAAAGGTTGATCGTACCTACAGAACAAGGTTCTAAAAAGGTTCCCAAAGTCATTAGCCCATCTTTCGAATATTATCAACCTCTCAATTACTTAGTGGTTAATAATATTCTCAAGAGAACTTCTTTTGAGTGTAGCATCACGTAGCACAATTTCGGGGGTACTCCCTCATAGTCCCGCACTACATTCTAATAAAGGCCAAAGTGGGGTTAAAGGTAACTACGGTCCTCAATATCATAGGCTCCAACATCGAATATAGTGTATGTTTTCACGATTAAAAACTCGTTCAACAGTACAACTTTCGAGAGGGCCTCAATTGAGCGTGATTTTCAAGTCAGCTTGGTCGGGATTCCACCCCCTATAAGCCTCGTCGAACATATCACTATCCTATCTTAAGTTCACTCAAGTCTGGGTGTAGGACTTTGTCTCACCACTCAAGAGCATCAACCCAAAGGCAATAAACAAACAAGTATACAAGTAAACAATTAGGCAAATATAAGCAAATATATAAAACAAAACAAGTTAGGGGAACCCACTGAGAATCCCCAGTGAAGTCGCCATTTCTGTCGCGGTGAAATTTGGATACCAGGCTATTGATGAGCTTGAATCTTAATTCATTTACAACCGAACTTTGATTTGTCCAAAGGAAGGGATAAAGATCGAAATACCCACAATGCAATGCAAATGCAAGCTAGAGAGTTATAGGTTCGGGGGTTGGTTAAACTTAGGGAAGGTGCTAGCATCCTAAGTTTCTGTAATACTCTACAGGAACCTCTTGTTTTATGTTTTTTTTATTTGCTAAGGATTATCTGCTTAATGGTTGAAAGACCTAGGGGTTTATTTCTAAGTATACTCGATAAGATATCACATCTTATGCCTACATATCCTGACGGGAGTGGAATCAGAGTATCTATAGTTCCCCTAAAGGGTTTGAGGAGTTCTTTGACTGTGGTCAAAGTTCCTACGGGTTAAAGGTAGTTGATTGATTGATTTTAGGAGAAAAGATGAGTTATCATTGTAAGGGAGATTACTTGATTTAACCACCACAACGTTGCAGGAAAATAATCTTTGCATCGTCTTAAGAGAAGGGCTCAAGCACTCGGAATTTAATCGACAAGTATGCCACTATCTCTCTTAAGGCAAAGTCTCTACATATTGATTGAGTTGTTATGGGGTAGGAGTTTTATCTCGCTTAAGATGATTAACATCTTATTCTCTAATGTTTGAATATGTGTTTGATTGAGTTGATTTGTATCTAAGTTGTAAAGATAAAGGTCCTTCCTATGGGGTAGGATCTAAACTTAGAAGATCAACTTGAATAGGATCAAGGATCAATGGGGAGTATGATGCAAATGAGATGCATACGCACAATTGTTTAAGTCATGCGCAGATTCTTCCTTTGGACGCTATGCAATGCGATAAAATAAATGATGATAAATGTAAATTGCGGAAAAATAACGGCATATAGATAAATCCATACATAAACGCATGAAAACGCTAAAGTGTGTGAAAGTGGGTGAAAAGTGAATACGTGAACGAAGTCAGAGAGGGGACGCGAGTGTGCACGATTAATTGATTTTAGGGAGACTGATTTTAAAGGAAGGTTGAGTTGATTTTAGGGAGAGATTGTTTTTATGAGAAATTATATTATTTTATTAGATTAAAAAATTAAGTGAATTTGAATTTAAGGAAGATGTTTAGTTAAATTGGTGAGATTGATCTTAGAGGAAAGTTGTATTAGTTGAGATTGACTTAAAGGGAGATTAGTTTAAAATGATAACGATTTATTATAAAAAGTTATTAATTATAAAATGGATTTTTTTGAAATAACTAGATGGTTTTATTATTTAAAAGGTAATATAAATTGCTAAGTTATAAATTAGTTGAATTTTATTTAGAAATAAATTATAAATATAAAGAAAAGTTTCCTTTGTAAAGGTTTTATTACTATTATATAAAAGTTATTTTAAATGTGAAAAGGAGTTTTATTATTGAGAAAATGAGCAATTATTATATATGGTTTCTTTTTATAAAAAAAATGGTGAAATAGAATTATGACTAAAATAGATTATATTAGTAAAAGAAATTAGTAAATTAAAAGAAGATTAATATTTAAATAAATAGGCTAGTTAAATTAGAAAAAAGAAATTAATTTGAAAGAAAAAGAATTTATTAAGTTATTTAATTAAAAGCTGAAAAAGAGATTAATTAGATTGGTTAATTGATTAAATGATTAGTTGATTAAATGACAGATTAATGGTTAAATAAATAAATTAGTATAAGTTAATGATTATATTAGTTTTTAAAAGATTAAGTAAAATAGGTTAATTAGGTGGCGGATGGATCTGGTGCGACGAAGGTAACGAGGGTGCATCATGGGCGGCAGTATAGATCGTGCGAGATGGATCCGTTGGAGATCCGATGGCTTACGTGTGAGGGCGTATCATAGTGTCTGTGCGTGTGCGGGCATAGGATTACATTATAAACAAAATTGAAAGAAAAAAAACAAGAACCCTAGCCCCAAATTGATTCCACCCTCCCCTCTCTGTGATTCTGCCATTGTCGCTCTCCCTCTTCTCTCCTTCTTGCTTCCGTCTCACTTTTCTCTTCCTTCTCCCTCTCCCTTCAGTTTCCTCGTTCGTCTTCTTCTTTTTACGAACCTTCTTTTCGATTCGCTCTCCGATTCGAAGTGGATCCTCAGAACAGTTTCATGAAATTCAAAGCAAAACAAGCACCAACAATCAAAATTAAACCAAATCAACATCGAAAATGAGTTAGATAGAGAACGAGTTTACCAAATCGAGGAGGTAATTAAATGGAAGATGGGGGATCTCAGGGCGGCGAAATGAGGTCGTGACGGAGATGTTGATTTCACGGTTGACGGTGACTTGCGATGGAGGTTCAAAGAGATGAGTTCTTTAACCTCTTTCTGCAAAATTATTTTTTTAGGTTTTTTTTGATTTGGGGTTTCTGAGTTTTGTGGATCCCGTGAACATTGTCTGTTGCCTCCTTCTTATAATCTTCAGAAAACTCTGAGTTGAATGCGATTAAAATATATTCCTTATTGGTTTCGTCCCGTTTTGGCCATGATTTTGTAATGAAAGCCTTGATGGTTCATGATTCTTTCCTGATGAGTTTGATTTTATTTCCGTTTTCACTTTGTTCTGTTTCGGAAAGTTTCATTTTTTTGTCTGATGAATTCTCTTCTTCTTTCTGATGTGCTTGCAGGATGCATTGAAGGACTTTGATATTTTGTTGGATTTGGTTTATTCCTTCACGATTCTTAGACCATTCCTTTTTTGTCTTGCTCAAAATGATCTTCACGAGCATATTGTCGAGCTTGCTGTCTTTAGAAAGTTTATTCCTAACTTTCCTTGTTTTCTTCTACAGGAGTACCTTGCTTACATGACGATAGGAGCAGTAAGGTATGTGGATAGAAAGTCGACAAGTCTCCTAATGGCCACAACACTGATGATAAGCCTTGGTGATGCTGTCTGATAGTGAGCATGCATTATAGGTATAAGTTTTGATTATGCTGGTTAAGATACCCAATATTCACGACTGATCTCTTTTTGTATTTGCAGAAGGCCTGACCATGGCAGGCAATCAAATGTAGCTCAACATCTGTCAAAACGTGAAGAGTCTTCGTATAGCTTCTAATGCCTCTTCAATCATGTTAGCTATTTTGCGAACACTTGCGTTATCCTCACGTCATGGTATATCCTGTGTTTGGGTCCGCACTTTGCATTATTGAAATACTCTTATACAATAATTGTTTTGGGCTGACATGAATGGGTTCATTTGCAGGTGCTGAAATGTGGTTACGGAGAAAAAGGATTGGCAACAAGAGGACCTTACGACACGTTTCTAGGACTGCTAAGCATATTGGTGTGTCGCGAAAGCTCGAATCCTCTTCAAAAGGAACTTTGGATGCCCGTTTTTCTTTGTGCAAAAGGTATAATATTATAACAACTTAAATGTTTTTCTTGTAATATGATGAATTTGGTTCCTAAACCAAAGGTGGAATTTTGGGTAAAACTTGATGTCTGACCTTTGTTTGCTTCTGAACCAAATTAATTAATTTTCTTCTTTCAGGAAAATCGCTGTAACTTCAGATACTGTCGGTGATGCCGTCGAGAAAGATTCATATCCGGTAATGATGAACATAATAGTCTGAATCGAAGAGGGAATTGAAAATGCTGCTGCTGCCTTGATGTTGTTCGAGAACATACGCAAAGTGAAGAACAAACTATAATGAACACGCTCTGGCTGTATAGTTATGCAAGAAAATTATTAGAGAAATTCTTCAGGATATTATGTTGATCCGGTTGAAAGAGAATGAAGGGGCGCTTGGTCGATTGGTGCGGCTAGTAGCAGACCTGAGGTACACAACTTATGCCATTCATCTATCTCTGTTATGACTTCCTTTCAAACTTCACCGTGGAACCGTGTATGTGGTTTAAAGCACTTGTGAAAGTCCAACATTTGAAAGAAAACTACTCTGTTACTTGGAATCTGGTGATGACATAAGTTTTAAGATTTCATCGCACTTTGCGGTAGCTTGAATTCTCACAAGTAGCAGGCTGACTTACATTTACTGTTTGTAGGTGAAGATGGCAAATTTGGTGGTTACTTGCTTCTCGTCAGACCATGAAGGCGTTCTTCAAGAGGTCTTCTACGACTGTTGGTAATAGTCTAAACTCTTGTCTATGTTTGGAGTCCGAAGTTACTTTGTTCCCAAACCGAGTGGAAAATGCTTTAGCTTACTCATTAATATGATGTCATCTCACAAAACGATGTACTCGCAGGTTTCGGTCATGCTCTGGTGTTCCAAGGATTATGGGTTGTCGGTTGGATTAACAATGGTGAAGGTAGAATGGATACCATCCCTTTGTTTCAGAAGCTCATCTACAAACTGTTTTCTTTTGTATATTCATTTGTCACTTCATGATAGCATGCCAATGCCTTTCTATATCTGTCTGTCACTCCTTAAAATTCGAGCCTCAATATCCTTAAGTTTTCGGTGGTATTTTCAAGTGATTCCGCACATACTGCTGCCACTGCTGCTTTATAAGGCGGCTTTTGAGTTCTTGATAGTTTGGTTCATTTAAAAAAAATTGATCATGTCTGATGTTGTCAATATGGTGATGCCATACTGTTGCTTTTTGGAATTCCTTTTGCAGGCAATTATATCCTCTCTTCATGCTTCAAATCTCCCAATTTAAAATGTAATTAATATGTCAGAAATGGTTTTATAAAGACCTTGATTCACATGTATTTTCCATCTTCTCCTAAACACGTTTGATGGCGCATGGATTATGTCGGAAATAGTAATACAGTCGTGAATGAGTTCCTATTTAAGTGTGATTGCGTTGGAGGTCAATTAAATGTGTTTGTGTTTTGGTTTGCAGGAAATGGCGGTTCTTCATCGCAGATGAGGTGCGGTTCTTGATGGCTAACAAGGTGGTAAAGAGGCTGCAATGCATTTCCAACGAGTTCCCGTTTTCAAACAAAGTCGGCTGACTTCTAGAGTTATCCGTTTTGAGGAAGATAACCATAGCCAACATAATTATAACAAAAGTTCCCACTGTGTCTGCTACCGCAAAAAGATGGGAGGCGTAAGCACCAGATGAAGCTTAAACGTCATCCACAATGTACCTGATACAAATGCTTGGAGATTGGGTGAGAGTCCTGCTAGGGTCACCCTTACTGTGTATTACCGAACCACGTGGCACTTTAATTGTAGTACAAATGTTTCTAGCCTTATGTAATCAATTTGATTTAGAAGTAATCAAAGTTGGATTTCTTTTTCATATGCCCAACGCGTGAACTGATGTAATTGTCCACAAATACAAATGATCAAATGTTGGGATTTTCTGATCAAAGTTAAATGTAATTCATATTCAATCTCGTAATGTTCGAAATATGCGCTCTTAGATCTTGAGATAGCGGTTGAAGTGAGCTGTAATTATAATGCTTCTGAAATAAGCTTGCAACTCAAAACGAGGCTTTAAATTATAAATTCTTAAGATTTGGGCATTTAGACCAACATGGAGACGGGTTCGAATTTCCATAACACAATTAACAAAGGCTGGGTACTTGGATGTTCTCACTCGTCAGCAGTAACCGTAATCCACATAAACATGACTTTGAGGATTCCTCGTACTCGGATGCGACAATTTTATTATATTCACCGATTAAATCCACATGTAGTGCACCAAATCAATTCTAATATGATACGAGTTAAATTTCTCCACCACAAACCAAATAATACCACCGTGAGCCCGTGATCTCGACTCCTGTACGAATCATGTCCTGACAATCTTTCCTTGATAAAGAGAAAAACTTGAAAGGGACCAAAATCTCGTTTTAAGGAGATTTAATCAGAAAAAATTCGCCAGAGACGCCCTTTAAGCAAAAATGACCCTGCACATACTTGTTAGTCGCACATAAAAGTAAAAGGATGAAACGTGAGAAAACACACGAGGAGGTGGAGTCTTAAGGTCAAAATTAGGGTGTGACAATTATCAGGAAATACGACTCTATAGTTGAGGATGAAAAAGGGAAGTCTACCTAATGTTATCATACAAAATGATGACCCTAAAGTTGAGATTGAAAAGGAGCTAACTTAATGTTGTCATGCAAAGGATTGAGAGCCTAATGTCTATCTTACTCCAAGCTTAATCGGAAATTAAGTTGGACTAGGAGTCTTAAGGGAGCATGTGAAAAAACACAAGTAAACATTATACAACTCAATCTCAGACAACAACAAGTATTCAACACTCAAAGGAGAAGAAAGGAGATGAAAAAAAGAAAGATGTCAAAGCAACACAAGGTAAGAAGATTCAAACATCAATTTTCAAGTGTCAAACAACAAAGTCAATATCAAGATATGCTTATCATAAGAATCAACGAATTAAATATAGAAAAGGCAAACAATTAGCACACATATTCCAATCATCATAAACCATGCTCAGAGGATTCATACATTAAAGTTCAAGAAGATATGCAATGGCAATCATAGAAATGCACAAGCAAACATGTCTTAAAACAATAATCAACATCGCTAATCATCATACAAAGGTAACATGAGTCAATCAAGATAAGAATCAAATAAGGTCAGAACCTACACCACATCATGATCAACTCATTTCAAATATGAAGAAAGAGGCACAAAAGCATTCAACATGAATTACATCAATGGCTAAGTATTGGTCAATAATTAACTCATGAAAACAAATCATAAATGGTTCAAGCAATGAAATTAGGGTATGTAAACATGGAAGGCCAGAAGTAAACTTAAACATTTAAATTCAAGCCAAACCCATGTTAACAAGAAAGATTCAATATGCATCACATTCAAAGCATGAATAAGAAACTTGATATCCATCAACCAAAGTCATTCACAAAAGAAACAGGTAATCATGAGAAGAAAAAGAGACAAGGTGATCATGTAATGGACATCAAGACATGAAAGTTAGAATCTCAAACAAGTCATTTAAGTCACACAAGATCATCAAGCATCAAGGGATCACAAAAGAAACTTAAAAGACTAGGTCAAGAACACCCGATCATCATGTTCAACACATCATCAAATTGAATCATCAATCAAAAATAGCCACATGGCTAAATAAATTCAAGTTTAAAGCTCTAACTCATGGCAAAGTACTCAAGAATAAGTATGAAAGAGGTCCCAAAAAGAATTGCAGAATGCATCCTCAAATCAAATCAATAAGTTCAAGCATGTTATTAATCGAGCATAAATCAATAACCAAATGAACCAAATAAGAAACAATAAAAAAATCATCATCAAGGAAAGAAAACATACCTCAAATATTAATCATTTATATGTCAAAACATGGCCAAGAGATTGGATCAAATATGTAAGCATAAAGCATCAAGAACATAAACCCTAGTTCAAGGTTAAAAGATAAAACACCTCCACAATTTAATTCAAAATAAAATATGACAATTAAATGAAAAATAAAATAAAAATTATGAAAAATTTCTAAAGATGTCAAGTAATCAGAAACGTATTTTTGAATATTTTTAAGAAGGTTTTATTAATTAAAAAATACAATTAAATTGAAAATAGCATAAAATAGAAAAGAATGAAAAGAAATAAAAAGGAAGGGTGCATCAGCAATAACTAAATGAACTGAAGGCAGGTTATAACGCGTTATGAGGTGGAAACAGAGGGTGTCAGTAATAAAATGCTATGCCCAAAACACAATAAAACAGAAACCAAACAAAAAAGATGCATGCGTGAAGGCTCATTAATTGAGTTGGCATCCATGCAAATGCCACATTAAGGCCACACGCGCAGGTCAACCATTCAAACAACACACATCATTAGATTGTGATGAGACACCAGAGCAAAGGCTATGGTCGTCTTCTCCGGTGGCCTCACTGGAGTTACAGAACAAAACATCACCAAATCAAACAAACCTTGTACCAATCTTAAGGAAATTTCACGTAGATTCTAAATCTAGCATTATAATTTATTTTAGAGCGGGATATCGTCATGAAAATTGAGCATGAAGAAAACATATAGAATCTGAAGCTTGCACAAACAATAACAACAACAACTCAAACATGCTCTACAATGATATAACATCTCAGTTATAACAATAACAAGCTCAGAACACGCGTGAAATGAGAGGAAAGGTTTGAGAAAATTTACTAAGTTGAAAAGGTCCACTACCTCTTGATATAGCTCAAGAAACTTCAGAAATGAATCCTCCTAGCTCTAATAAGAATAAAGAAATCCAAAAAGCCAAGGTAAACTTCAAGAAATCACCAAATCGTGTTTAGAGCTTTTTGAGATATATATATATATATATATATATATATATATATATATATATATATATATATATATATATATATATATATAGAGAGAGAGAGAGAGAGAGAGAGAGAGAGAGAGAGAGTGTGAGTGAGAGAGAGAGTGTATGAAATTTTGATCTGATTCTGAGCAAATGAAAGTTGTCCCTCATTTAATTAGGGTTTTAGGACTTAAATAGTGTGAATAAGTGTGGATAGAGTGAGAAAACAGTTTGTTAGAGTGGGTTTGAAAATTTGAAATTCTTGACGGGTGAAAAGAGTGTATATGGGTTAGCACATGTGGGTGGTTATTTTTGTTGTTTTGTTGAGGAAAAGAGTGAAGGAATGGAGTTATGAGGAATGTGTGATGGATAACACATGGGAGAATAATGAAATGAAGTCTATTCCAAGCTTTTATCTTTTCCACTTTTGGCACAAACTGTGTATGAGGTGTGCATGGCATGTATGGTAATGTTTAGGCCCTTTAGGCAAAAGATGATGATGGATACGTGTGACTTTGATGTGTTATGGAAGCATGTTGCAAGAAAATGTTAAGATATTTGTAAGAGAAAGCCAAATGACACATATTTAACCAAGTTCATGAATCTACCTTTAGGCAATCTTAACTTCATGATGAATAATCCATTTGATGAGAAATTGGTGCCAACATAAAGTAGGAAGAAAATGGAACAAATTTCATGTTGATTGCAAAGTGAAATGGATCTTGGAGGATTATGAAATAAGGACTTGAATTTGTGCATCCAAAGTTGACTTGAAACACTTAGAAAAATTCTAAGTTAAAAACCAAAATGAACCTTGAAATGTTTTGACTTTAAAGCACCATAACTTGAGAATCATTGCTCCAAATGAGGAGTCCTTTGTATCTATGAAAAGCTTGAAGCATGAAGAACAATTCTAATGTTGAAAGAAAATTGAGTTAAAGCTTGGAACTATGTGGAAAATGCACTTAAAGTTGGTTCTAAAAATCTGCCTAAGTACTTGCCAAGTTTGACAACTTAAGGACCATGAATTTAAGGCACCATAACTTGAGCTTTAGGCATCCAATTGAAGTGTTCTTGGCATCATTGGAAATTTTAGAAGATGCTTAGAAACTTTTATATTGAAGGAAAAATGAAATGAATCTTGGATCACCATAAAAAATGGCCTTCAAAACAAGAAATTTTGACTGAATTTCCATACTTAGAAAAACTCTAAGTGTTGAAACATGAATTACACATTTTCCCAAACTTTACCTCTCCATAACTCTCAATCCACACATCTTTTGAACTTAATTCCTTCTACAAACTTGTAGTACATAATATCCTCTTTAGTTTGATTACAAGTTTACCTCATTTGGATCAAAGATGAAGAAATTATGAATCTTGCAAGATAGCCCCATAAACACAAATTCTCCATACTTAGTGAAATTTTCACAAAACCCTAATTTAGCAACTTCTCCTGATTTTATAATTTATCTTGATTCCTCTTGATAAAACCTTTTAATAACATGGATGATGACTTGAAATACTTAAATAAGACCCAATAACTCAAGATTTGACTTTGGTAGGGCACCAATTGACTTTTTAATCAGATGAATCCCATGTTTCCTCTATGTACTTAGGAACCTTATGAAATGATTTGTGATGAATCAAAATACATGTAGGGAACTCTTGAGAGGTATGTTGGACCATGGAACCTTGCTTTGATCAACAAAACCATCACAAGTAGCCTTATACCTAAAATCCTAGCTCAAAGCCAATAGGAGCTTGATCAGATGAATCTCTTACAACCAACGAAACCCTAATCCTCAGATGATTGGGTGAGCTTGTTGAGATACTTTGAATGAATATGAAACTCTTGTAGCTTGAAAATACCATGATGTCGAGGAAATCTCCTTGCTCAATGCTCTAGAAATCAACTTTTTCTCTTGAAGACAACCAAGAAACCTTGATCCCATGCCTAGAGCCAATGCAATGCAAGAAATGAGAATGATCTAAAGAATGAAACATAATCCAAATAAGGTAAAGAAAAAGATGGAAAATTTTGGGATACAACAGTTGCTCCTATTCAATCAACTTAATAGATACGAACACGTACGAGTATTAAAATCAATACGAACGAGTATTGATGAGGCTGAAACAAACACAGACAAGTGTTTAAAAGCATGACGAGTTTCTAAAATCAATACGGACGAGAATTGATGAAACTGAAACAAACACCGGCGAGCGTTTAAGAGCACGACGAGTGTCTAAAATCAACACATACAAGTATTGATGGAACTGAAATAAACACGAATGAGTGTTTAAGAGCACGATGAGTGTCTAAAATCAATATGGGTATGGTATTGATGGAACTGAAACAAACACGGTCGGGTTTTTAGATCAATGCAAATGAAAGAAAACACGGGCGAGTGTTTTGGATCAATACAGACGAGTATTGAAAAGCAAGACAAAAGAAACATAAATGTGTGTTTAAAATCTATAGAGATAAACACGGACGGGTGTTTAAGTCAATATGAACAAGTATTAATGAAAGTGAAATAAACATGAATGGGTGTTAGGGATCAATACGAACGGGCATTGAGAAAGGAAAATGAAGGAAACACAAACAAGTGTTGAAAAGGGATAAGACAAATATAGACGAGTGTTTGGGTCAATACAAAGGAGTATTGGAAAATATGAACCCAATGCAAAAGGCGACCTTGGAAAACCAAACTTTAAAGTCCACCGGACGAGGATAGGATTATGAAAAAGTAGGTCTGATAAGGGCAAATTACCATACGGGAAATGGGTTTGAAACACAACCTCTGTCTTGATTGAGTGGATTTCAATTTTGGTCATGACATACCAAACTTAGCTTATGGTATGTATGCATGTTTGAATTTTTCTATGGCATAATGCTCCATATTGAATGGAAATGCTACACATTTGGGTAGATGTGATGCAATGATTACTATATGCAAGATGTAAAGAAGTCCCTTATCAGAGAATAAAACAAGTAACTGCTGGAAAAGACCCCACCACTCTGATTTTCTAACTCTCTGTGGGGAAAATACAAACCACCTCTGCTGGGGGAACGCCAATGACTAATGGGCTTTGAATTGCTAGGGAAATCAAACACTCTTGGGCTTCTATCTACTAAGGAAAATAATGAATGATGATGATACCGACTCCGATAGGGGATAAGGCCTGACCCACTTCTCTACTGGAGTAACAACCAATGACACCAACTCTGCTTAGGGAGAAATTAAAAACATGGGACCCCATTAGGAGAATCACACTTCCTTATTCTACTAAGGAAAAGATACACAACACTCTGCGGGGAGAGAAACTCTACCGGGGAGACAAGAGATTAAACAAGCCTCATGTTAGGGACGACCTTTGCACTACCACTTCTGCAAACATGAAATAATCACAAGTGTCTCCAAGGGCAATATGTCAACTGAATTTACCATTCAAGACACTCAACCTTTAAAGCAATTTCAATTGTTTTCAACACCTATGCGTAAAACTTCAATGTTTTCATATGCAATGTTTATCAAAAATATCAGACGTTTTTGCAAAAAAAACTTTAAAAATGAAAGCAAAACAGAAAAGTAATTGGAGTGTGTCGCACCTCGAAAATTTCATTCGAAAACACGACCCTCGTGCTAAAGGCGCGAAAATGCGATTTGACAAAGTTGCCACCAAACTTTATTTATCCTGAATAAACGGGAGAGGAAAATGTCGAGAAAACCTCTTAAAAACGGAATGAACACGACTGTCATAATTTGATGTTTCAGGTTCAGGAGTCGGTTACACAAGGGGAAGGTATTAACACCCCTCACGTCTGTTGTACTCAACGGGAACCTCTAAATTCGGACTGTGATGAATGTTAGCTAAGCTTAGTTGTTTCTTTTTTCAATACTAAATACTAAAACGATACTATAAAAGGATGAAGACGCTAAGGCAAATGTGATGGTTAAAAGGATAGGGTGCTTGCCAAGGATTGAGGCCCTTGTGCCTACGTATGCTCATTCGGACGAGAATGAGAAACTAGAGTGTCTTAGTTCGACTACAAGAAAGGATAGGGGAAACGAAAGATGAAGGGGAGGTAGACGGAATAGCGGAGAAGGGTAGAAGTGTGCTCGCCAACGTATCTTACATTCAAGAGTGAATGAAGAATCAGAGCGTCCGTAGTTCGTGGTAACAACCACGAAAAGACGAGATTGAATTGAAATTGAAGTGGGTAAGGATGAAGATTACTTGAAGCTTAAGAAAGACTCCTCGGACCCAAGTAATCGGTAAAGCGAGTCAAAGACTTGACTTTCTCTCTTTTTCATCTTGAAAAGAAATTGTGTTCGAAAGGTGAGGTTGGGATGGGATGACGATTACTTGAAGCTTAAGAAATACTTCTCGGGCCCAGGTAATCGGGAGAATTAGCCAAAGACTTGACTATTTCTCTTTTTCATCATGAAAGAAATTGTAATTGAATGGTGTTTGGAAGATGATCGAACGTTGTCGAGTTGTTAATGTTATTAGAGGTGTCAATTGCCTACACACGAGTAAGATGACTCGCATCCAAACAACTGAAAGCAAGATCAAATACTTAATCCCACTCTTTACACATTAAAAATGAGTTAGATAGTTGTTAATTGATTATGGAAATCCGTTTGGCGTTGGATCAAGGGTTTGACCTATTTTCGCGTGCAAAACGTGTGATGAAATGGAAATGGTTTGAAAGATGGCTCGATGACGAGTCGAGGGTTTGGATTGAAAATGGAACCGGCTTGACTACATGTCAAGGGTTAGGTGTCGCTACTGCGAAAAACGAGGCCGGCAAGACAGAACAGTCGCCACCTTTCGTTATTTATCCCACAGAAAGGGAAAGGAAACAATCGGAAAAACCTGACGAAAAGGTATAAGACAAGGTCATCGCAACCATTGTCTGGATTCGGGAGTCAGTTATGCAAGGGGAAGGTATTAGAACCCCTCACGTCCATCGTACTCGATGGGATCCGCGCTTGTTGTGTTTATCTGACGGGTTTGTTACATCTATCTACACTAAAGGTCTGGTCTGAAAAGGAAAGAAAATGACTCGGCAAAGCGTGGCACTTTATGCCTACGTATTCCCGTCTGGAACGAGAAATCAGAGTCAACGTAGTTCGCCTAACTACGGGGAAAAGTTGCTCGCCAAGATGTCGCATCTTGTGCCTACGTCCTTTCACACAGCGTGAAAGATCAGAGCAAACGTAGTTCGGGAAAAGAGAGACACGGGTTTGTCTTTTTTATCCGAGTAAAGTTAACAGACGGTTCCAGCAGTTTAGTGTATGCAGCTCACTCGACGGAGACTTAGGCGTTTACCGTTTGCGGTAGAACCGGCAGTTAACAAAACTCTCCTTCTGAAAAGGGTTTCCAAGGGATTAAAGGTCCAAGAGGACAAAAAGAGTTTGATCTTTGTTTTCTGTTTTTTAGAGAAGTATCTTTTATGGATGTTTGCAACTGATATCGCACTAGAGACTATGACCTGAAAGTGAATGCGTCGCATGTCACCCAAAGGGTACCATACTAAAAATCCAGACTGTTGGAAAGAAACTCTCCAATAACCCTTTCTCAAGTAGCTTAAGGCTCGTAGCGTACGACATCAATTAACCTTTATTACTGTATTTTGATTTGTTTGCAGATGAGAAGAGAACGGACGCACTAAAGGGGAACTAATCCAATCCTAAAGTTGTCATGAAAATTTGAACCTATGGTTGAGGTTAGGAGGGAAGCTAACTAATGTTATCATGCATGGTTAGAACCCTAATGTCTGTCATAACTTCTCTTGAACAAGAGAAGTCAGAGTTCCTAGGGGAACATGGCAAAGGAAAGCAACAGCAGAAAGAAATAACTGTAAAGAAACAACTGTAAATAAAATGCATGCAATACAAAAAATAAGCAGAAGGACCCAAGCTCAAATTCTAGATCAAGCAAGCCCAAAGGCAACACACAAAACACAGGCAAGGGAGACAGACTCAACCTTAAACCAACAAGCAAAGTCAGATAATAACAGTCAGGCAGAGGGAGCCAGACTCAACCTCTAGATGCAGACAAGCAAAGGGAGCTATTCTCAACCTTTAGGATGCTCCTAGGCCTAGAAACATCTACATGAATCCTAGTTTTAAATGCAACACACCAAACAGTCACACAAGCAGAGCAGAGCAGTCAGAAAAATACAGCAGACAAAATAGCAGACAAACAACTCAACAGCAAAGCAGATAAACAACAAACAATCAAACAGTCAACAAACAACTTCAAGCCATCTTCAAGAGAAGTCTTCATCTCCATGCTTCAACAAGGTCCAACACAAGGGAAGAGAGTAAACATCAAGAATATTGGATTGATGATGGGAAGCAGGAAGGAAACCAAGGGAATCCAACCTAACACTCAACCAGTCATCAGAGAAAAGCACCCTCAAAGGTTCTACCTCTTGTAAAATGCCACACATCCTTCCAAAGGAAAGATGAGGCTTTCAAATAGGGACCTTGAATAATAGGATGAAAATGGAAAGCAATCAAAGCAATCCATGTTTGTTTGAAGAAAAAGAAAGCAACTAAGCTCTTCCTAAACCCTAATTGAACAAGCTCAAAGAAAGCTTCTAAAGGGAGGCCTAAACACCAAAATCAAGCATCACCATCAAGCAAACAGAAGCTTAAACATGTCTAAAACACCATAAAAGAAGATTAGCAAGCTTATTATGAACTAAAGGCAACCATTGAAGTCAATCTAAAGCAAGTGCTATGTTGAAAACAACTTAAAACTAGCTTAAGTATCAAATCTATGAAAAATCCTAAAACACCTTCTAAAATCCTAAGAAAATTTCTAAGGGAACCTAAACATGTTAAGGACCTATAGGCAAAGGATCAGGGAGTTAATCTAAAGGGAATTCCTCTAAAGAAATCTTAGATCCCAAGGTACCAAACTAAAACCCTAAAATGGAAAGTCTAAAGACCTTAATCCAAAACAGAACTTAATGTTATCTAAAAAATCTAGATTAAATCATAGGGGATCATGCATCTCTAATCTACCAGCTAGCAAGAAATCAGCCCCAAATTCTATACCAATTGCAAGAAAAAAAATCAGCAAAAACATGGATCAAATATGCAAAATTAAAGAAATTAATAAAATGGAGAAAATCAAATTAAATTGAAAATCAGGCAAACATGCAATATAAAAGCAGTGAAAAATTACAAATAAAAGGAGGAGCATGGACATATTTTTATTTTATTTTTCTGATGAATATTGGAATTAAAATAAATTTTAGAATGAAAATGCAATTAAAATAAAAAGAAATGAATTAAACAAAATAAAAATGCTGAAATAAAATGGGGAGCGTTGGATAAGGTGATTGGTCAAGCTGATCTAAGGCCCTGGTATCGCCACCTCATTAATGAAACGACTGTGTTTCAATACCAAAACTCAAATCCTCAGAATAAGTCATGGCCACACGATTTGCATACAAAGTCAAGCTTCAGGCTAGATCCAAGGGACCAAACTTCATCTTTCTCGTTTGAAAGTCAGATGGAGGGAAGTCAAGCACGGTGGTTCCGACGGCTGCTCAGCCTTCTTCTCCGGCGAGCTAACAATTACAGGTCAAGCAAACACAACAAGATCTATATGGATTCACTCAATTTTCCACGTTGATCTCAAATATGCCATCCAAATTAACTGAATCCTCATGAATCTTAAAATTCGAAGCCAAACAGAAATTGTGTCAAGTTCTCAAGCATCACCAATCCTTAATCTAAAACCACAGATCTGTTCCTTATGCTTCACTGATCATCCTAAACTAACTAGATCGTGTTGAAACCTCAAGGTCAGGCCAAACCAACTCTCAACAAAAATCACATGTCAACCTATTTTGTCTCTAATTCTCTAATTAATGATCCAAAATCCATCTAAGCAACTTCATAAAGCCTAACCGCATGCTAACATATGCTAAAACATAATGAATCTTCATCAATTTTGAAAACTACATACCTGTGTTAGAGCTTGAAATTGAGGTATCCAGAACACGATTTTCAGCTTCAAATTGTGCAGATCCACTCAATGCTTGATGCTGAAGGTGTTTGTAGCTTCAATTTGCTTTGAATTGGCCTGAAATTGAAATCATGATTTTCACTTCTCCTCTTGAAACTCCAACTTCAAACTCTGGTTCTAGCACGAAATGATCTCTGCTTCTGAACTTAAATAGAAATGATTTGTGGGCTTTTTTGATCCAATGGAGGCCTAAATCAGAATATCTCAATTTCAATTTTCTTTGAAAAATTCAAACATGGTAAACATGAATTCTGGCTCAAAATCTTCTCCAAGAAGTTTCCATTCAATCCCTTGTGGTCTGGTGAGAGTGTATAGAGTGATTAGAGAGCTTGAATTCATCATATGAACAAGTTGTAGTGTGTTGCTTATTCATGAAGTTACAAGTCAAACCACCATGAATTAGACCTCAAATGAAAAATATAATAATGCCAAAGTGTTCGAAATGGTTTTTATGATTAAAATGAGTACCCACTTGCCTTGTTTGAGCACAAAATGAATTAATCTTGAATTTTCATTTAAATGCCTTTAAATTCTCCCTTTTGTAAAATTTCTCAAACCAAGTCTCATTCTAAGCCAAATCAATTCATCATGAGGACATGGTTGACCTAAAAACATCATTTTGAGCAAGTTTTGTGTTGAACAAAACTTCATTTGAAACTTGCAAGATGGTGAAAATGACCTATATTGCCAAATGACCTATAATCTCACTTTCCCAAAATACCCCTAACTTGTAAACCTCATAACTTGAGTTCCACAAATAAGATGGAAGACTTCTAATACAATTTGGAAAGCTAAGATCAAGCCATATAACTTTCATGTTGGCCAAAAGTTTAGGAGAAAGACCCTTCTAGGTCAAACGTTCCTTGGAAGTTGGTGAACTTTCACAGACAAATTTCACATTCCTCAAATGACCTGTAACTTGTCTGAACCATAACTTGAGTTCTATAAATCCAATGTAGGACTTCTAGTACTCAAATTAAAGCTAAGGACATGCTCTACAAGTTTCATGTTGGCAAAAAGTGGAGATGAAACTTGCATCTTGAGATAAGTGGTCTTGAAGTTAGGCACTAAATAAGGGATTTTACCCTGAGAACCCTAACTTAACAACTCCTCACACTTGGGATTCTTCTTTGATTGATCTTGGAATATCATCTCATGCATCTCAACATAACTATCCATGATTACAAAGTCTTAGAATTTGGCTTTGACCCTCTTCAATTGCACAATTGATTCAGGATTATCCAGATGAAAACCCTAATTACAACCCCTCAACTGTGGCTCTTCACACTTGGCATAAAGACTTGTCTGATCTCCACCATGACCCTCAAGGCACTCTATAAGATCTATCCAAACACCCTCTCCTTGATCAAGGCTCCACAACCCACTGATGATCTTCAATTGGTCCTCAGATTAGGAGATTAACCACATATAAGCAACTGAACCTCTCAAGAACTCAACCCTCCTCCTGATGACTCTGGTGACTTCTCAAGCTTGCATAAGACCTCTAGAAAGGCTCCTCTGGATATATATCACACTTGATCCCCTGCACAAATGAATAATGCTATGCTATGCAAATGTTAGATCAATGATATGCTAATGCAATGAAACATAAACCAAGTAAGAAAAGGTTAGACAAATTTTGGGGTGCAACATTAGGTTTGAGAAACGATACTAGTCCCTGAGGGTGTTCCCAATATCGAAACCACAATGAAGTGTGTGCAATAAGTAGATGGAGAATGCAGACGAGCACTCGACTTACGAGGGGTGTTTGAAAATGGCTCGATGACGAATCAAGAATTAGTTTGAAAATAGTTTGATCTACGCTAGTCCCTAAGGGTGCTCCTAGAAGATAAACCTATAATCAAAGAAATACGAAACATACATCGGAATGGAAGAGGGGTACATGTAATTTACACGGGATTGCACGAAATAAAGGGTTTCATTGTCAGGTAGCCCAAGAGAAATCCGTATGTGTGTGCAATGTGTTCTAAACTAAGCCTTGAGCGAAATTCGGGCACAAATCCATGCTAGGGTTCCTGCAAATGACCAATGATCCAACAGTCCACCAATTTTGGCTTTTAGCGTTTCGATCATTTATTAAGTGTTTTCGATTATGTGTGAATGAGAATGAAGAATATGATATGAGTATGAACAATATGAATAATATACAAGACAATAATAATATCAAGATAATATCCACAATAATATTTGACTGAAATTTAAAGTAGTTGATATTTGATGCAAAAGTAAAAGTTAGTTGTTAGTTTGTTATTGAATTTAATATGGGCGAATAATGTAACGCTAAACTGTCGTAGCTCGACTTATGATGAAATTTGAACTATAGGAGGTCACGTGAATTGATATCCGTGCCAAGAACAAGATAGAGAAATGGTATTGAGGACCATTCTTCAATTTAACCGTGTCGCACGGAAAAAAGAGGTAGGATCTCGTCTTAATCGTAAACATTATGTCGATTAACCAAAGGTAGCCTCTCACGATCCCAAAGTAAAGAAAATAAACCAAATGGTCATTTTCCATAGATTTGAAATTATGAAGGTTATCGACTTCGATAAACCGACGCTTATGAATCGAAAGACATCATAGATTGAAAAATTGAATAAAAACGAAAATGAAGAAGAAATAGAAATAGAAAATAAAATGGTCTCGGATAAAATATTATCTATCAATAATTTGACCGATAATAGTTCTTAAGATTTCATCATCGACCGAAAAACGATAAAAAGAATAAAAATTGAAAATGAAAAGAAAAAATTGGTCTCGGATTTATTGTTTTTCATCAATAATTTGACGAAAAACAATTTTGAGGTCTCTTCATTGACCCAAAAATGATAAAAATGAATAAAAATCGAAAATGAAAAGTTAAAAAGAAATTTGGTCTTGGATTTGTTGTTATTCATCAATAATTTGACGAACTACAACTTTGATATCTCTTCATCGGCCTTAAGACAATAAAAATGAATAAAAATCGAAAATGAAAATGTAATTGAAAGTTGTCATGAAATCATCCATCAAAAGTTAATTATTAAATTAAAGAAAATTAGAATTCCTTTGAGAAAATAGTAAAAACATGCTAATAATAAAATAAATAGTAGAAACAAAGATCATGGGTGCGTGAACCAAAACAAGGGTGTGTCCAAGAAACTCCATGGGCCAAGGCCCACCATTCTCACCACCCAAAAAACACATGGAATGAGTTCCCAATAAGCACCCGCGCATGAGGAATCAATTGGGCTTACACAAAGGAAAAAAAACAATCTATCTTGACAATCAACCCACACGTTTGTTCACTGAGCAAAAGACACAGTCCAAAGAATATACAAAACTTTGAATCAGAGGATCAGAACCCTGATTCATCATTTCCAAATACATGGTGCCGCAACTCTATTCTTCCACATCTCTAAATGCTTCGAAACTAAAAATCCTATCCGAATCAATCCGGTAAATATAAACTGAAGGAAACGAATTTTTCGGCCACGAACCTTCAAGAATAGAGATAGGAGGGTGAAATCCTATTCAAGAGAAATCGTTCAGGTTTATGTCATTTTTGGATTCCCTTCACTACAACTCTATCCATCCCCTTCATCTCCTTCTCTTTCTGTTCAACTTCTTTCCGTTTTTTGGGTTTCATTTCTGTTGGATATTTAGGTGCTTATGGGTTTAAAAGTTAAAGTTGATGTTGTTGTGATTTGGTTGAAGAAGATGGAAGGAGGTTCATGAATGGTTGGGGGTTGTGTTGAAGAATCGAGGAAAAGTTACATGGGTTGTGGTTTTTTGCGGCTGTTTGGGTAGTTTTTTTTGAAGGAGTTTGAAGATGGAAAAAGGGTAAGGTTTGGAAAATGGTATTTGTTGGGTTTTGTTCGAAGTTTGGAATGGTGGAAAAGAAGATTGGAGACGAAGGAGGTCTGTCTGTTTGAATCTTGGTTGAGCAGAAACTTTAATGGTCCATTCCCCTTTTCTTGCGTGGTATTCTACAACTTGGAGTCTGATTTTCAATAGAAGTTTCATACCTTTTTCTCCTTAAAAAATGAAGAAGGAAAATCGCCTTTATGGGCACGAGTGAGGTGTAATTTTGAGGTATTGGAAACAAGTTGTCATTTTGCAGAGGGCGGTTTGGGAAGATTCAGAAAATTGTTGTGTGTTGTTTTTGGTTTCAACCCATGCCTGAAGTTTGGGTAGTGCGCAACGTTTGAGAATTTTTGTTTTGTGCTGCGTGAGTCGTGACTGGAAATGATAAGAGAAACAAGTTTGCCTAAGTACTTGTTGGCAGATGCAATTAATAATGTATGTCATGTTTTAAACATGGTGGTCATTCGATCTATCCTAGAGAAAACACGCTATGAGTTGCTAAATGGCAGGAAATCTGGTATTTTTGGTTGCAAATGCTTTATTGTAAGCAATGGAAAGGATAATTTTGGAAAAATTCATGTAAAGTCTAATGAAGGAATTTTTCTAGAGTACTTGTCGTCGAGTAAAACATATAGGGTTTATAACCATATAACGCCATAAGTAGAAGAGTATGATCATGTATATTTTGATGAGACCGGGCCCAAAAAGTCGGTGAAATATGATTTTTATGAAGTTTCAAATGTAATAATAGAAAGATCAGTCAACAATGACACTGCCAAAAAGGATCCTTTTCAAATATAAGAGGATATTATTGAAAACAAAGAGGGAAGCAAGGAAAAGGAAGAAAAACAGGAGATATCAACTCAACTACCTCTAAATTGGATTGTCATGAAAGATCATTCATTATATTACTTAACGATATCATGAAAGGTGTAAGTACAAGATCTCAAGTTAATAACTCTTATAAGTATTCTGCTTTCATTTCTCAGATTAAACCTAAAACTATATTTGATGTTTTTCTTGACAAGGGATGACTCATTTATTTATATGCAAGGACATCTCATTTAATTTTAACCTAATGACATTTGAGACCTTATTACATATCGTAAAGATGAAATCTTCATTGCTTTTAGCTCCTAAATAAATTTGATATGAAAGATTCGAAAAGCATCTCATCTCTCATGGCTTCAAATGTGTTGATAGATAAAGATGAAAAAGAAATAGAGATTGACATTACTTAGTATATATGTATAATAAGGTTTTTACTCTACTTAACCCTGAGTATGCCAGATATTATGTTTAGTATGTGCATGTGTGCCAGATTTCAAACGTCGCCTGGATAATCCCACTTTAAGATCGTAAAAAGAATATTTAGGTATCTTAGCGAAACCTCGCATCACGTTCTTTGGTTTTCCAAAGGTAGAGATTGTAGCTTAGTAGGTTTTTATGATTATGATTTTTCTAGTTGTAAATCAGATAGGAAAAGCACTAGCGGAACTTGTCATTTGTTAGGAAACTGTTTGGTTTCTTGGCACAGTAAAAAGCAACATAACACGACTCTTTCTACCATTGAGGTAGAATATGTAGTCATTACTAATTGTTATTCACAAGTCTAATGGATAAAGAAATAATTATTGGACTACGATTTAAAACTCAACTATGTTCTAATAAAATGCAATAGCACTAGCACTATGAGTCTTACTAAGAATAGTGTACTATGTTTATGTACCAAACATATAGAAATCTGACACCACTTCCTAATGAATCATGTTGTAAAGAGTGATGTTATTTTTGAACATGTGGATATGAAAATTCAATTGGATGATATTTTTACAAAACCTTTATCCACGAAAATGTATCACAAGATACATTGGGAATTGAGAATCTTGGATTGTTTGATGTGTGGAACATTGGTTTCATGAGACCTTTCTCTAATATTTTGATAATATATATATTTTGGTTACCGTTGATTATGTTTCTAAATGGATAGAGGTCATGGCATCATTTAAAAATGATGCCAAAATGGTAACTAATTTTAATCCAAAAGATTTTCACTCGATTTGGCACCCTCGAGCAATTATAACTGACGAGGAACCTCATTTATGTAAAAAATTATTTGATGATTTGTTAGCCAAACGTGGTGCAAAATATGTGGTTCCACAACCTATCATTCTCAATGTAATGGTCAATTTGAGTTGTCAAATAGAGAGATCTAAATTTTTTTAGAGAAAGTGGCGAGTCTTTTAAGAAAGGATTGGTCCAAGAACCTTGATGATGCTTTGCAGGCCTATAGAAATGCATTTAAAACACAACTAGGAATAGCCTATTCATGCTAATTTTTGGAAAAGCTTTTCATTTTTCCATTGAGCTCCAATATAAAGCCTTTTGGGATACAAAATATTAAATTTAACTTACAACCTATTTCCAACTCTCTCCATCTTTCCCACAAACCACATATGAATCACTAATAGAAAAATGGGCTCCAACGACGTGAAAACTATTTTGCTAAAAAAGGAGGTTGGCTCATGATTTTCACGTCGTTAAACATTTAAAATAATAAAATTTAAAATCAATTTTTCATGTGGGGAGAATTTTGAAATTTGAGAAATAGATGTGTGTGTGTATGTGTGTGTGTGTGGAATAATCAATACAGAATCAAATGATTTTGTTTGTACATATTATTAGGATTAGGATTAATGTAATTAATTAGTTATTATTTCCTGTTTTTAGTGTAATTAGAATTAGCATTTATGGGAAAATTAACTCCCCTGATTTCTAGGACAAATTTCCCTTTCAAATTCTGTCTTATGTATTCTATAAATACTGCTATGTAATACTCATCAAATACAAGGAAATATAAAGTATATTTCTACATGGTATCAGAGCATGATCTGAACCATCCCTAACCTAGCGCCGCCAAACTATGGAGGATCCTAAATCTGATGAATCGCTCAAAGTGGAGACTGGATCATTTTCGACCAGTTCACCCGAAGGGATCACTCACCTCATCACAAGCCATAAATTAAATGGTCAAACTATACCCAATGTTTAAGGTCAGTCAAGATCTTCCTTGAAGGAAAAGGAAGGGAAGGCTACACAACGAGAGATTTTAAATGTCCTGCGGAAGGAGATAAAAAATTTCAGAAATGGAAACTTGAGAACAACCAAGTAATATCACGGCTGCTCAATACCATGAAAAATGAAATTGGTGAAAATTTCATGTTCTATGACACTGCAAAAGAGATATGGGATGCAGTGAAGGAAACGTACTCAAATGTTGACAATACATCTGTCGTATTTGAGATAAAAAGTATTCTTCATGACCTTCGACAAGGAGAATATTCTATTACCGAGTATTTTAACATACTTAACAAACACTGGCAGCAACTGGACATATATGAAGAGGTTACATGGTGTTGTACAAAAGATAAAAAGAAGTATAAGGAATTGGTGGAAAAAGATAGGATTTACAAATTCCTATTGGGACTAAACAAGGACCTAGATGAAGTTCGAGGAAGGATCCTTGGAACCAAACTACTTCTCAAAATTCGAGAAGCCTTTTCAGAAGTGAGAAGGGAAGAAAGCAGGAGGAAAATCATGTTGGGGACACCCAACTCACTTTCGTACAGCGAGAGCTCTGCAATAGCAGCAAGGGGGAATCAGCCTTGACCATCACAAAAGAAAAACCTCCCCTGGTGTGATCACTGCAAGAGACCAGGCCACACAAAGGAAACATGTTGGATCATACATGGAAAACCTTCGGAGGCAAAATTGTTCAAAGGCAAGGAGGGCAGAGGTAACACAACATTTAACAACCAAGAAGCTGAGGTATGCTCTAACTCATCTCCTTTTAGCAAAGAACAAATGGAGGCTCTTCAAAAACTCCTTCAGCAAACTATGTTAACCATAGAAAAAGGTGGTACTGCTGTAGTGGCTCAAAGAGGTAATTATTTACATGCTTTAAACACTAGTACAGAAAAAACAAAATCATGGATTGTTGACTCAGGGGCCTCAGATCACATGACTGGAGATTTCACCCTGTTTAATAGTTATTCTCCATGTTCCTATAACTATAATGTTCGAATAGCCTATGGTACACATTCTAAGGTCATGGGTAAAGGATCAATTATAATGTCACCAAATATTACTCTTGACTCTATTTTGTATGTGCCTACACTTGATTGTAACTTGATGTCCATTAGCAAGATTACAAGAGATTTGAAATGTGTTACTAAATTCTTCCCTAACTTGTGTAAATTTTATATTTTGGAGTCGGGGAAGACGATTGGCAATGCTGAAGAGTGTGCTGGACTCTACTTCCTCCAAGTCGAAAAATCAGAGAAAAAACTCAATAATAACTATCATGTTGCAGCTGCAGTTTCAAATGATAATAATTATGTAATGATGTGGCACTATAGATTAGGCCACCCAAATTTCATGTACTTGAAAAAGATTTTTCCCTCGTTATTCAATAAAAACAAGGAACATTTTCAATGTGAAATCTACCAATTTTCTAAACATACCCAAAACCATTACCCACCCTAATTCTATAAACCATCCAAACCTTTTTCATTAATTCATAGTGATGTATGGGGACCATCACGAGTCTACAACATTACTGGCTCGAGATGGTTTATCACCTTTATTGATGATCACACACGTGTTACATGGATGCTTCTAATGAAGGAAAAATCAGAAATAGGGAGAATATTTGAAATTTATCATAAGATGGTACAAACACAATTTCAAAGCAATATTCAAATACTTAGAACTAACAATAGTTGTGAGTATTACAACCTTGCTCTAAACTCCTATCTTCAAAAGGTTGGAATTGTTCACCAAAGTTCGTGTGTGGACACTCCCCAACAAAATGGAGTAGCAGAAAGGAAGAATAGACACCTTTTGGAAGTGACTAGATCAATCATGTTGGCCACAAATGTCCCACAACACTTTTGGGGAGAAGCTGTCCTTTCAGCAACTCACCTTATAAATCGAATGCCCTCCCGTATCCTTAACTTTAAGACCCCACTCTCCACACTTCAAAACCTATTTCCGACCAGCAAAATCTTTTCCTCTATTCCATTAAAAATATTTGGATGCTCAACTTTTGTCCATAACCTCAACCCTTACCGAAGCAAATTAGACCCAAAATCCATCAAATGCATTTTTCTTGGTTACTCACCTCACCAAAAGGGTTATAGGTGTTACTCTCCCCATACCAAATTTTTTTACCACACTATGGATGTAACCTTCTTTGAAAATCAGCCCTATTACACCAAAACTGGTATTCAGGGGGAGCAATCATACATACATCGTATTGAAAATTCAGAATACCAACTTTTGCCTCTTGAACTAACCGAACATGGAAAAATCTTACCAGACCAAACCGGTAACACTCAATCAGCCGAACCTATGCCTAAACTAGCTGAAAAATTACTAAACCAAACCTCTAACATTCAGCCGAGTGAAAGGACAACAGAAGCTGTGATGGAAATCTGACCAATTATAGTCTCAACCACACCTCAACAGAATTGTGATCCAAAAATAGGTAATTGGAAGGTTTATAAAAGGAGGAGGAAAGAAGTAGAGTCAAATATAGCTCTAATGCAAGGCCATGAGTCCAACCAAGCTCTAGAAAATGAAGTTCCCACCGGTAATATTCTCCCTAACTCTAAACATATTGTTACAAATACATCAGATATGGATATTCCTATTGCTATGAGAAAAGGGGTTAGAACATGCACCAAACACCCTATTGAAAAATATATCTCCTATGGAAAACTATCACAAAGTTACAGGTCCTTTGTAGCAGCTGTTGACAACATAGAAATTCCAAATAATATTCAAGAAGCATTGCAAAAAGCTGAATGAGCAGCAGCTGTAACAGAAGAAGTTCAAGCACTTGTAAGAAGTGGCACATGGAAGATCACCGCTATACCAGAAGGGAAGAAAGCAGTAGGATGCAAGTGGATATTTTCAATTAAGTACAATGCTGATGGGAGTATAAATAGGTACAAAGCTCGGCTGGTTGCTAAGGGGTTCACACAATCATATGGGGTGGATTATGAGGAGACTTTTGCACCTGTTGCGAAGCTCAATTCTATTCGGGTTCTACTATCTCTGGCAGCAAATCTAGATTGGCCCCTGTACCAACTAGACATAAAGAATGCATTTCTAAATGGTGAGTTAGAAGAAGAGGTATATATGAAAATTCCTCCAGGACTTGAATCACCGGGACCTCCAACATGGTGTGTTGACTTCAAAAATCTCTATATGGCCTCAAACAATCACCAAGGGCATGGTTTGACAGACTAACAAAAGTTGTCAAGCAAGATGGTTTTGTTCAATGTCAAACAGACCATACTATGTTTGTCAAGCACTCTTTGGATGGGAAGATAGCTTTGTTTATTGTCTATGTTGATGATATCATAATTATGGGAGATGATGATGAACAAGTCAACCAGTTAAAGAAACTTCTAGCCAAAGAATTTGAAGTCAAAGACTTAGGACAACTCAAGTATTTTCTAGGGGTGGAAATTGCACGGATAAAGAATGGTATTTCAGTTTCTCAAAGGAAGTACACTTTGGATTTACTTCAAGAAACAGGTATGCTTGGATGCAAAGCTGCCAATACTCCCATAAAACAAATAAAGAGTGAAGATAAGAATATACCACCTAATAAAGATAGATACCAAAGTCTAGTTGGAAAACTAATCTATCTAACTCACACCAGACCAGACATTGGTTTTGCTGTAAGCATGGCTAGTCGTTATATGTCAAATCCAACTTAAACTAACATGAGAAATGTTAACAGAATTCTCCAGTACCAAAAAGGCATGCCAGGTCGAGGACTCTATTTTCAAAAGAACTCAAACAGAGGTATTGAAGTCTACACTAATTTAGATTGGGAAGTATGTTTATCTGACAGGAAATCGACTACAGGCTACTGCACATTTGTATGGGGTAATATGGTAACTTGGAGAAGCAAGAAACAGTCTGTTGTGGCTAGGAGTAGCACAGAAGCAGAGCTCAGAGCTATGTCACAAGGTATTTGTGAAGGAATTTGGCTTAAGTGAATGCTAGGTGAAATCAAAATTCCTACCAAACATCCTATGAAGATATTATGTGATAACAAGGCTGCTATTATTAGAACACAAATTGGAGTTTAATATTATCTCTATATTTTGATGATAACTCTAATGAAATTTTGTATTAAGAAAATATATACTCTAATTTTGTTCAAGTGTTTTTATTTCAGATATTAAATTAAATATTCTTATAGAAGCAAAAATGCATCTGAACATTACTCTACGCAAGCTCTGAAGCATCAGAAGCAAGTCATTAGAAAACTCTGAGTGCTGCCAGAAGAGACTCTGAAGCAGAAGCTATAGAAGACTCTGAAGCAGAAGCTGCAGAAGACTCTGAAGCGTAGTTGAAGAAATTGTATGAAGAGTTTCAAGCATTGTTTCAAGAAGACTCCGAAGCACTTTACGCTGCAAGTACAGAGGCTTTGTTATTCAAACTTTGCTTTGATTAAGATTCATGCTGAAAGCACATTGGCTGCAAAACTCTGATAACATCAAGACTCTAATCCATCAAACTCTGATCACTTCAAGACTCTGATGTTGATAACTTTGATACAAAAGCTTGTTGAAGAAGATATTATTCAAAGATATATCCATTGGCATATTCCAAACGACTCTTTCCTTATTCATGTATGGCACAAGAAAACAGACAAAAGGGATTTGTCTGAACATTCCTCTTCTGGGAAAGCTAAAGTCAATAGAAGACAAAAAGGCTACAGCTATTCTGCTACGCACAATCTTCCAGCATTGGACTTTCTTCTCTATAAAAGGATGTCTTCAACAACTTTTCAAGGTTAACGAATTATTGACGAATCATTCAAAATAAAATCAAAACTACTCTCAAGCTCTTATACAATTTATTTCATAAGCTGAATAGTTTTTATTCGTTCTTAACCTAAATGTAAAAATCACAGTTTATGATATAGCTTTTTAGAAGCATCTTAAACACTTGTTAGTTTACATTTATTTGTAAAAGGTTCCTTAAGAAGACCAAGTTGTGGTCAGAATTTCTTGAGAAGACTAAGACAATTGTTCTTAGTGGTTGACACTGTAATCTGTTTGTGTAACACCCCCTTTCTATACCCCCAAATAATACAATTAATTATTTAGGCACAAATTCAAAATTTCATCAGAGTAAGTTTATAAAACGGTATAAAAGGGACATGCCACATTATCCGAAAATCACACATATAAAATACCTGCTCATATATAATGATATGCAACAACGGGGTAACACCCACGAGAAAATATCTAGAACAAAGGCGGAACATCCAGATATTTCATAATTCTCTAACACATGTATTCATATATACAAATCATCAACCAACATGGTTACATAACTTTCATCAGCAGATACATATACACATGCATCACAAAAGAAACAAAACAACTCCTAGCTACCCGGTGCTACATATCAGAACCGACCAACCCGGTGCTATATATATATATATATATATATATATATATATATATATATATATATATATATATATATATATATATATATATATATATATATATATATATATATATATATATATATATATATATATATATATATATATATATATATATATATATATATATATATATATATATATATATATATATATATATATATATATATATATATATATATATATATATATATATATATATATATATATATATATATATATATATATATATATATATATATATATATATATATATATATATATATATATATATATATATATATATATATATATATATATATATATATATATATATATATATATATATATATATATATATATATATATATATATATATATATATATATATATATATATATCATATCCACAATCATGCATCTTACGCTTTCTCACCACGACTCACATCGTACATCGCAATGTATCCACCAAAGTCTATTTACAAATAGAACATCAAGCATAAACAATATGCATCATTAAGGTTTATATCCATTCAGGAACATTCATACATGTTACACACATATACATATATACATATATTCATTCATACATATATATACATATATATATCTTCAAGCATTTCATCATCTCATTCACACCTTTCACATTATTCTAATAAACATACACAACATGCTTATTTCGCCATACATCATGCACAGATGTCAACACGCAAATCATAGAGGCCAACTCGCTACTCTACGCGAATGCAACACATTATCGACTTAATCGTCCGTCAGATTCTCCTAAGAATCAATTCACTCCCACCCCTCATGGGTATCCTATAACTCATTAGATCTTCCTAGAAATCACGTCGCTCATCAGACTCTCCTAGGAATCACACCATTCATCAGATTCTCCGAGGAATCACACCATTCATCAGATTCTCCGAGGAATCACACCGTTCATCAAATTCTCCAAGGAATCACACCGTTCATCAGATTCTCCAAGGAATCACACCGTTCATCAGATTCTCCAAGGAATCACACCGTTCATCAGATTCTCCAAGGAATCACACTGTTCATCAGATTCTCCAAGGAATCACACTGTTCATCAGATTCTCCAAGGAATCACACTGTTCATCAGATTCTCCAAGGAATCACACTGTTCATCAAATTCTCCAAGGAATCACACTGTTCATCAGATTCTCCGAGGAATCAAGTCATTTAGCAGATTCTCCGAGGAATCGCATCTTTCATCAGATTCTCCGAGGAATCAATTCGTTCATCAGATTCTCCTAGGAATCACTTCATTCATCAGACTCTCCTAAGAGTCACACCACTCATCAGACTCTCCTAAGAGTCAACAGCACAAGAATGTACTTCATACACTTCTTGAAATGCAACCACATTTGCGAACATGCTCATGCATTCTTCACATTCATTGCATATATTCATTATGCATCCACTATATATATACATATCATAATACATACATACAGTCATCATATAATCTCATCATGCATTTCTATTACATTCAAGTAATGCACCAAAATACCAAACGGCCATATTCCACACTTCACAATTCATAAACTAGGATTCACGCCATACGGCTACCCACAACACACATAACAACATATAATTAATCATCTTCAAACAAGGAATGATCGCAACCAAACCACACAACCAATCCACGAATGGAAAACACAAGAAAGAAAAATATACTGCTGTGTTCGCTAACCTTCGCCTGGCGAAGCCTCTGGCGAACCTTCGCTACTTCGTTCGCCTGGCGAACTTGCCAGCGAAGACCACTGGGATTTATTCTGGAATTACTCGCTAGCACTCGCTAGCATACTCGCCTGGCAAACCTTCGCCACTCTCATTCGCCTGGCGAACTTGCCAGCGAAGACAGGGTGGATGCTACTGACTTGGTTCGCTGCTGCTCGCTGGGCTTCGCCCGGCGAAGCTTCGCTGCCATTCGCCTGGCGAGCCTGCGAAGACAGAACTTCCATGGCTGTTCCAAAGCCCAAACTCCACAAAACCAACCGATTAAATCCAAACCAGTTCCAGTAGTACAACCCACTCATCATCCGACTATACTACACCGTCTATTCCAAATTCTAACCGATAAAACTCAGTTTCTACCGATTAAATCAACTTCCGACCTAGAAATGGAAACATAGAAAATAATCCAACAAATCCAATCTAGCACATACATGATCATACACATTATGAAGATGATAAAACTTCTCACCCTTACCTGATTAATCGCAAGCTAGGGTTTGATCTTGATGTTTTCCAAAGTTTCCTCTTCTTTCTCTCCTCTTTCTCTTCTCCTTCTTTCTTTCTCTTTTCTTTCCTTCCTTTCTTACTATCTTTCTTTCTCTTTTATTTCCTCTTTAATATCTTCCTATTATTTTCCCCAAAAAATCTATTAACTTAATAACTCATAAAATATCCAACTTATCACTTAAATAGGAAATGTCCAAAATACCCTCCAACTATTTCCTCCGACAACTCCCAAAATCGGGTAAAATAGAATAATATGTATACATAACATATTTCCACAAAAATTACACATCAAAATAATATTCTCCCAATTAAAATCAAAAAGGACTCAACGAAAAAGGAATAGTCGAAATCGGGGCGTTACAATTCTCCCCCACTTAGGAATTTTCGTCCTCGAAAATATCACCTGGTTCAAACCATACTGATCACACTAAAATTCACCGTATTTCTGACTCCGATTTCGCATGCATTCTTAGCTTTTATTGTTGTTTTGCTTTGTTATTGCTTTGTTTTCTTATGTTTTCAGGTTTTTATAATAATCGGAGCTTGAATCGGGAAAAGGAGCGAAAAAGGAGTGAAAACGGACGAAAACCTAGAAATTCAGCATTTTGCACTTGCGGCACCCACCGTGGCGGGCGCCATGGGGTTAGCCATGACGTGGCCACGTCTCAAGACCACTCCTCAACCTCCAAGACCCACGATCCCCAATCCATCATCCCCTGTAGGGACCATGGCGGGCGCCATGACCTTGTGGCGGGCGCCACAAGGCAAAATTTCATAACCTCCACTTTTTAGTGGAGGGGCGTCCCGGTCATTTCATGCTTTCAGTTTTTACTATAAATAGGACCTTAGATTTTCGTTTTTCTTCATCCAGAATTAGAATTCTCTAGGCATATATCAGTTATAAAGCAGTTGCCATTCCACATCGGGGTGCCTCTGCAATCGAGTGATCGAGTCTGTAATCTGTCTGTGGTTCGAGTTTTGGAGCACTCTGGAGGAAGTTAATCCTGCCGCCATTTTAATTCCAGTTAGTATTTTATTTTTCCGCACTCACACATTTACTTTGTTTATTTCCCGCACTCGCACATTTACTTTGTTTATTTCCCGCACTCGCACATTTACTTTGTTTATTTCCCGCACTCGCACATTTACTTTGTTTATTTCCCGCACTCGCACATTTACTTTGTTTACTTCCCGCACTCGCACATTTACTTTGTTTACTTCCCGGACTCGCTCTAAATTACTCATATGAAAAACTATAAAAAGAATATTTACTTTATCATGTCTAACTAATCCCATAAAGGTTAGAATGTAAGGATCGTAATTAAACCAGTAATCAGTATAATTGTTCGTCGAAACACCTAAGGGCTATTTTATCTTTCAATTCAAGTAATTGTTTTTAACTATTTCAAAAACAGCCAAAAGCGCTTTGTATAGTTCATTAGGAGTTTTTAGATTAAAAAGAAAAGAGATTTTAAAACGATTTTCGGACGCGTTATGAGATTTAGAGTCTGGTTCATAAGAACCTCTTTTTGCTAAGAAGTCCAGGTTAAAATACTTTTCAACTTTGTTAAGAAACTATATTTCTTAAAAATAGGTTTACTACTCTAACGCAGTACGCACCTTTTTATCCGTGACAATAGGAGGGGTTGATTAGAGAGTACAACTCGGTTCTGAATACGCGAAAGCGACAGTTCCTGTTAAATTAGTTCTTTTCAAAGGAGAAAACATTGCCCATAAGTAGTTCCATTAACAAGTACTGGATTATCATTGATTACGTGAATTACATTCGAGCCTGTCTTTTATTTATTATTTAAAATTATAATTTTATTTACCATTGCACCCTTACTAAAACCCTTAAAAATAGTTGCCTTAGATAAACACCATAACAACAGGTACGATAGATTGACACTTGGTCTCTGTGGATTCGATAATCTTTTATATTACTTTGACGTGATTCGTACACTTGCGAAAAACACGCATCAAGTTTTTGGCGCCGTTGCCGGGGACCAATATCGTCAAATTTCATTACCCTGTAGTTATACCGTTTAGACTAAGGTTGTTACCCACCGGTCAATGCGAAAGACTCGCAGTGCCGGAAGTTTAGTAGACCCTCTAGCTGAACCTGAATGTTACGCTCGCACACGTTTATTTTTCCATAGGAATAGGAGAGCTATGGCCGAAGATCAAAATCGAAGACCTCTTAAGGACTTCGCCCAACCATCAAACGAGGAACCTAGTTCCAGTATAGTAAACCCCGCTATCCCAGCCAATAATTTTGAACTTAAGCCATCCCTGCTGCAATTAGTGCAACAGAGACAATTCGCAGGTCTCGCTACTGATAACCCGAACCAACATTTAAAAAACTTTCTTCAATTAGCAGACACCTTTAAAACTAATGGAGCTTCTCCTGAGGCAATACGCTTAAGATTATTTCCCTTTTCCCTCAGAGATAAAGCTCTATCATGGTTAGATTCCCTTCCACCCAATTCAATAACAACTTGGGATGACCTTAGAAAAGTTTTCCTTGCTAGATATTTTCCCCCAAGTAAGACCGCTCTTCTTCGAAACCTAATAACTAGATTTACCCAACACCAAGGAGAGTCGTTGTTCGAAGCCTGGGAGAGATATAAAGAACTATTAAGAGCATGCCCACACCATGGCCTAGAGAATTGGCTAATCATCCAAACCTTCTATAATGGACTTCTTTATAACACTAAAATGACCATCGACGCTGCCGCTGGTGGCGCACTGATGAACAAACCTTACCCTGAAGCTAGTGCCCTTATCGAGGATATGGCCCAAAACCATCAATCATGGGGAGTAGAACGAGCGACAGTGGAAAAGAAGGAAGCCCAAGGAGGAATACATGAGCTAAGCTCTATAGACATGATGCAGGCTAAAATGGACGCGTTGGCCCTTAGAGTCGAACATATGTGTACAACTCCGAATACTGTTGCCGCAGTTTCGCCGAATTGTGAGATATGTGGAACGCAAGGACACCAATCCGCCGAATGCAATCTGTTGAATGAAACCAACACTGAGCAAGTGAACTATACCCAAGGGAACCCATTTTCAAACACATATAACCCTGGATGGAGGAATCACCCAAACTTCTCCTACAAAAATAATAACCCTATCCAAAATACCGCACCTCCGAGACAACAAGGTTACCAAGCCCCTAGAACAAATCAACCTATGCAACCTGTACCACCTAGCCCGAGCTTTGAGGAAGTTGTAAAAGATTTTATCGTTGCTCAAAAACAACAAAACAAAGAGTTCATGAACCATAACGTCCATGTTAACGAACTAATTACCAAGTTAGGAACCAAGGTTGATCAAATTATTACTCATAATAAGATGCTTGAAACCCAGATCTCTCAGGTAGCGTTAAACCAAGCCCCACAAACTACACCTGGAGGACAGTTCCCTGGACAACCTCAACAAAACCCGAAAGGGCAAGCTAATGCCATTACTCTACGAAGTGGAACCGCTTATAAGGAACCTTTAAACCCTAGATTAAGTGAGCCCGAAACTTCTGAGAGGAATGAGGAAAAGGAACCAGAGAAGCCTGAAACCCCAGAAAGTCAAGAAAAAGGAGAAGAGCCTAAAAATAAAACCTATGTACCGCCACCACCATACAAACCACCAATACCTTACCCTCAAAGATTAAAGAAAACCCAAATCGATAATCAATATCAAAAATTCGTTAAGGTTATAGAAAAACTTCACGTAGAAATCCCCTTTACAAAAGCCATCACCCAAATACCTTCTTATGCTAAGTTTCTCAAAGACATACTTACAAATAAACGTAGACTCGAAGATCCGAAACCCGTGGAATGTAATTCTATTTCCGAAAATAGGTTAGCAAAGAAAGATAAAGATCCCGGAAATTTTTCCATTCCTTGTGTTTTGGGGAATCATGTCATCGAAAAAGCTTTTCTAGACTTAGGAGCTAGTGTGAGCTTAATGCCTTTAGCAGTTTGTGAGAGATTAAACTTAGGAGAATTACAACCTACTAAGATGTCACTGCAATTAGCCGATAGATCCGTTAAATACCCTATAGGCATACTTGAAGACGTCCCTGTTAGGATAGGTCAGCTGTTTATACCTACTGATTTTGTTGTCATGGACATTAAAGAAGATGACGACATACCAATCCTCCTAGGTAGACCGTTCTTATCGACTGCTGGAGCCGTAATAGATGTTAAAAAGGGAAAACTAACTTTTGAGGTAGGTGGCCAGAAGATAGAATTTATATTGTCAAAATTTCTTATGGCACTTGTGATAGGAGATTCTTGTTATGCCTTAGATATCATCGAAGAATGTATTAGGGAATTAGAACAAGAAGAAGAAACTGAATCTATAAAATTGCCATCAACCCTTATTTTGGAAGATGACAATTATAAAACACCCTACATTGATGATAACCTTCACGAATGTTTATCTCTTACCCCAGATCCTATGCCTTGCCCTATAAAACCGACCGTAAAACTTAAGGAACTGCCTAAAAACCTGAGATATGAATTTCTTGATGAAGATATGAACCGTCCAGTTATAGTCAGTGCTACCTTAAACCAAGAAGAAACCGATCAATTATTAGAAGTTTTACGTAGGTACCCCTCAGCCTTAGGATATAAGATCTCTGATCTAAAAGGAATAAGCCCATCCGTATGCATGCATCGGATTTTGCTTGAAGAAGATTCAAAACCTTCTAGAGAACACCAACGTAGAATAAATCCTATAATGAGTACTGTAGTTAAGACTGAAGTTCTTAAGTTACTAGAGGCAGGTATAATATATCGGATCTCGGACAGTAAATGGGTGAGTCCTGTGCATGTAGTACCTAAAAAGGGAGGCATCACAGTCGTGCAAAACGAGAAGGGCGAACCTGTAGCAAAAAGAACTGATGGAGGTTGGCGTATGTGCATAGATTATAGAAAATTAAATAAAGCAACTAGGAAGGACCATTTCCCATTACCATTCATAGACCAAATGTTGGAGCGCCTAGCCAGACACTCTTACTTTTGTTATTTAGATGGATATTCAGGATTCTTCCAAATACCTATTCACCCCGAAGATCAAGAAAAAACTACCTTTACATGCCCAGTTGGAACCTTTGCCTATAGAAGAATGCCTTTTGGACTTTGTAATGCTCCTGCAACTTTCCAACGCTGCATGATGTCTATCTTTGCTGATTATTTGGATGGAATCATGGAAGTATTTATGGACGATTTCTCAGTTTGTGGGTCAGATTTCAAAAATTTGTCTTGTCAACCTTGAGAAAATCCTGGAGAGATGTGTGGAGGTAAACCTTGTGCTAAATTGGGAAAAATGTCATTTCATGGTCACCGAAGGGATTGTTTTAGGACATATAGTTTCCGAAAAAGGTATAGAGGTAGATAAAGCAAAAATAGAAGTCATAGAGAATCTAAAACCGCCGAAGACTATCAGGGAGATAAGAAGTTTTCTTGGACATGCCGGATTTTACCGACGTTTTATCAAGGATTTCTCCAAAATAACAAAGCCCTTAACTGGTCTTTTAATGAAAGATGCTGAGTTCATCTTCGATGAAAAATGTACTGAAGCATTTAATCTTCTGAAGCAAGCTCTGATTTCAGCACCTATAATGAAACCCCCTGATTGGTCGGAACCGTTTGAGATAATGGGTGACGCCAGTGATTATGCTGTTGGAGCCGTTCTAGGTCAGAGAAAAGATAAGAAGTTACATGTGATTTATTATGCCAGTAGAACCCTAGACGCTGCACAGCTCAACTACGCAACAACCGAAAAAGAGCTCCTAGCTGTAGTTTTTGCAATAGACAAATTTAGATCTTATCTAGTAGGAGCCAAGATTATAGTTTACACCGACCATGCTGCCATTCGTTACTTACTAAGCAAAAAGGATGCCAAGCCTAGGTTACTTCGATGGATTCTATTATTACAAGAGTTTGATTTGGATATCCGTGACAAGAAAGGCACTGATAATGTGGTAGCTGATCACCTATCTAGGCTAGAATACCTGAAACCTGATCCAGTACCCATAAATGACGATTTTGCCTACGATAGACTGATAGCCCAACTAGAAACCATTGAAGATGATAACCCAGACCCTCATGAGCAATTTCATAAATCCTTAGCTATAAGCAATGTACCTTGGTATGCAGATTTTGTTAATTACCTAGCCGCTGACATCATACCTCCTGATTTAAACTACCACCAGAAGAAGAAGTTCTATAGTGATGTGAGAAACTTCTATTGGGACGATCCATTTCTTTTCAAGAGAGGTAAAGATGGCATTTTCCGCCGTTGTGTTCCAGAAGAAGAGGTAAATAATATAATTGAGCATTGTCACTCTGCACCCTATGGTGGACATGCAAGCACATCTAAGACCTACGCCAAGATTCTTCAAGCTGGCCTATTCTGGCCTACTATGTGGCGTGATGTCCATGCTTTCATTGTCAAGTGTGACAGATGCCAACGCACAGGAAATATTTCAAGACGTAATGAAATGCCGTTAAGAAATATCCAAGAAGTAGAACTCTTCGACGTATGGGGTATGGACTTTATGGGACCGTTCCCACCATCTTTTGGAAATCAGTACATATTAGTAGCTGTTGACTACGTGTCTAAATGGATTGAAGCTATCGCCGCACCCACAAACGACACCAGAGTAGTCATCAAATTATTCAAGAATTATATATTTCCCAGGTTTGGAACACCCCGTTTAGTCATAAGTGATGGAGGATCACACTTCATATCGAGAATATTTGATAAACTTTTAAGCAAGTATGGAGTTAAGCATAGAGTAGCAACATCATACCACCCACAGACCAATGGACAAGTGGAAGTATCTAATAGGGAGATAAAACAAATCCTCGAGAAGACTGTCTCTATATCTAGAAAAGATTGGTCGCAGAAACTTCAAGAAGCATTATGGGCCTATAGAACCGCTCTCAAAACTCCTATAGGAACAACCCCTTATCAACTGGTCTATGGAAAATCATGTCACTTACCATTTGAGTTGGAGCATAAGGCCTATTGGGCCATCAAAACTTTGAATTTGGATTACTTGACAGCTGGTGAGAAACGTATCCTTGATATCCACAAATTAGAAGAGCTCAGACAATCTGCCTACGAAAATGCCATCATATACAAAGAAAGAACAAAAGCTTGGCATGACAAAAGAATCATAAGAAGAGACTTCAAAATAGGCGATCCTGTTCTCCTGTTCGATTCTAGGTTACGACTATTTCCAGGTAAACTCCGTTCGAGATGGACTGGCCCTTTCGAAGTATCTAAGATCCTGAGATCCGGTGCTATTGAAATCAAGAACCAAACATGTAAACCGTTCATAGTCAATGGACAGAGGTTGAAGCCCTACGAAGGAGGTGACATTCCAACAACATACACCTGTCATACTCTGAGTGATCCACCATATCCTTCCAATGATGTTTAAATATCGGTCGTCGAGCTAATGACGTTAAACAAGCGCTGCCTGGGAGGCAACCCATGGTTTTCCTTATTTTTGTACTTTTTATTTTTATTTTTACTTTATTTTGTTTATTTTATTATTATGTCAGGACTCACGATTGAATGTTTTATGTGCTTTCAGGACTTGTTTGCTAACCTTGTACAGAATGCAGAACCCTGATGACATGCACGTGGCCTTTAGAGATGATGCACAGAGAGAGCGTTACTATGTTCACATGAGACGCCCTATGGCTCCTACCAGGTACCCTGACCATGACTGCATGGATGCCTTGGGGATAGAGCCAAGCGTCAGATTTTTATGCCATCAACCCCAGTGGGACCAGTTTGACGACAGGAACAACACTTATAGGAACTTGACTCTTGAGTTCCTCAGCTCGTTTCATCATGACCCTTGGGCTGGACCCGATGGACTCGCTGTTTTCAGGTTGTTCGGGATTGACTACTCATTCTCTCACAAAGAGTTTGGTGATTTACTAGGTTTTCAGACTACTCCTGATGCTATTCCAGAGACTCCGATGGGGTATTTTATGAGCAGAGAAGTGGAAAAGTTTTGGACTAAAATATCAGGCGGAGGGAGCCAAGATCCTTCTACCCAGTTTTCTCAGGTAATCCACAACCCTGCATTGAGGTACTTCCAGATGATTCTAGCACATTCTTTCCTAGGTTTTCCAGATACAGAGACACTGCTAAGTGAAGAGGAGATTTTCCTACTGTTTTGTGCGACTCAGTCTCGCCCTGTTGCTTGTGGCAATTTTCTACTGAAGGGCCTTGCTAGTGTTGCCAGATCATCAGTAGGAATCATCCATGTCGGTGGGATTGTTACACAGATTGCTACTGCATTGGGTTTGTCTCGCAAGCTATTGCACCTCAGGACCTTCTGCTGCTACACCACCCTGGATATTGATTTTTGTCTTGATAGAGGACTGATGAGGAGGGCTTCTTTTGAGCCCAACATGTTTAGATTGTTGATCGACGGTGAAGCGATACACTACTTTACATTACCAGATCCGCTGATGACCAGTGTCCATGATCCTGCCAATTGGAGTTATGCTCTAGAGGGTTATGGAGAGACTGTCGAAGAGCCGAAATCGCCTCCCGCCGCTGAGTACACTCCTACACCTCTTACTCCCCGAATCACTGTTATGTCTAACAATATGTCTCTGCAGCCACCTGACCTACAAACACAGATTTATGAGCTCCGCAAGGAGACTGCCTTGCTCAAGCAGGAAGTGGCAGACTTAGAGTTACAGATGCAGGTTTCTGATCTCACTCATGCCTCGGAGACCGATGCTCTACATCAGGCGATCGACGAGCTTCGGAGGGAGATAGCTGAGATTCGTGGATCAAGCCAGGATAAGAAACCTACCACATGACTCATTCCACCCTGACAGCACTACCCTAGTATTTAACTTCCTTTTATTTATCGCATTTCCACTTTTATATTTTCATGCACTTTGAATTCCTTATATATATACATATTATGCACTAATTTTTATTTTTCTTTTTCTTTTTTGAATTTTAATTATTTTATTTTTGTCGTGCAAAGAAAAAAAATATATAAGACAAAAATATGCAAGCCAATGCCTTGAAAAGAAGAAGAAAACGCTATTCAGACCCCCCGGAAGACAAAGGTGCAAGGAAGGCCCAAAGGAGGATCCAAAACCACAAGGCCCAGGAATTGGCCTTGTGGCGGGCGCCATAGGCCCTGTGGCGGGCGCCACACCGTACCATCAACAAATACGGGATTCAATCCCCATTTCCACCATTTTCATCCCTTTCTTCACCAAAAACCCATTTTTCCAACCTTCCAAATCCTCCTTGAACCCCATTAAAGCTCCCCCATTTCCAAAATACCCTCCATCCATAAAACATATCCAACATCCATTTCCATTTTCATCCATCAAAAACCAAAAAAATCAAAACTTTATCATTCCCCTCATAAACCACTTTTCTACTATTTTCACTACCTAAGGAGCTTTTCAACAATGGAGTTCAACGGATTTATTCTTCGTGATGGAAGACCGGGCGAAAGGCAACGGAAAATTATTCAGAGGCTTCAAAGTCGAGAAATCCTCTCGACTAGGTACGTCGACGATAACTGTCTGTATGCTTTGGGTATTTATCATAGTGTTTTTAATTTATTAGAATTTCTAGGCTTGCATAATATTTTCATTAATCAGGAACCTACCTATGAGAGGCTGACAACTGAGTTTTTGAGTTCTTTGATATACACTGTCAGTCCTAACACTGCTAGCACTGTCGGTACTGTTATTTTTAGACTGTTTGGAATTGAATATGAATTCAGTACCAATGAGCTAGCAGATTTGTTAGGAATCCCTCATAGGGAAGGTTCGATTTGTGAGGCACCTTTGGATGCTGAATGGTCGGCCGAGGTATTTACCTTCTGGCTAAGGCTTTCAAGTACTTCAATTAATTCTTTTGAAGGGATACTTGCGTCGACCATTCACAACCCGGCCATAAGAGTTTTTAGACTTCTTTTGGCATGTACTATTTTTGGCCGGGAAAGTCCAAACAAGGTTAATGCTCGTGAACTCCTATTTTTGCAAGGATGCCTCACTAGAACCCACATCAATCCGGTCCCGTTTATACTTGCCCACATGACTTTATTTACTAATAAAACAGGACCGATTGTTTTTGGAGGGCTTGTTACGTCTATTGCTCGGGCTCTTGGCCTGAATGATGAGATAGCTACACTTGAACCACTACCTCCTCGCACAATTAATTTAAAATTTCTGAAAGACATGAAATTGTGCCGAACAAGGAGAGAAGGTGGTTATGAGTTGATGGTTCATGGGGTAGCTATCCCATCTGTTGCTTTACCATGCAGTAGACGTACTGATGTACGTGATGAAAGGAACTGGACCTATGATCTTAATGCTCCACGTGTTTTGGGTCCACTTCCTCCTAATATTCCCGATGGGGAGACACATGACACTGATGATGAGTATGATCGGAGAGAGCAGTTTCCCATCCCTCACATGTCCCCCCATCGTCCTTCACAGTCACACACTGCACCATCTTCCTCTAACCCTGTTGCAGGTACTGCTCCTGGATTCTTTGTCACCGAGGAGATGTGGCGTGATATGACAGCTAGAGAAGAAAGGCGTGATGGCCTTCTCTCTACTATTTCACAGCAGCTGACGAACAATATGAGCTTCATGCAACAATCGCGATTGGTTTCGGATCGTGCTTATAGCAACGTTTGCCGTACCTTGAACGATATTTCATTAGAGCAGAACCGTCAGAGAGAGTTCAACAGCCGACACTACCAGCTTGTAGAGGCTACTCAGGGTTCCATCTTGGGTAACCTTCGAGAGGTCCGGAGTGCTCAGGCTGCTTTATCAGCACGACTCGACCGGAGGGACCAGCATCGTAGTAGATCCCGTCGTTCCAGACCATCACATCAGGACGGCGAAGGCACCAGTGCCCCTCCTCAGTAGTCTTTTTCCAGGTTACCCCCCTTATCTTATTTCGAAACATTGGGGACAATGTTCGATTTAAGTGTGGGAGGGGATTTTATTGCTTTCTGTTATTTCCCTTTTTAGTTAATTTCCTTTCAGTTATTTCCCTTTTCAGTAATTTATTTTTCTTAGATAATGCATGAGTCTGACGAGTCACCAGTATAGTGTCTTTTTAGTTCATCTTCATTTTTTTCCCATTTCCTTAGCCTTACTAGAAAATTTTTAAAAAGAAAACAATGTTGTTTCGCATGTTTTTTGGGCTTTGAGACAGGTTTAGATTAGGATGTGGTGACTTAGGTCAACTTTTTGAAACATCAGAACCATTTTAGCACCATAGACCTCTTGAATATAGGAATCACTCCTAAACCCCACCACCATGGCCTTTACTATCATTCAAAAAATTGTCCTAAGTAGTTTATTTTAGCAGTCAGCTCCGGCCTAAGCATACTCTACGTAGGGGGCCGATGAATATAAGTGAATGATCTAGTGCTAATAAAAAAAAAAAAAAGGCAAACTCTGGTATAGGTGACCCTCTCAAAGTCATTTAAACCGAAAAAAGAGAAGAAAAAAAATTTTTTGCCACAAAAAGAAAAAAAATTGCAAGTCACCTATTGTTAGTTGGTTCAGAGGTATCTGGCACTGAACTTGGTAGGGCGGATTACGATCCGATCCCCCGCAGCTACATTTAGGCGAAATAAAAACAGGTTTACACATGCTTATGTGCCAGAAACCTTATGTTATGGATCAGAATCACTAACCGGTCACTCTACTATGAAGCATGTACGGATAACGGGCTTAATGTGATTGCGCCTGAATGAAAAGGACACAAAAAGATGAGAAGATAGGCCTAGGTATCGTGGGATGACATGGAGTGGTTAATATAGGATTGAAGTTTGTGTTTGTGTTACTATGGTACCCTTGGTTCACTTAGTTAGTATCTGTCACTGCATCCTGACTTGAACTTAGAATCCCTTTAGCCCAAAGACAAGTGTTGACACCATATTTTCTTAAGCTTTAATGTTTGCTTGAGGACAAGCAAAGGTTTAAGTGTGGGAGAATTTGATCACACTAAAATTCACCGTATTTCTGACTCCGATTTCGCATGCATTCTTAGCTTTTATTGTTGTTTTGCTTTGTTATTGCTTTGTTTTCTTATGTTTTCAGGTTTTTATAATAATCGGAGCTTGAATCGGGAAAAGGAGCGAAAAAGGAGTGAAAACGGACGAAAACCTAGAAATTCAGCATTTTGCACTTGCGGCACCCACCGTGGCGGGCGCCATGGGGTTAGCCATGACGTGGCCACGTCTCAAGACCACTCCTCAACCTCCAAGACCCACGATCCCCAATCCATCATCCCCTGTAGGGACCATGGCGGGCGCCATGACCTTGTGGCGGGCGCCACAAGGCAAAATTTCATAACCTCCACTTTTTAGTGGAGGGGCGTCCCGGTCATTTCATGCTTTCAGTTTTTACTATAAATAGGACCTTAGATTTTCGTTTTTCTTCATCCAGAATTAGAATTCTCTAGGCATATATCAGTTATAAAGCAGTTGCCATTCCACATCGGGGTGCCTCTGCAATCGAGTGATCGAGTCTGTAATCTGTCTGTGGTTCGAGTTTTGGAGCACTCTGGAGGAAGTTAATCCTGCCGCCATTTTAATTCCAGTTAGTATTTTATTTTTCCGCACTCACACATTTACTTTGTTTATTTCCCGCACTCGCACATTTACTTTGTTTATTTCCCGCACTCGCACATTTACTTTGTTTATTTCCCGCACTCGCACATTTACTTTGTTTATTTCCCGCACTCGCACATTTACTTTGTTTACTTCCCGCACTCGCACATTTACTTTGTTTACTTCCCGGACTCGCTCTAAATTACTCATATGAAAAACTATAAAAAGAATATTTACTTTATCATGTCTAACTAATCCCATAAAGGTTAGAATGTAAGGATCGTAATTAAACCAGTAATCAGTATAATTGTTCGTCGAAACACCTAAGGGCTATTTTATCTTTCAATTCAAGTAATTGTTTTTAACTATTTCAAAAACAGCCAAAAGCGCTTTGTATAGTTCATTAAGAGTTTTTAGATTAAAAAGAAAAGAGATTTTAAAACGATTTTCGGACGCGTTATGAGATTTAGAGTCTGGTTCATAAGAACCTCTTTTTGCTAAGAAGTCCAGGTTAAAATACTTTTCAACTTTGTTAAGAAACTATATTTCTTAAAAATAGGTTTACTACTCTAACGCAGTACGCACCTTTTTATCCGTGACAATAGGAGGGGTTGATTAGAGAGTACAACTCGGTTCTGAATACGCGAAAGCGACAGTTCCTGTTAAATTAGTTCTTTTCAAAGGAGAAAACATTGCCCATAAGTAGTTCCATTAACAAGTACTGGATTATCATTGATTACGTGAATTACATTCGAGCCTGTCTTTTATTTATTATTTAAAATTATAATTTTATTTACCATTGCACCCTTACTAAAACCCTTAAAAATAGTTGCCTTAGATAAACACCATAACAACAGGTACGATAGATTGACACTTGGTCTCTGTGGATTCGATAATCTTTTATATTACTTTGACGTGATTCGTACACTTGCGAAAAACACGCATCACATACCGGGCACGACTTTCGCGCCCTCTCTCTATTTTCCAAGTTACACAAGATCTCTTACACGCATACTTCCATACCACAATCATAGTCATACCGCATGACTCAAATAAGATCGTCAATCCACGTCAATCTCCATTGGAGGTTACAGGCACACCGCATACCCTCCACCAGGAACAACATCACGGTTGTTCTACCCCGGCGATCTCTTCACTAGGAACGACACATAGTCATTCTACCCTAGCGAACACAACCCTAACACTTATACCTCATCAGGAATGACATACTAGTCATTCTACCCCAATGAGCTTGAATCTCGGATACAAACTTTCATCCAACATCATCATCTTAAAGTCTTCATTCTCATTCACCATCAAATCAACGGAATTCAATCCAACTCCTCTCTTCGGCGGTACATCCTCAACACCTTCCGGAAATACTTTTGGGAAGTCACGCACCACTGGAAACACGTCCAGTTCAACCTTACCCTCTGCTGACACTGATGCAGCCAAATTAAACACTCGAGTCCCGTCCACTAGAAGTTTCTCCAACTCTTCCATGGGCAAGAAACTCTCATCCTCTCCAACAGGGGATAACAATCTACTCTAGTTCCATAACAAAGTCCTTACCATACATAGTCAAGAGACAACTTAATCATACCAAAGACGTAGTTACCGACCGTGAAGCGGGCGTCTCAATAACCATATTACCACACAAGTAAATATACAAAAATCTCAAACACTTAACGTACTCAAAGAATATTGTCAATAAAGCACGTACCTTAAATCAACGATTCGCTTTGGTAGTGTCTGACTTCGCCAATGCAAATACTTTCCCATTTACTGAAGCTTGCTTCGGTTTAGGACACTTAGCACTGATGTGACCTACTTCTCCACAATTGTAGCATTTCACTACATCCATTCTACAATCCTTAGCATCATGCCCAAGAACTCCACAGTTAGAGCACTTGATCTTGGGTTTTCCACACATGAAAGACTTATGACCCATCTCGCCACACTTGTAGCATTTAATGGATCCAGAACTCTCTCCTCCAGATCTCTTAACAAAGTTTTCCCTATGCTTGCCCTTATCAGCTGGCGTCACATAAGGTTCACTCCTTACTTGTCGCTTATCTTTCTCCTCCTTCAAACTCTTGTAGTGAGTAGAACGAGCTTTACGGTCTTCTTCAAAAATTCGACAACATTCGGTCAAGTCCGAAAATCTTCTAATCCTCTGGTAGCCCACCGCTTGCTTGATCTCAGGACACAAGCCGTTCTCGTACTTAATACACTTAGAAAATTCCGCCGTCACCCCGTCATAGTGAGGATGAAATTTTACTAACTTCATAAACTTAGCCGTGTAATCCACCACAAACATATTGCCTTGTTTCAACTCAAGGAATTCCATTTCTTTCCTTCCCTTCACACTCTCAGGATAATACTTCCTAAAAAATTCAGAACGAAATAAACCCCAAGTTATATCCTCGTCATCTACTTCAAGCACTTGTCTCATACCGATCCACCAGTAATCGGCTTCTTCCCGTAACATGTGAGATCCAAGTCTCACCTTATTGCCTTCATCACAGTTCATAACTCTAAAGATCCTCTCGATCTCCTTCAACCAAATCTGGGCACCATCCGGATCAAATCTCCCTTTGAACACCGGCGGCTGGTTCTTTCTAAACTCATCATTAGCGTTCACATTCGGCGCACCCTGCACCGCTCTAGCCATCGCCTCCAATGCCGCAGCCATAGCATTGTCATTACGACCTGCCATATTCTGATTACTCACAAAATAACAACAAGGTTAAACAACCGTTAACCAATCAAAACAACGGGACAGACACAACTGACTCAACACTGGCTCTGATACCACTTAATGTAACACCCCCTTTCTATACCCCCAAATAATACAATTAATTATTTAGGCACAAATTCAAAATTTCATCAGAGTAAGTTTATAAAACGGTATAAAAGGGACATGCCACATTATCCGAAAATCACACATATAAAACACCTGCTCATATATAATGATATGCAACAACGGGGTAACACCCACGAGAAAATATCTAGAACAAAGGCGGAACATCCAGATATTTCATAATTCTCTAACACATGTATTCATATATACAAATCATCAACCAACATGGTTACATAACTTTCATCAGCAGATACATATACACATGCATCACAAAAGAAACAAAACAACTCCTAGCTACCCGGTGCTACATATCAGAGCCGACCAACTAAAGGATGAAGCCACGCCTCACAAAAGATCTCCAGCTTCCTACTCTGCAATGCCTCATAGAGCATTATAAAACAGCAGAAGGGTGAGAAACAATATCATAACAAATAATGCATAAAGGCATATATACATACATATATATATATATATATATATATATATATATATATATATATATATATATATATATATATATATATATATATATATATATATATATATATATATATATATATATATATATATCATATCCACAATCATGCATCTTACGCTTTCTCACCACGACTCACATCGTACATCGCAATGTATCCACCAAAGTCTATTTACAAATAGAACATCAAGCATAAACAATATGCATCATTAAGGTTTATATCCATTCAGGAACATTCATACATGTTACACACATATACATATATACATATATTCATTCATACATATATATATACATATATATATCTTCAAGCATTTCATCATGTCATTCACACCTTTCACATTATTCTAATAAACATACACAACATGCTTATTTCGCCATACATCATGCACAGATGTCAACACGCAAATCATAGAGGCCGACTCGCTACTCTACGCGAATGCAACACATTATCGACTTAATCGTCCGTCAGATTCTCCTAAGAATCAATTCACTCCCACCCCTCATGGGTATCCTATAACTCATTAGATCTTCCTAGAAATCACGTCACTCATCAGACTCTCCTAGGAATCACACCATTCATCAGATTCTCCGAGGAATCACACCATTCATCAGATTCTCCGAGGAATCACACCGTTCATCAGATTCTCCAAGGAATCACACCGTTCATCAGATTCTCCAAGGAATCACACCGTTCATCAGATTCTCCAAGGAATCACACCGTTCATCAGATTCTCCAAGGAATCACACTGTTCATCAAATTCTCCAAGGAATCACACTGTTCATCAGATTCTCCAAGGAATCACACTGTTCATCAGATTCTCCAAGGAATCACACTGTTCATCAGACTCTCCAAGGAATCACACTGTTCATCAGATTCTCCGAGGAATCGCATCTTTCATCAGATTCTCCGAGGAATCAATTCGTTCATCAGATTCTCCTAGGAATCACTTCATTCATCAGACTCTCCTAAGAGTCACACCACTCATCAGACTCTCCTAAGAGTCAACAGCACAAGAATGTACTTCATACACTTCTTGAAATGCAACCACATTTGCGAACATGCTCATGCATTCTTCACATTCATTGCATATATTCATTATGCATCCACTATATATATACATATCACAATACATACATACAGTCATCATATAATCTCATCATTCATTTCTATTACATTCAAGTAATGCACCAAAATACCAAACGGCCACATTCCACACTTCACAATTCATAAACTAGGATTCACGCTATACGGCTACCCACAACACACATAACAACATATAATTAATCATCTTCAAACAAGGAATGATCGCAACCAAACCACACAACCAATCCACAAATGGAAAACACAAGAAAGAAAAATATGCTGCTGTGTTCGCTAACCTTCACCTGGCGAAGCCTCTGGCGAACCTTCGCTACTTCGTTCGCCTGACGAACTTGCCAGCGAAGACCACTGGGATTTATTCTGGAATTACTCGCTAGCACTCGCTAGCATACTCGCCTGGCAAACCTTCGCCACTCTCATTCTCCTGGCGAACTTGCCAGCAAAGACAGGGTGGATGCTACTGACTTGGTTTGCTGCTGCTCGCTGGGCTTCGCCCGACGAAGCTTCGCTGCCATTCGCCTGGCGAGCCTGCGAAGACAGAACTTCCATGGCTGTTCCAAAGCCCAAACTCCACACAACCAACCGATTAAATCCAAACCAGTTCCAGTAGTACAACCCACTCATCATCCGACTATACTACACCGTCTATTCCAAATTCTAACCGATAAAACTCAGTTTCTACCGATTAAATCAACTTCCGACCTAGAAATGGAAACATAGAAAATAATCCAACAAATCCAATCTAGCACATACATGATCATACACATTATGAAGATGATAAAACTTCTCACCCTTACCTGATTAATCGCAAGCTAGGGTTTGATCTTGATGTTTTCCAAAGTTTCCTCTTCTTTCTCTCCTCTTTCTCTTCTCCTTCTTTCTTTCTCTTTTCTTTCCTTCCTTTCTTACTATCTTTCTTTCTCTTTTATTTCCTCTTTAATATCTTCCTATTATTTTTCCCAAAAAATCTATTAACTTAATAACTCATAAAATATCCAACGTATCACTTAAATAGGAAATGTCCAAAATACCCTCCAACTATTTCCTCCGACAACTCCCAAAATCGGGTAAAATAGAATAATATGTATACAGAACATATTTCCACAAAAATTATACATCAAAATAATATTCTCCCAATTAAAATCAAAAAGGACTCAACGAAAAAGGAATAGTCGAAATCGGGGCGTTACAATTCTCCCCCACTTAGGAATTTTCGTCCTCGAAAATATCACCTGGTTCAAACCATACCGGGCACGACTTTCGCGCCCTCTCTCCATTTTCCAAGTTACACATGATCTCTTACACGCATACTTCCATACCACAATCATAGTCATACCGCATGACTCAAATAAGATCGTCAATCCACGTCAATCTCCATTGGAGGTTACAGGCACACCGCACACCCTCCACCAGGAACAACATCACGGTTGTTCTACCCCAACGATCTCTTCACTAGGAACGACACATAGTCATTCTACCCTAGCGAACACAACCCTAACACTTATACCTCATCAGGAATGACATACTAGTCATTCTACCCCAATGAGCTTGAATCTCGGATACAAACTTTCATCCAACATCATCATCTTAAAGTCTTCATTCTCATTCACCATCAAATCAACGGAATTCAATCCAACTCCTCTCTTCGGCGGTACATCCTCAACACCTTCCGGAAATACTTTTGGGAAGTCACGCACCACTGGAAACACGTCCAGTTCAACCTTACCCTCTGCTGACACTGATGCAGCCAAATTAAACACTCGAGTCCCGTCCACTAGAAGTTTCTCCAACTCTTCCATGGGCAAGAAACTCTCATCCTCTCCAACAGGGGATAACAATCTACTCTAGTTCCATAACAAAGTCCTTACCATACATAGTCAAGAGACAACTTAATCATACCAAAGACGTAGTTACCGACCGTGAAGCGGGCGTCTCAATAACCATATTACCACACAAGTAAATATACAAAAATCTCAAACACTTAACGTACTCAAAGAATATTGTCAATAAAGCACGTACCTTAAATCAACGATTCGCTTTGGTAGTGTCTGACTTCGCCAACGCAAATACTTTCCCATTTACTGAAGCTTGCTTCGGTTTAGGACACTTAGCACTGATGTGACCTACTTCTCCACAATTGTAGCATTTCACTACATCCATTCTACAATCCTTAGCATCATGCCCAAGAACTCCACAGTTAGAGCACTTGATCTTGGGTTTTCCACACATGAAAGACTTATGACCCATCTCGCCACACTTGTAGCATTTAATGGATCCAGAACTCTCTCCTCCAGATCTCTTAACAAAGTTTTCCCTATGCTTGCCCTTATCAGCTGGCGTCACATAAGGTTCACTCCTTACTTGTCGCTTATCTTTCTCCTCCTTCAAACTATTGTAGTGAGTAGAACGAGCTTTACGGTCTTCTTCAAAAATTCGACAACATTCGGTCAAGTCCGAAAATCTTCTAATCCTCTGGTAGCCCACCGCTTGCTTGATCTCAGGACACAAGCCGTTCTCGTACTTAACACACTTAGAAAATTCCGCCGTCACCCCGTCATAGTGAGGATGAAATTTTACTAACTTCATAAACTTAGCCGTGTAATCCACCACAGACATATTGCCTTGTTTCAACTCAAGGAATTCCATTTATTTCCTTCCCTTCACAATCTCAGGATAATACTTCCTCAAAAATTCATAACGAAATAAACCCCAAGTTATATCCTCGTCATCTACTTCAAGCACTTGTCTCATACCGATCCACCAGTCATCGGCTTCTTCCCGTAACATGTGAGATCCAAGTCTCACCTTATTGCCTTCATCACAGTTCATAACTCTAAAGATCCTCTCGATCTCCTTCAACCAAATCTGGGCACCATCCGGATCAAATCTCCCTTTGAACACCGGCGGCTGGTTCTTTCTAAACTCATCATTAGCATTCACATTCGGCGCACCCTGCACCGCTCTAGCCATCGCCTCCAATGCCGCAGCCATAGCATTGTCATTACGACCTGCCATATTCTGATTACTCACAAAATAACAACAAGTTTAAACAACCGTTAACCAATCAAAACAACGAGACAGACACAACTGACTCAACACTGGCTCTGATACCACTTAATGTAACACCCCCTTTCTATACCCCCAAATAATACAATTAATTATTTAGGCACAAATTCAAAATTTCATCAGAGTAAGTTTATAAAACGGTATAAAAGGGACATGCCACATTATCCGAAAATCACACATATAAAACACCTGCTCATATATAATGATATGCAACAATGGGGTAACACCCACGAGAAAATATCTAGAACAAAGGCGGAACATCCAGATATTTCATAATTCTCTAACACATGTATTCATATATACAAATCATCAACCAACATGGTTACATAACTTTCATCAGCAGATACATATACACATGCATCACAAAAGAAACAAAACAACTCCTAGCTACCCGGTGCTACATATCAGAGCCGACCAACTAAAGGATGAAGCCACGCCTCACAAAAGATCTCCAGCTTCCTACTCTGCAATGCCTCATAGAGCATTATAAAACAACAGAAGGGTGAGAAACAATATCATAACAAATAATGCATAAAGGCATATATACATATATATATATATATATATATATATATATATATATATATATATATATATATATATATATATATATATATATATATATATATATATATATATATATATATATATATATATATATATATATATATATATATATATATATATATATATATATATATATATATATATATATATATATATATATATATATATATATATATATATATATATATATATATATATATATATATATATATATATATATATATATATATATATATATATATATATATATATATATATATATATATATATATATATATATATATCATATCCACAATCATGCATCTTACGCTTTCTCACCACGACTCACATCGTACATCGCAATGTATCCACCAAAGTCTATTTACAAATAGAATATCAAGCATAAACAATATGCATCATTAAGGTTTATATCCATTCAGGAACATTCATACATGTTACACACATATACATATATACATATATTCATTCATACATATATATACATATATATATCTTCAAGCATTTCATCATGTCATTCACACCTTTCACATTATTCTAATAAACATACACAACATGCTTATTTCGCCATACATCATGCACAGATGTCAACACGCAAATCATAGAGGCCAACTCGCTACTCTACGCGAATGCAACACATTATCGACTTAATCGTCCTTCAGATTCTCCTAAGAATCAATTCACTCCCACCCCTCATGGGTATCCTATAACTCATTAGATCTTCCTAGAAATCACGTCACTCATCAGACTCTCCTAGGAATCACACCATTCATCAGATTCTTCGAGGAATCACACTATTCATCAGATTCTCCGAGGAATCACACCGTTCATCAGATTCTCCGAGGAATCACACTATTCATCAGATTCTCCGAGGAATCACACCGTTCATCAGATTCTCCAAGGAATCACACCGTTCATCAGATTCTCCAAGGAATCACACTGTTCATCAGATTCTCCAAGGAATCACACTGTTCATCAGATTCTCCAAGGAATCACACTGTTCATCAGATTCTCCAAGGAATCACACTGTTCATCAGATTCTCCAAGGAATCACACTGTTCATCAGATTCTCCGAGGAATCAAGTCATTTAGCAGATTCTCCGAGGAATCACATCTTTCATCAGATTCTCCGAGGAATCAATTCGTTCATCAGATTCTCCTAGGAATCACTTCATTCATCAGACTCTCCTAAGAGTCACACCACTCATCAGACTCTCCTAAGAGTCAACAACACAAGAATGTACTTCATACACTTCTTGAAATGCAACCACATTTGCGAACATGCTCATGCATTCTTCACATTCATTGCATATATTCATTATGCATCCACTATATATACATATCACAATACATACATACAATCATCATATAATCTCATCATGCATTTCTATTACATTCAAGTAATACACCAAAATACCAAACGACCACATTCCACACTTCACAATTCATAAACTAGGATTCACGCCATACGGCTACCCACAACACACATAACAACATATAATTAATCATCTTCAAACAAGGAATGATCGCAACCAAACCACACAACCAATCCACGAATGGAAAACACAAGAAAGAAAAATATGCTGCTGTGTTCGCTAACCTTCGCCTGGCGAAGCCTCTGGCGAACCTTCGCTACTTCGTTCGCCTGGCGAACTTGCCAGCGAAGACCACTGGGATTTATTCTGGAATTACTCGCTAGCACTCGCTAGCATACTCGCCTGGCAAACCTTCGCCACTCTCATTCTCCTGGCGAACTTGCCAGCGAAGATAGGGTGGATGCTACTGACTTGGTTCGCTGCTGCTCGCTGGGCTTCGCCCGGCGAAGCTTCGCTGCCATTCGCCTGGCGAGTCTGCGAAGACAGAACTTCCATGGCTGTTCCAAAGCCCAAACTCCACACAACCAACCGATTAAATCCAAACCAGTTCCAGTAGTATAACCCACTCATCATCCGACTATACTACACCGTCTATTCCAAATTCTAACTGATAAAACTCAGTTTCTACCGATTAAATCAACTTCCGACCTAGAAATGGAAACATAGAAAATAATCCAACAAATCCAATCTAGCACATACATGATCATACACATTATGAAGATGATAAAACTTCTCACCCTTACTTGATTAATCGCAAGCTAGGGTTTGATCTTGATGTTTTCCAAAGTTTCCTCTTCTTTCTCTCCTCTTTCTCTTCTCCTTCTTTCTTTCTCTTTTCTTTCCTTCCTTTCTTACTATCTTTCTTTCTCTTTTATTTCCTCTTTAATATCTTCCTATTATTTTTCCCAAAAAATCTATTAACTTAATAACTCATAAAATATCCAACTTATCACTTAAATAGGAAATGTCCAAAATACCCTCCAACTATTTCCTCCGACAACTCCCAAAATCGGGTAAAATAGAATAATATGTATACATAACATATTTCCACAAAAATTACACATCAAAATAATATTCGCCCAATTAAAATCAAAAAGGACTCAACGAAAAAGGAATAGTCGAAATCGGGGCGTTACAGTTTGAATATAGCTGATTAAGTCCTTGTGGAGAAAGGAAAATCACTTTGATAGGGTGGACTAGATTAGTTGAGTTTAACGAACCAGGATAACAATATTGTGTTGTTCTTATTGCCATAACTATTTCTAAACTCTTATTCAACCCCCCTTCTAAGTGTTTTGCTCACCTTCAGTTGGCATCAGAGCTCCGGTTCTGTTAGTGCTCTCACTTCACCGTGAACATAAAAGATCCAGTTGAGAAAAACTCTTGATATATTTTGGTTGATACATTATGGCTGAAGCTTCAACATCCAACAACAACAGATATGAGGACAGAGATAGAATCAACACTAAACCTCTCATGTTTGATGGGGAGAAGTTTGACTACTGGAAAGATAGAATTGAAAGCTTCTTTCTAGGATATGATGTTGACCTTTGGGATTTAGTCATTGATGGCTATGTTCACCCCACTGATGGGGATGGCAAAAAGATAGACAGAAATCAATGACTGAAGCTCAGAAGAAAGAATTCAAGAATCATCATAAAACAAGAACCATACTACTAAATGATATATCTCATACTGAGTATGAGAAAATTACTAACAGAGAAACATCATTTGGTATGTTTGAATCTTTGAAGATGACTCATGAAGGGAATTCTCAAGTAAAGGAGACCAAGGCTCTGGCGCTGATCCAGAAATATGAAGCCTTCAAAAGGGAGGAATCTGAATCTGTAGAAGTTATGTTCTCTAGATTCCAGATTCTCACAGCTGACTTGAAAGTTCTGGACAAGGGATACTCCACTGTTGATCATGTCAAGAAGATTATTAGAAGTTTGCCAACCAGATGGAAACCAATGGTCACTGCTCTGAAGCTTGCAAAGGATCTGAACAAGATCACGCTAGAGGAACTAATCAGCTCTTTAAGGAGTCATGAGATTGAACTAGAAGAAGACGAACCTCAAAAGAAAGGTAAGTCTGTTGCTTTAAAGTCTAACAAATCTGCCAAAGCTTTGCATGTTATAGAAGAAAGTTCTGAAGAATCTTCTTCTGAAGAAGAAGATGAATTGTCCCTGCTATCCAGAAGGATCAACAAACTCTAGAAGCATAAGCAGAAGAAATTCAGAAACTTCAGGAAACCAGATCAACGTAAAGAGTCTTCTAGACACAGAAGATCTGGAAAGAAAGAGGTGGTCTGCTATGAATGCAAGGAACCTGGGCACTATAAGAATGAATGCCCAAAACTTTAGAAGGAGAAGCCAAGAAGAAATTCTAATAATAAAAAGAAAGTTCTGATGGCAACCTAGGATGATTCAGATGCATCTGAATCTTCATCAGACTCAGATGAAGAATGTGCAAACATGGCACTCATGCCTGACGTAGAAGACCATGCAAAAACATCTGAATCAGAATCAGAATCAGATTCTGAAGAGGTATTTTCTAAACTTTCTAGAGTAGAACTTATTGAGAGTTTATCTGAAATGTTGGAAAACTTTAGTAAGATTAAGCTCAAGTACAAGAAGCGTGAAAACAATCTTGTATCTAAGAATGATCTTCTGAAATCAGAAGTTGCTGAGCTTAAATCAAACAATTTGAAAATTAAAAATGAATTAGAAAAAGTTCAACAAGATTCTGAATTTGAAACTAAGTCAAAATCTAAAAACATTTTAGAAGAATATGACTATAGTTTTCAGAAGTTTCTGTCAAGAAGCCTAGAGAGAAGCAAGATGGCTTCAATGATCTATGGTGTAAGCAGAAATAACAGGAAGGGTATTGGATATTAATCTTCTTCTGAGAAAGATTTAAATCCAACATCTGTTGATAAACTGATCATACTCCTCTGTATTCTACTTTTAAGTATGGTCATCTTAATGATATTAAACACACACGTTCTGGTCAGAACATTCTTGTGTTTAAACCTAAAGTTAGTCAGAACAAACCTGCTGTCAGAAGACAGAAGTTCAGACAAAACTTTAAGGCAACTAACCCTAAAGGACCCAAAAAGATCTGGGTACCTAAAGACAAAATAATATATGTTGCATACATCTTTAGCAGCAAAGTCAAAACACCAATCTTGGTACCTGGACTCTGGCTGCTCACGTCACATGACGGGAAGAAGGTCTATGTTCCAAAGCCTAGAACTTAGATCAGGAGGAGATGTCAAGTTTGGAGGGAATCAGAAGGGCAAGATAGTTGGCTCTGGAACCATTGACAATGGTAATCTTCCTTCCATATCTAATGTCTTACTTGTTGAAGGATTAACACATAACTTATTGTCCATAAGTCAATTAAGTTACAATGGTTATGACATAATCTTCAATCAAAAATGTTGCAAGGCTGTCAGTCAAAAGGATGGATCAATCCTATTTAATGGAAAGAGGAAGAACAACATTTATAAAATCAATCTTTCAGAACTTAAGGTCCAGAATGTAAAATGCCTTCTATCTGTTAATGATGAGCAATGAGTCTGACACAAAAGATTGGGGCATATTAATATGAGACGTATATCTCAAATTAATAAATTCAATCTGGTCAGAGGACTTCCTCAGTTGAAGTTCAACTCAGGTGCTCTTTGTGAAGCATGTCAAAAAGGAAAATTTTCAAAATCTTCTTTTAAAACTAAAAATGTTGTTTCAACCTTAAGACCTTTAGAGCTACTTCATATTGATATGTTTGGACCAGTAAAAACTGCATCCATCAGAGGCAAGAAGTATGGATTAGTCATTGTTGATGACTACAGCAGATGAACATGGGTGAAATTCCTAAAACACAAGGATGAGTCACATTATGTGTTCTTTGACTTCTGCAAACAAGTCCAGAATGAAAAAGATTTTAAAATTGTTAAAGTCAGAAGTGATCATGGTGGTGAATTTGAGAACAAATATTTTGAAAAATATTTTAAAGAAAATGGCATTGCACATGATTTCTCCTGCCCTAGAACTCCTCAACAGAATGGAGTTGTAGAGAGGAAAAATAGAACATTACAAGAAATGGCCAGAACCATGATCAACGAGACTAATCTGGCAAAACATTTTTGGGCAGAAGCAATTAACACAGCTTGCTATATTCAGAATAGAGTATCTATAAGACCTCTTCTGGAGAAGACTCCCTATGAATTATGGAGGAATAGAAAGCCCAACATTTCTTATTTCCATCCTTTTGGATGTGTATGTTTTATGTTGAATACTAAAGAGAATCTGAGCAAGTTTGATTCTTAAGCACAAAATTGTTTCATGCTTGGGTATTCTGAACGCTCTAAAGGCTACAGAGTATACAATACTGAGACACAGATTATGGAAGAATCAATTCATGTTAGATTTGATGATAAGCTTGGCAATCAAAAGCCAAAGCAGCTTGTTAATTCTGCAGATAGAGAAGTCATTCTCACAGACTCTGAAGACTCAGAGGCAGAAAAGGCTCAAGTGAAAGAACCAGAAGCAACGCCAGATGCAACTCCATTGACTGCTCAGATGAACAATTTGAATATTTCTGAAGAACCAAATGTTAAAGGATCATCATCCAGAATCAAAGCCTCTCACCCAGAGGATATGATAATTGGAAAGAAGGATGACCCTATTAGAACAAGGTCTTTCCTCAGATCATCTGGAACGTCACTTTTTGGGTTGGTGTCTATCATTGAACCAACTTCTGTGGATGAAGCTCTGAATGATAATGAGTGGATACTTGCTATGCAAGAAGAGCTAAATCAATTCACCAGAAATGACGTTTGGGATCTGGTTCCAAGACCAAAAGGATTCAATATTATTGGAACTAAATGGGTCTTTAGAAACAAATTGAATGAGCAAGGAGAAGTTGTAAGAAACAAAGCAAGTCTAGTTGCTCAAGGGTATAGTCAGCAAGAAGGAATTGACTACATAGAGACTTATGCTCCTGTGGCCAGGTTAGAGTCTATACGCCTACTCATTTCTTTTGTTGCACAAAATAACATCACTCTTTATCAGATGGATGTTAAGAGTGCCTTCTTAAATGGTATTATAGAAGAGGAAGTTTATATTCATCAACCTCCTGGTTTTGAAAATGATAAATTTCCAGAACATGTTTTTAAACTTAAAAAATCACTCTATGGTTTAAAACAAGCTCCCAGAGCTTGGTATGAGAGATTAAGTAATTTTCTTCTGGAAAAGAATTTTATTAGAGGCAAAGTGGATACAACTCTCTTCTGTAAATCATTTAAGAAAGACTTGTTAATTTGTCAAATTTACGTAGATGATATTATATTTGGATCTACCAATGTTACGATAGGAAATGAGTTTGCTCTTTCTATGCAGGCTGAATTTGAGATGAGCATGATGGGAGAACTCAGATTCTTTCTGGGAATTCAAGTTAACCAAACTCCAGAATGCACCTACATACACCAAACTAAGTATGTGAAGGAGCTTCTGAAGAAGTTTAACATGACTGAAAGCAAATCAACAAAGACCCCAATGCATCCTACAAGTACTCTTGGAAAGGAAGAGGTAAGTAAAAAGGTAGACCAGAAGCTCTACAGAGGTATGATTGGTTCTCTTCTGTATTTGACTGCTTCTAGACCTGATATTCTTTTCAGTGTTTGTCTGTGTGCCAGATTCCAATCAGATTGTAGAGAATCTCACTTAACAGCTATTAAAAGGATTCTAAGGCATCTGAAAGGTACTACTAATGTGGGTTTTTGTTACAGAAGATCTGATGATTATAAATTAGTTGGATTCTGTGATGCTGACTACGCTGGAGACAGAGTTGAAAGAAAAAGTACTTCTGGAAGCTGCCAGTTTCTTAGAAGTCATCTGATCTCTTGGTTCAGCAAGAAGCAACCCACTATTGCGCTTTCAACAACAGAAGCATAATACATTGCTGCTGCTGGTTGTAGCACTCAGATGCTCTGGATGAAGAGTCAACTAGAAGACTATCAGATCCATGAGAGTAACATTTCAATCTTCCGTGATAATACTTCTGCTATATGCTTGTCTAAAAACCCTATTTTACACTCTAAGGCAAAGCATATAGAGATAAAACATCACTTCATCAAAGAAAATGTTCAGAAGGGAATTATCAGTTTAAACTTTGTTGATACAGACCATCAATGGGCTGATATCTTTACAAAACCCCTTGCTGAAGATAGATTTAAATTTATCCTGAAAAATATAAGTATGGATTTCTGTCCAGAATAAAATGTTTATCAGAAGAAAATTTCCTCAGATGTAAAATGTTTTAACTCTGAAGTATTACATCTATTTATTTATTGTTTAATATTTTATTTATTGTGTGCAAATCTTAACTAATAAGCCTCAGAGGATCTGAACATTGGCTAACGTTTCATTTCTCAAAGAAGTTTTAGAAGCACATGCAAGCAAACACGTGTAACTCTAAATCTGAAAAGGTGGAGTGCACAATACTGAAATGACGTTTGAGGTACTGTTTTTGAATATTGAGTTTCTCGTTTCCCCCCCAAATTGTCAGAATAATTAAAGGCTTGAAATGATTATATTCTTTTTATTAAATGCTAAGTGTAAGCATGCTGAATGTGTGACTCTATGTGTGCCCTAATTTCTTCTATAAATACCACAACACTTCACTTCTCACACTTTTCACTCTCTCACACTCTTGTATGCATTTCTTTCTATTTCACTGCTTTCATCTCTCTCCCAAACCCAAAACCGTTCGTAACCCTAAATCTCTCTCAAGAACAACAATGGCTACTTTTTCATCAACTTCTGCTCAGTTTCAATTTTCTATGGCTGCTGTTTCATCTTCCAACATGGGTGTTGTTGCCTTCAAGGAACCTGTTAGAACCCTACTCACACTAGTTGATAAACTTGAAGTTTTGTGTGAATCTATTGTGAACTTTGAATCAATTGCTGAAAATGGGTTTGATCTTCGTCCCATTGTTGATGCCCAATGTTGGACAAAGTTCTTTGATAGGCTAATGGGACCAGTTTATCCATGTTTAGTGAAGGAATTTTGGATCCATGCTACTACATGCCCTAAGTTCATTGTTTCATATGTTCTGGGTAAGGAAATCATTATAACTGAGGATTTGATCAGGAAGCTGATAGGTTATGAAGAAACTGATGGTGTTACAAATCTGCCAGCTGGGCGTGTTGACATGACAGAGGTTTATAGTGAAGTTTTCTCATCTGGATAAGCTTCTAACAAAGTGAAAGATCTGAAGCCAAATTACAGAATCTGGGCTAAGATCTTTATGGGATGTATACATCACAGGAAGTCTTCCAACTCTCCTGATTATGTAAATACTGATCAGATGTACTTCATGTACTGTCTGAGTCAGAGCATAAAACTGGATCTGCCTTATCTACTTTTCAGTCATCTATGGACTCACGTGAAACAGTCAAGGGAAGAAGTCATAACTAAACATCAGAAGATGAGGAATTGGATTCCAATGGGAAGACTCATTTCATACATTCTGACTGAGAATTGTCTGGTAGGACATCTGATAGAAGCTGGATTGAAGGAAGAGTTAGCTTCTGTAGTAGGGAAACCTCTGAATGGGAAAAGTCTTCAGAGGATGAAGGTTGTAGAAGAACTCAATTCTGCACCAAAACAGATAAACTCTGAAGAGGTTAGCAAAAGATGGATACCTTTGGATGATTTTCCTCTGTTCTATGCTAATGAACCAAGGGAAATTGTTCTGAAGTATATAGCAACGTGTCTGGAAGATGGAACTCCTCTACCAGCAAATATGATTCAGAAAGCAGGTGAACCTGAACCAGATCTTTATAGTGAAAGACACAAGAAGAAGAGGAAAGTTTCTGAAGAAGGATCTTCAAAACCAAAGAGGAAAGCTTCTGGAGAAGCAGCTTCTATTAAACCCAAGAGAGTCAAGGAGCAAAAAGCTAATCCTCCTGAGGCCAGTTTAGATTCTATCTTGGAAACTGTCAAAAAGGTATTAACATCTGATCCACCTGTCTATGAACCCATACCTTCACCCTCTCCTCCTCATGAACCTAAAACCATTCCCTCTGAACCAGCAACATCTGAACCATCCTCACCACCTTTTATAATCCATCCTAATTCTGTTTTTGCCCCCAAACCTTGTCAACCAAATTCTTCTGAACAAATAACTTCTGAACATCCAGAACCAAAACCAATAGAACTAACACCTACAGAACCAAAACCAACAGAACCAACACCTGCAGAACCAAAACCAACACCACAAGAACCAGAACCACAACAACCTCAATCAGAAGAACCTATTCCTTCTAATCCTGAACCAGAAACTATTCAACCATTTGAATCATTCATATCTGATTCTGAAGTTCTTGATATTCAACCTTTGACAACTCTGGTTGATATCTCTTCCATTTCTTGTCATTCTTATGAATCATCTGATTCATCTGAATCTGATTTACCCCCAGAAATAAACTCACCCCTCACTCTGTGGCTATGAACCAAGATCATCTGATTTTGTTTCCTTTGCTTCTTTTAAACCTCATCCCTCTGGAATCAAACTCAAACACTTTTACCTTAAACCTCAAGTTATCACTCTTAAACCTAAACCTAAAGCTGTTCGTAAACCCCCTTCTCCACCACAACCACCTGTTATCTACATTCCATCTTCTTCACTTCAACCACCTTCTGTTGAACCCAAACCATCTAACCTAGAAACTTTTCTAAAACCCATAACCAGACTAGATGTGGACAAACTGTTATCTGATTTTGAAGATGAGATTTCTCAGTGGTTTACTTCTGTCAGAAAGGCTTGTCACTCAAGCATAAGTCCTGAGGACTCAGAAGCAATTTGGAAGAAATTCAGAACCAGATTCAATTCTTTAGCTTCCAATCTTCAAGAGGCTTGATCTGATGACGCTAAGGTCAGATTTGCTGAAGTAGTCAGACTTTCTTTTCTTAGCATTCCCAGAACTCCAACTCTTCTTCTGAAGAATGCATCTGAATCTGCTGAAGAAGCTCTTCCAGAAGAATCTGCATCTGAAGACACTCTGGTAGATAATCAGTCAGCTTTAATGCTTGTGGATAAAGCATCTGACTCTGTCTCTCAAGCAACTGAATCTTCTATGGTTATTGCTAGTGCTCCTGCATCTGCATCTGATCCTGTTGCTTCTGAGATCAAGACAGAAAGACCAAACTTGGAAGAAAAATTTGCTCTGCTAGAAGCCAATAACAAAGAAATCAGAACATGGATGGTCAAGCAAGAACAAACCACAGATGAGATTAAGACTTGGATGTCTAGACAAGAGGAATCTACTTCTCAGATCACAGACCTTCTGAAGATGATAGCCTCTCGCCAAACCTAGTTTCTTTTTCTGTTATGTTTGTGCTTGTTGTTTTTGTTGTTGATGTTCTTTTACGTTTATCTGAATGTTTTCTGGATTCTGTTTATCAATGAAGTTGATTGTTTCCTTATCTGTTTTTCTGTTATTTTCTCTGTTATTCTTTTCTGTCTCAAAAAGGTTTTCTTTTTGATTATGACAAAAAGGGGGAGAAAAAGAAATTCTGATTGTTCAAATATAAACAGTTACTAAAATGGAATTCAGACATAATGAATTATAACAAACATTGAATTTTAATCTTTCAGAACTATAACGTATCATCTGACAAAATTTATTGAAGTTACCCTGAGAATCCCCAAACTAGATCTTAATTCAAACCAGGCTCTGATTACCAGGCTCTGATCCTGAAAAATAAACCAGGCTCTGATTCTGGAAAGTAAATCAAGCTCTGATTCTGGGAAGTATATTCTAACCAGGCTCTTAATCTGAAAAGTATACTCATGCAAAAAGGGAAGTATTTTCTTCTATTAGAGTATTCATTTCAGGGGGAGATTCTTTATCTCAGGGGGAGTTATATATTTATCCTTTTATTGAACAAAATTTCCTATGTTTTGTCATCATCAAAAAGGGGGAGATTGTTAGAACACAAACTGGTGTTTAATATTATCTATATGTTTTGATGATAACTCTAATAAAATTTTGTATTAAGAAAATATATACTCTAATTTTGTTTAAGTGTTTTTGTTTCAGATATTAAATTAAATATTTTCTTATGGAAGCAAA